>VXBJ01002547.1:1760472-1786821 GCA_013400055.1 Nycticryphes semicollaris | reverse complement strand
TTTTTTAATACAAGAATTAAACTGAATTACTCTGGTTTGCTTTGTTTTATCAAAAAGAACTTAGATTTTCACAAGAAAGTGCACAGACTATTGCCTTCAAAAATACTACAGTGGGTCACAGAATTATATACAAATAGACTGAGATAAAGAAAAACACTTCATAAGGTAAATTACAACCAGAAATGGAAATATAAATAAATAAATAGATAGATTCAACCAGCGAAGTGTTAGTGTAGTGTTACAGGAACAAAACCATTTATATTTGGAACTATAAAGCAATTATGTATACAAAAATGCTATTGGTGCTATTGCTTCAAGCATTTACTGATTGTACTGCATGGTCTCCTACAGTCTCCAACAATACATTGGGTATTATTTGTGTGTTTTGGAAGGGCTGAAAAGCAAACAAAAATGTTTTTCAGGATTGCTACCAAGTACAGTATAACATAGTATAACCTATAGTTAAAAATGTAAATGTTAAGGCAAAAATGTCAATACAACAATAGTCAAGCACTTGGAACTAGATCTGGCTCTGAGGTTTAATCCAACTTCATGACAGAAAAAAAAAAGAAAAAAAAAAGAAACAAAAAAGAAGAAATCTAGGAGAGTCCCACTGGTGTGTTATTTCAGATTTTTCCCCACATTCAAATGCATGCTGTATATAGTGTATTTATGGATGTTTAAGCACCCTTCTTGTCTCAGGTGTTTTAAAAGGAGCACTGAATAGTATGGAAGAGAGAACACAAATTATATGTACCAATCCCATTAAAAAATGTATACTAGAGGTCTTATTAATTAACATGCAATTTAATCTTCAAGTATGTGCCCCCAACACTGGTGAATTTCACAGGTACCATAGAGTTCTGCACCAAATTTTCTTCAGAAGTAGGGTATTTGATTATGTCAGAGAAAGA
Source organism: Nycticryphes semicollaris (assembly GCA_013400055.1). Classification (NCBI taxonomy): domain Eukaryota; kingdom Metazoa; phylum Chordata; class Aves; order Charadriiformes; family Rostratulidae; genus Nycticryphes; species Nycticryphes semicollaris. The sequence continues at coordinate 1,785,907 of VXBJ01002547.1, read as the reverse complement.
ATATAATGTGATAAAATACACACTGTCATCAGCTGGAACATTCCTTCCTGCTATGACAACCATCCTTTCCTGATTTAACACTAGTTTGTAGTTGCATCAAACTTAACAGGTAGCAGCAATTTCTTCTGTAAAGAAAACCAGAAAGCGAATTTGACAGAAATTAGATGTCAAAGTGGATGGAGCAAACTGAACCCCAAAAACCAAATATGACACAGAACTGTGGAAAAAATAATCATCATCTGTAGAATATTTCAAGTTAACTGCCTATTTTTAAAAAAAAATATAAATAGACAAAGACTGGTAAAAATATTTTGGGTGACAATGTTATTCAAGTGAGTAAATACATCTCTTAGTTAATAGTAACATGACACATGAAAAGATGTAGAACAAAGTTCTCTGTGCTTTTGCTTCAGCACAATAAAACTAATGCTGAATAGAAGGAAGACACTCTCTCCCTAAAATATGGCCAATAAACAAACCGCTTAATATTCAGTCACTTATATGACAAACAAGCTTCACACCATGGAACACTTTCAACTTATCTATTTTGACTAATTCCTGAAAACAGAGAAGAGACATTTTCTTCTGTCCTGCAGATTAATTCCTTCTACCAAAGAGAGAACCATAAAGACTAATGTCCATAAGAGAGCACATGAACAGGCTCCCTGGCCTTCAAATGAAGGGAGCTGGAATCTCAATTCTTTACTGACTCTGCCATTGACACAACAGTTTTCCCATTTACAGCTTCTTCCAGGATGAAAAACAGCCTCTGGAAGAGGGAAATTCAATACCATTGAAGGTTCTCTTAATTCCTAGTGAATTCTTGTGCTTGTAGTTTAATACCTACTTAGAGTGGGTTCAGGATTAGCAGTATGGTTTAAATATGGTCTGAAACATCACTCTCCAGACAGAAGATGGATGAAAGTTAGAAAAGTAGAAAATTAAACAAAAACAACCCCCCAAATCACACAAACAATCAAACAACACACCCCAGCCCTCCTTTCTTATGTGAATAGCAATCACTGTAGATACAAAAGCATCAACTGCAACAGAAGACACTCCTTAATGTTAATTTTAAGATAATTGAAATAAGACATACGACTATCCTGCTATAACTTACAATAACTCATGAACCCTCCCAGTCATTTTACAGAAAGAGTGAAGAAAACTGGTAAGAACATCAGCTAACCAAATATAAGGTATTTCTTATATTACAATAATTTTTTCCAATTTTCATCAGATTCAGAGATAAAAAACTTTGACAGCCAGTGTTATGTCCTCCTCCCTTTTTACTGATAAATTAACTCTCTTTATGATCAACACATATATTATAAGTACCTCACATGTATTTATGCGGACAGATGATCTCTTTTAATTGCAAGTAGAATATTCATCTATCAGTTTCTGAACCACCCAAAGAATTTTCCTAAAACTGCTAAGTGTTTTCTTTGAAACAGAACTGCTGTAAGTACTTTTCATGGAATCTTTCTTTTTAGGGTGAAAGGGATAAAAGATGGACATCAGACAATTTACCACAGGCACCCAGGAAAGCTCTTTGACAACTTAAACTTCCTAAAGCATTCACTAACATACATTATGAATAACAGAAATACATTACTTTTCTCAAAGGAGAATAAGAAAAAAAAATTAAAAACATTTAATAAAGCATTTAATAAAAATGAATTATCAGTTACAAATGTGCAGCACATAATACAGCTTTCAATCTATTAACATTCAAAGGCATCACACAAAAATTCAACGGCAGGTGGAAAGACCAAGACAGTTCTTGAACTTCCTTCCCTCTTTGCCCCCTTATAATTCTGTCTGAAAGTGTTTGCTTTATAAGACATGAGAGTTGATACAACTGCTTTGTAATCATCACACAAAGATATTCACTTATTAAGCAGATAGGTATCTTTGAAGGGCAATTTACAGAAGAAGCATCTATCTTCATCAAATTTTGCTTCAGAAACTCTTTCTAAAAACACAGCTCCTTCACCTCTAAGCTTTCATTTGAGCTTTCATCAACCTTCATAAAATTTAAGCAACTGTGGGGAAAATTACCCCACAGGGTATCTAATTTAATCTGACCTTTTAAATGGTTGAGCCTTTTCTAGCTGCATTTGGTATTTTTGTGTCTTTATTTGAGTGACCTTTATTTTTTCTGAACAAGCTTTTCTTTCTGGCACCTGTTAAACATTTTATGAAACTACATAAAATAGTATAGCGGTAAGTGCAGGAAAGCAGGTGACAAAAATTCAAATCAACAGCATGAATTAAACCCCTGACATTTGACTAAAGATTCAGCTACCTTGTCTAACCTAGTACAGAACTGAATCTCAACAAGGTTTGTAAGCCTGAACTGAAACATAACAGATTCCTGTAATTGGATTCAAATAATTGTGTATTTAGGATAAGCTGGAAAAAGATGGGAACAAAAGGCAACATGTGGTATAGCATGAGAAAGTATTCCTTTGAAGAGAGTGGTTAGAAACATAGTAGAACCTTAAAAAAGAGTACAGTTTATTTCCATTAGGAATTGGAAGTTTGAAGAGATTAGTCTTTGTCTCTTTACTTCAATGGTCAGGACATGGATCTAAATGTTTGTGAACTTTTTTTTTTTTTTATTAAGTAGGATTTATGTTTCAGAGAATATACATCAGCAGCACTTTCTCACTTAAAAACATTTTTACCTACACAACAAACAGGAAAGATGACACAAAATTAAGAAAATCAAAGTGAACAAGAATGGGGCTCGTGCTGGCCATTTTACTGCCTTATAATCCTTCAAGTGTCTTTCAACCTAACAGATTAATTACGTGTCCATACTGCACAAGTAAACAGCAGTAGACTTCCCCTACCTATCACAACACACACACACAAGTGTGTATCACAAGTGGGGAGTAATTTATTTGATTAAAATTTTAGGGTGAAAGAAGAGACAAGCTTTTAACCAGATTTTGCAAGAAAGACCAACTTGTCCATATGTTCCTCAAAGACAGGATAAGCACCCAGCATTGACAGACAAGACAGAACATTTAATTCAGTGAGAAAACACCTAATATTTGATTCAACATAGACAAAGGTTGCTTTTAGCTCCCGAGAAACAATGTAATTTGACTTCACTACTGTCCTTGCAAACATATTTAAGAGTTTGCATTATGAATCTCCAGAAAGTGTTACTTCAGTAGCAATATTAGCAGCGGCACCTTCAAAAACTTCAGCTTGCAAGTCACACACAGGACAGATTACAGGCCTGTACCTCTAAAATGCCTGTTTAACAGAGGTATGGGATGCTGTGGGCCAAATGAACTGCTTTGAAAGAAAACTTCCCCAAGTTGCTGCAAAAAGAGGTTCGGATCACCACTTGCAAAACTAAAGCTTTTAGTTTCCTACCAGTTTCCTGAACTTGTATTCTTTGGGGATATCTGAAAGTACATGGAAACCAAAGTGGGATAAATTAAGAGGAGGGTGAGTACCTTCTCTCCTCCTTTACAGATAAATAGAGCTGGCTCTGCTCTCTAAATGAATGGTTCAAATACAAGTGCCAGTGTTATCATGCAGCCAAGATTTGTCTTCCAACCTTTTTTACTTTGAGGGTGGTGAGACACTGGAACAGGTTGATCAGAGAAAGTTGTGGATGTCCCATTCCTGGAAGTGGTCAAGACCAGGCTGGATGGGGCTTTGAGCAACCTGGTCTAGTGGGAGGTGTCCCTGCCCATGGCGGGGGGGTTGGAACTTGATGATCTTTAAGGTTCCTTCCAACCCAAATCATTCTATGATTCTATGAATGTACTCACAAGGACAAACAAAAGTATCAAGTTATCCCTAGACATGATTCTTAATGTTTTAATATAAAATGTTTGTAACACCACCTGTTTCCTTCTTCCCACCTCCTTTCTTTTTCTTTTTCTTTTTTTCCTTTTTCCATGAACTCTTCAGCAAACATATTCTGTTTAACAAAAAGCCTGCAGAAAATAGATATTTTTTTCTATAGTTACAATTATTCCAAGGTGGAAAACTCCATTTAAACTTTCTTACAAAACATGTAAGAATCCAAAATGAATAAGAAACACCTATTAAAAAAATCATTAGAAGTAAGGAAGCAGCAGCAGAACTATTTGTTTTGCTGGCTAGATGGATACCAGCAACATCTAAGGGAATTAAGAATCCCATAAAAGAAGAGTTAAAACCTCAAGGAAAATAATTACCTGCATTATAGTAATTGGTAATTTTTTCAGTTAGTGGCTTGCATTTGGTGGATACAATAAGTGGTAATTTTGGTAACCTGCAATTCATTGCCATAAGCATGCAAGAGAAAAACTCAATTGCCAGTCTCATATAATAGAAATTACAGCAGAGATTTATAACAATCCTAGATTTATAATGGTCCCAGATGGTTAGCCAGGGTCTGAGCGAGAAAATAACCTAAGCATTGCATAATCTATCTTTGTAGAAATAGATGTGGGCCCACTCTAGCATAATGAATCCAAACAGGCAGTAGTTGACGTAATGCCTAAGCACTACACAAGAAGATAGGTGTTAGTAAGCAGTGCTGATTAGCTCATCCTCTAGAAAATTCTAGTTCTTTACTATAGTGGAAAAAATTTTGTAACACCCATGCACTGAAATTCAGAAGCTAATTGTCTAGATATTATGGTCTATCATATTATGCATAGTGAAAACAGCAACAAGAGAAAGCAAAGACACTTGTTCAAGATGGCTCATGCAGAGGTAGGAGGAGAAGCAATGTTAAGAACCAGAACTAAAAATCACATCAAACTTCTCTAGGCACCCTGAGTTATTATATGTTTGAAGAACACAACTACATAAGCCTGGAATTTCTCCTTATCTATGAGTTGTGGGGAACAATGAAATATGCCTTTTGCTCTGAAATGTTGAAGACTTCTGAAAGGGTTTCTGAAGTTCACCACCTTTCTCTGGAGCTTTCTCATAAAGGACAGGGAAGCACAAGTCTCTGCGGAGCAGTCTTCCCTGGGACATTCCCTATCCTCCTTCTTCACATGCCATTTCATGATAAAGAGCTTTTCCTGCTGCTCCCACCATTTCTTATAGATCACATTCCAGTGTCAAATCCTCCAATTAGCCAGAATTGCTGCCCTGCTACCTCAGACTCTTTTCTTTGCCAAGTAGTAGCAAGCCAGGTACCAAGTCTGAAACTAAGGGGCGGGCAGGAAATAAATCATCCGTTACATCCAGATGATCCTGATACATAAGGCCAGGAGACATAAGCACTGCCATGGTTTTCAGCTTGGTCACCCTGTCTTCTCTGCAACTCTCTTGTTCCCCTGGGCTACGCCTTATATGAGGTTATTTGGAACAGAATACCTCAAATGTCTTTCTGAAAAAAAGGATTTGGGAGAGATACAGCAAACATTAGACATCTTTAAAGAAACCGATGGAGAGAAAGGCTGGGAGCTGTAAGAGTCAGAACAAGAGTTTAAGAACTCAGAAGTGCACTGTGTCACATCAAGCTTCTAACTGTTCAAAGTATAGTACATTAGATATACAAAGTGCCTGCCTGGGCAAGGGAGCTGAATCAAAATTAAAAGGGATCAAGTAGGAAACGTCTAACTGAACTTTGAATAGCTAATTTAAGGGAGATGAATCTTATCCTTAGGGCCACATTTTGCATCCTTTCTTCCCTCTGAGTAGTACATTGCTTAATCCAAAATGACTATTTGCAAAGTATATATCTTTGCAAAATGAGCAAGAGTATTACAAGCTGACACTTAAACTATATAACTCCAGAGCCAGGGACTAGCTTTATTGTATGCAGAACAAACTTTGATTTTGCTGTTAAGCACTACTGAATATACAAATATTAACTAGGTAGTAAATAAGCTGCCTAAGCAAGCAAAGAATCCTGAACATAATATTTGTTGCTGAGCTCTCCTATTGACAAAATGTCGAGTAAGGAAAGAGATTTCTTCCCCCTTCCCCCTTCCCCCTCATCCAACTTTTTGGTTTCTTATTTCTGGTAAACTTCTTAACTGTAAAAATGTTGCTCCATCCTTATACATACAAAAGGACATAGTAAGATGACCTTTGTTATCCTAAGTCTTAATGACAGTCGGTTTACAGGAGTCTGGCAATGTGATTGTTGTATAATCCCATTGGATTGATTATAATCTCTGTACACTATGGTTGTGGTTAAAGCACCCAATTCAGTACTGCACACAACATTGGATTTAACACTGTATAATGACATTTCACATAAAATTTATAATGCAATTTACAGATGAACATTACAGACCAAAATCAAGATATCATATAAGGAAAAATACATGTTCTATTATCTTTTATTACTTAAGAAATTGACCTATAATAGCATTAAGGCAAGGTGCAAATTACTAAATAGTTGTAATCACACCATGGCCATCTCCTAGTAGTAGCTGGATATGAATTAATAATTTCATAACCTTTAAGGCATCATTACGTCATTTAATCTGATTTCCAGTATTTCACCAATTAAAATTGTGCCATTTTCACTGTAGCATGCCAATAACAAAGACTTGGCTGTAGTCAGCAGGACAAGAAATAATGATCTAATGCTTATTTCGGCCCTCCCATTTCCAATCCCTGAACCAGTGCTACTGCTTTCTATGACACGGGTCACATTTTCTACTTAAATCAAGGGTTGATTACAACTAGAATCCAAAAGGATAAGGTGATGTGGTTGCCGAAAGGTGAATGGAAGAAGCCAAAATTGATCAGGAGAACTGTTAATAGTGAAAATAAACCAAAACAAACAAATCGACCCTCAAAACTCAACCCAAAACAAACATTAATTCCACTTAGAATAAAGATTAGATTATTTGTGGACTGTTAACCAAGCCTAAACTGAGCCTAGCTGGCAGAAAGAACATTTGGTATTAATTTGAAATCTTCAGGAAATTCATAATCCACACTTCCCCTTGGCAGTTTATTTCAGAGGTTAATAACTCTCAGCATAAAAATCTGTCTTATTTCTAATTTGAGTTTAAGCATCTTTTGCTTTCAGCCATTAGTTCTTGTTATGATTCTTCTATTAGATTAAAATAGCCCATTAGTACATTTTCTCAAACCTGTCAATCATTTTCTATGGCTCTTTTCCACATTATCTCCAGGTTGTTGTTCCATTAAATGCCAACATGAGATTGTGCAGTGCAGCAAAATCAGCCTTAACATCACATATATTACAGAATAATGGAAGTAAATATCACTTTACTGCAGACCTTCTGTCCTGCATAAAAAAGATACAGAAAACATCTGCAAGAGACCATCTCCTGGTGGCAAGGCAGTAGCTACTACTCCTGTATTATCTCTGCAAGCTATTTCTAAAACCTCTGGGGATATAGATTCCTCAAGCCTTCCTTCTAGTTGTTTCAAAACTTCTCCTAACATGACAAAACACATCTTTAATTTGTTTTATGCCCATCATACCATGTTTGATGCATAGGAGAATATGGAAAACACTTAATTCCTTTTCTCATTGCAGCTAATTTGCATGCACTTGAAAATAACCACTTTGTCTCCTGTGTTCTTTATAGCCCAGAATCCATTGTCTTCAAGATTTTGCCAAATCTTAGTATCCTAAGCTTCCTATCATGTTGTCAGTGAAATTTTCTGGACTTTATTCCCTTAGTCACAAATTCCATGAAGAATGGTACAAAAATTTAGAAACAGTAATTAATCTATGGTTTAACCAGAACTGATAAAGCAGTAGGCAGGTCTTTTTTGCTCATTTTGCTGGTGATCAGCACCTGTGTAGTCTGTCTACCTTTAAGCACAATCACCAATAACTCCATGTTATTCCTCAGAAGGCTGCATATATCACATTAAAGATAAGCCCCAAAATGGTTCACATTTATAAATAAGGTTTACATAAAAATTAGACAGCATTCAGCAATATCCATAATGAGCATGAAAATTCCATTCAGACACAGATTGCTGAAAATGTATTTTTTACATTGGTTGAAGAAGTGGTGGCAGATGTGAAAAGACAAGTGGGTAATGAGTTCTTTACACTCTGTTGTTACATCTTACCTGGCACAAAAGCTTTATTGCCCAAAGCAAGGGAAAAGTTCAGTCTCCTACAACTTTAGTCTTTGTGTGATACACTACCTCTGCTTTTTGTATTCTTTGATGAAGAATGTACCTTTATGTAGTTTATTTCCTTCAGTAGCATTAAGCTTGGGTCCTTGTCCATGTCTGGGCCATCTTAATATTGCTACCTATATGATCAAATGTGGTATAGCTATGACAGTGAATTACCTATGTCATCAGAAGTGGAATACAGTATTATCAAAATTCCACTGTAAGAGGTCTACATTAGAGATATAAATTTACAGTTTTTAGGATAAAATTGCAGATTTTCTAAAGCCTGATTATAAAATTGCTATACAATACATGCAACAAAAGTCTTGTTCAGATAATGAATTCCACAAATGAAACATATGCTGTGCTTTTCACGGTGCTGTAATTTTTCCCCTCAGTTCTAAAAGTAATTGAGAGAGAGTTTTTTCTGTGATGTATTTCCTCCATCATCTTCCATCTTTAATATCATGTTAAGTACAAGGTCATGTCTTTTAATCTTATGTCATTATGAATATTAATAGTAGAAAGACAGTTATTACTTTTCTTATAAAACTCCATTGCTATAATGAGCTCTCAACTGAAGTATAACTTATTTGGTATGTTCATATTTTCACTGACTACCTGTACTTCAACTGGAAACAGTTTGCACACATGACTTTTCTTCACAAACACAACTTTATTACATGAGATCTTTTCTTACGTGTCCTGCAGTTTACAGAGGCTAGATAAAAAACCCAAACACACAGCAAACCCAAACAACAGACAGATAAGTACAAATAACAAATGAACAAAGAAGAAAACTTCATTACAACACTCTACAAACTCATAGTGAATTTGCATCTCAAGGCCTGTGCAGCACGATCCTCTGTCTATACAGGTCTAGTAAAACTGGAAAGTCTTCAAAAAAGGAAGACAAAAGATTAGAGGGATTCTGTACAAAGAAATGGGATTAGACTTGAAGACCTCCTGAAATGCTTCCAACCTGAATTATTCTATAAATGAATAGGTACAGGTTTATTAGCCTGGATAAAGAGAAAGATAAGCTCCAACTCTCCGCTAACTCATGGATGGCATCAAGGGAAAAGGTATAGGATGATCACCACCTCTTCTGGTACAAGACGTAAAGTGTCCCAAATAAAAATTACTGCATGACAATTTTAAAATAATCACAAGGAGGTGATTTACCACATAGCTTGTAACGAAGCTCTGGGATTCCTGGCCACAGGATGCCGCAAGTTAGTACAAGTTCAAGGAGAGCCCCAAATTCTTTCCTTTCTTTTTATTCTTTGAGGGTTAAAAAAAATACACAGCCCTTCTAGCCTTCTACTAAGCACATCTGGTGCAATAACTTTCAAGCTAAAAATGGTTTGAGGCTGGGAAGGTACTGAAGTATTACTACGTGCTTGTCTCAGTCTTATAATCTCTCTCAAGCGTTTGCATTTCCCCCCCTAGCCACTATCAAAGACAAGATAGCAGGTTAGATAAATGTTCAGCCTGTCCCAGTGCAATCTTTTCATTATATTACCTTCCTTTGTCCTTAGCTAAACCATGGATTTCCAACATTTTAACTTGAATTTTGCTCATGAATCTTTCTGCATGCCCCTTAATTTGCCCACTTTAAAGGAAAATAATTCCCCACTAACTCTTGTCTTGACTTTAGTCCACAAGCAAAAGGTACTTTCTTGAACCAGGTTTTATAAATCATCAGTAAATTATAAATTTCTGAATTTTCTTAGAGACTATTTATCTGTGAATATGAGGGCCTGACAGGTTTTCACAGTATGCTACCTAAAAAGTATGACTATACCAAACTCCCACAGTTGTCAAGAAACACTGCTCTGGCAGAGCTCACTCTTACTCTCAGTGGAGTTCATGTCAATCACTAGCAGGAGCTGGATCAGGCCCAGAGTGAAATACTCCTCTCATTAATGACAGAAAAGTCAAGTTTCACCTGCAGTTCTGCCCAGGAAGAAAAGGCTGCTGAATATCTCTAGAGTACCACTGCACAGCATCAGAATGGACAGTTTTGCTTTGACTGCATTCAGTGTTTCTCCATCCTGTCTATTGGGTCTTTTAATTTACTTCTATTGACCAGAATCTAATGGTGATACCACCTACAGTCTTTTCCCTCCCTGTACAGTACACCTTCTGCACATGAGAAAAACTCCTACAGAATACACATATTCAGAAAAGCTCTCATTTTAGATCTCACCTTAAATCATAACTTTATTGTGGTCACAATGCCTAGAAATTATTTCTGTTAATTAACACACTATTTAAATGGAATCCATTATTCCATTTTTCTGCCAACCCCTCTGCTTTGTAGAGCCCTACGTTTTTGTGATTTATCTACACTGTTTTTCTGATGTGCCCTTTTGTCTCACTGGGAGAGCAACTATATTAACATTTTCAGTAGAGTATGTAGTACAGAGGTGTCTTACTCCTTGCTGCAGTTCAGTTGCTACACTTAACATACACTTCAAAAATCAATTTGCTCTTCAAGTTCTGGCTAGAATGGATACAGAAATCAGATATTTAAATCTATTTGAACATGTTTAGCAACAGTTCAGTCCATCTCATCTTTGAGACCTCTTTCAAACATCAACTTCAGTTCAACTTTTCAGCTTTAAGACTTTCAAGTTCAGTCCTCTTAAGACACACACAGTATTTAAATGGTATTTAGCAATGTTTGAAGGAGCAAAGTGCAACTCAGAGGGTTTGATACACAAGAAATTTCACTTTCTAGCAACATCTATACTAACCAAGATCTTAATAATTGGCCTTGACCTGGATGCCTTAGTCTTGTCCTTATGTGGTTAAAGATTGGGGTAAAAGCATGCAAACAGCAAGTAAGATAATATTCAAATCTAGGTGTAAGCTGGCTTTAGGATCCATCTCTCCATTAAAGTCAATTGACATGTCTAAGCAGTGAAAATAGTGAAATAGTGAAAATAGTTTTCACTTAGCTTGCATAAACCAAAATGTCACATTCTATACCGTTTTGCCCATTTTATGATTTGCCTTTGATTTTTTTAAGTCTGCCTGAGTTCTAGCAGGAGGAGACTTCCTATCCAGTGAAGGAGAGGAAAAAAATGAAAAAGGGAAAAACTCCAAACAAGCCAGGAAAATACACACCTCTGCAATAATAATTCCAAAGTCCAGTCAAGGCTTGGTTTCTAGTTTGAATCCGTTCTTAGAGGGTGCAGGTGGCTCACACCTTTAAATATCATTGAAAGCATATGACAAAGACATGCTCTTTATATCAACAGTGAACAAAAAGAGTAAATTTTCTTTAGTCTGCACCATAAATTACAGGTATTTTCTGCAGAAAGGTCTCTTTTTTTTCCTGGGTCATCTAATTCCATCACCTTTCAGATATCTCTTGATGATAAGCCTAAGAAGCCTCTGTAACTATCTACAGTTTCCGTGATGCTAAGCTATAAATACAGAAAACTAAATAAAACTGAAGTACTGTAGCTGCAAGCGAGGAGACCATATCATCCACTTAGAAATTTCATATACTCAATTGCGCAGAGGTCACATTAAACGCTCTGAGCACAATGATTCAGGTAAAGGCCTCATATACAACTGCTCAAGCAGGTCAGCGATTATTGCAGGGTTTATCTTTTCAGTAAATTCGGGGGCACAAATGTCCAGATATTTAAAAACAACTTGTCATTCTGAATACTGGGAAAACTACCACTTAAAAATCAGCAATTTGTCTAGCAGTCTATCTACTGTTGTGTACCCTGGTACACAACAACATATGTACATGGGCATTTTAACACGCAGGAAACACAAACTTGGCACCATGTTCAACATCTAAAAAACTTTGCATATCAACTGTAAAATTATGAACCAATAATTTTCTTTGAAACCACACCCTGGGATAGCAGTTATTCCTGGTAGATATGCATTTACACTGCTGGTGTGTTTGATTTCAGTTTATAGAAAGATCCTTCAACACAGGTAATCTCTCTAATGAATACTATATCATTTTTAGTCTCCGATTTATTAACTTAACATTCCTGCTATCATGAATGAAAGGTACCACAAAGTGACTTCAAATACAATGGCATATGCATTATGGAGAAAAAGTGAATAACCAGACATAAAAAGGAGAAAACCAGACATATTTATGCTCTATTTTCCACTTCAGAAGACAAAAGTAGTTCAATTTTCCTCTGTGTGGTGATGCTTTGTAATCAAGTTTATACAGAATAAATACTTTTCCATTCACACAGACAAATCTACATTATGAAGCAAAAGGAAGGACTTATAATTTTGGAGGGCAGAGAACTAGAAACAAGAATTTTTACTAACAGAAAAAGCTAAGAACCACCAGTGATGGGCAGTAGTCCTTTGCCTGTGGGAATGTGATCTGTGCAAGTCAAGGTAAATTAATGCTAAAAAAAAATTATTTCCCTTTTTTTTATAAAACTATAAGTTCTAGATAGCTAGAANTTTTTTTTTTTTTTTTTTTTTTTTATCTGCAACATCAGCAAAGTAGCCAAACCAAACAATTAAATCAAAAGCATACCTTTCTCACATTTTGGGGCCTGGTAGAAGGAATGCTTTAACATAGTGGATTGCAAACAAGCACACTTAATAGAGATAGCAAGTTACAAGTGAACACTGCAGAAAAATTTAATCTAATATTCCTCGGTTTGGAATTATTTTTCCCATTGCAGTCATAGGACTGCTTTTGCAATATTACATTAATAAAACAAAACTGTTTGCAGATTCTTGGCAGTTCTTTTGTGTCATGGGGCTTTAACAGCACACATGGATATGTATTCCTTTTAGACTCTAGTGCTAATAGTCATTTGGAAGTCCATGGTTTTGAGACTTCAACAGAAGTACACATTCTGAAAACAACTCATGATAAGTATAAAGATTGGAAAAAAACCAAAGCTGATCAACATGAGGGATGGAAAACCCTGTTTTTTTGTTGTTGTAAACTATTTTATCAATGAGGAAAATTAGCTTTAGAGAATATAACTCGTAAGTAGCCACCAAGAAGAATAAGAAACTCAGAAGGTAGCAGAAGCAGCAGATAAGAGGTTCCACTTAAATATGAGGAAAGGCTTCTTCACAGTGAGGGTAACAGAACACTGGAACAGGCTGCCCAGAGAAGTTGCGGAGTCTCCTCTGGAGATACTCAAAACCCGCCTGGACATGTTTCTTTGTGACCTGACCTAGGTGTTCCTGCTCCGGCAGGGGGATTGGACTAGATGATCTTTCAAGGTCCCTTCCAATCCCTGATATTCTGTGATTCTGTAAAGCCTTAGACAGCGTGAATAAAGTACACATTCCAATCATTTTAATATTATGTACTATATAAGATAGAACAAGAAAACTACTTTCACCAACTGAACAGTGAAGACATGATGACATTACAGTTGATCATTATAACATCATATTCTGTCTGTTGCCTGAAAATAAAAAAATAACCCCTGAAAATCCCATTTACCTTTGCAGCATCGTTAAATACTTCAGGGCAGTCAGTTAGAGAAGATCAGTGTTAGGATCCCAGTATGTGCCTCTAAAGCTGTAAGTTAACTAGCTAGAATAACATCTGGTTTCATTCCTACAGTTCTGAATTGCATGGACTGAACTTTACAAGCTTCCGGAGTTTTCACTGCTCATGCTCCAGCTGCTGGGAAGAAGGGCACTGGTGTGGTCACCTCCACTTGACAGTGTTCAAGACACTGTTCAAGCCAGAGTTCAAGAGCATCCATATAACTGAGAGCAATCTGAATCCTGGAAGAACACTGCTTCCTCCTCCATTGTAAAAGATGTAGGTCATTATTTTACAGGAGCAGTCTCAACCTCATCAGTGGTAGCTGAGATGTTTACATGCTACTGCTTTACAAGTAGTAATAGTAAGACATTTCATGTTGGACATTACTATTTAGCAAAGAAGGCCATATGGTGCGTTCCTACAACCTACACTGCCTAAGTTACAATGGCTTAAAATGATCTTGTATTTAATAAGGGGAGATATTCAGTAAGGGGAAATCAGGTTGATAAAATGTTGCTCATGAATACTTGAGAAAAAAAAATAATCACCAGTTCTGACATTAAGTTAGTTAAAACAGTAATTAAAATAATTTCTCTCTCTTAGACAGTTCCAATGCTGGGTACCCTGGAGTGCTTGTAAATAGTTGCCTGCTTCATTGGAAACACTTTATATAGAATGTTTCTATTACAGTAGATAGTGACCAGGTTATTATTATAAACCTTTTTCTTGGTTTCACAACACACACGAGCTGAATGACGTTTTTAATTTGTTTAAGCTGTAAGGTTCCTATAGCATGAAAATTACTGGGATAAAATCTCTATTAGATGACACAGCAGAGTATTTTTTGTCCAATAATTTTAACAGCCATTGACACAAATTTTCCTATAGTTTCTAATTGTTTTCTGTTCTCTAATGTTTAGAGGGGTCCTTTGGAGGAGGACGGGGAAGAGAGAACTCTGTTCACTGGAGTAAGACCTCAACAAAATGGAGTAGCAGCGTGAAGGCCTTACTCTGCAATAGCTTACAGTATAGCACAGAATATTATATATGATCATAGTAATTTGTGATTAAAGTTGCGCAAGGAGGGGATGATGTCTTCAAGGACAGCTAAGGAACATTTATAGTGCAGGAGTACAGCTCATTTTCAGAGACAGGTGAAATCCTGCAAAGTACTTGCGTTTTGTACGTCAAGTTTTTAAAAGAGCAAACTCCACACCACTCTCCTTAAAGATAAATAACTGATCTATCCAAATCATTATTTTTTACAGCCTTGATAATTATTTTTTTGCTCAGTTACAAAAAATAAACTTCAGCTGTGTAATTTATTACTTTTAAAATCAGTCTGATGACTTAATAAGGTAGTTTCTCTTACTGAGAACAACAAATTAAGACATATGTGATTTATTAATTGGTACGTCCTAAATGACAAATATTTCTGAAGCTAACACATAAAACGGCACCTCATTATTTTGGATATATCTTGTTAAAGGGCCAAGGTCTTGCCTCTTTCCCTTGAGGAAGTTGTCACTTCACATTGTGCACTTGAATTTATAGAAGCAGTAACTCAAGTAAGCCAATGTTTCAATTATAGAGTATCATATGAGTACCAAAGTACCTTTTCTCTTCTCTCAGTTATCAAGGTTTCAGTCTCAGTGGATCTGTGACTTGCTCTACATTGCACTTCCTCTTCTCATATTATAAGTTATATTCTTCAAAGTCAAAGTTCCATGTGAGCAAACTATTTCTAGGTCACAGAAATAACTGGGATAAAACACATGTGGTACAGGACAGTTTTACTTGACATAATCAGTCCAAGTCAGGCAAGTCAACAGTGTCTGTTCAAAGGAAATATATTCACTTATGTTACCAGAGCTGATAAAGTTGACCTGGACCTAATCAGTCTTTATGTCAGTGCATTTCCATCACGGAAGTGAAACATTGCAATAATTTACTAACAGATACTCTATATGTCACCTCATCTTTACATTGTGCTCCAGGATTATACACTAATCATCATCATTATCCTTCTCCTTATGTTCTAGGGTTAATTGATACTGGTATCTCCAGTATAAATAAAAGCATTTCAAATAAAACTATCAGCACATCTCCCTTTTTTTCTGTTTAACAGATCACCCATGCTAAAAGGCACTGCAAAGCATCCCACGTCATGCTTTTACTCATATTGATCTGTCTTCTTCCCTTTGCTTTGAATATAATATATATGAAAAGCTATGTGCTATCTGCAAAACAGAACTAAGTACTGAAAATCTGAGGGGACTTTGCTCTTTTTGATAATCCCATGTTTTCTCTTTTGTTGATCTGTTCACATGGAAATAAGAAGTCCTTTTGTCATTTTTCTCTTTGGATTTTGAGCTTTAATAGATCCGGAGTTCAGTCTGTAACTTCCATTTTGGAAAAGTATGAGATCTCACTATGTACTGGTACTGTACAACCCCCAGTAATATAATATCCTTCTGGAAAACATTTAAAAGTTTCTATTAAACAGCAATGCTTATCAAAAAAGGAGAATACCCATTTGCTGACCTGGATACTATAGAGTCTGTCGTTTTGAAGTAGCCAGAGTGGTTTCTAGTAGTGTGATGTTTACCCAGAAAAAAAAAGTAGAACAGAATAGATTAAAAAAATAAGTGCAGATCACACAAATCATTGAAGGTCAAGCATTATATATAGGAGAATAAGATCAAGTGCTGTATAGCCAATTTTCTCTATTTCATCTCCTTTTGCTCCAATGTGTTTAATTTTTTTTCAATACAGATGTGAAGAATCCTTATTTAAAATGTGTTACCACGTAGCTAGATTAAATAGTATTGACTGAGTTTCTTTAAAATTTAGTGTTTAGTCTGAAATTGAGATGAAAAAAGTTTTTCAAAAATCGCTGTTGTAGCTTGAAACAACAACAACAAAAATGCTCAATAATCCTCAGCATATCCAAACTAACCAAGATCCAAACCAAATATTAACACAATGTTTTTCTTTTTTCTTTTTTTTTTTACCAGCAAACTCTACTTACTGTTTTTGAACTCTATTTTTCTATTTCTTTTACCAACTGTTAGATTAAGAAAGAACTCATGTAATTATCCTGATATCATCTGTAGACTGTACAAATTTATAATGGACTATGTAAATAATTGAACTGATGAAATAAAGAATAAGTGCATATTATAATTTCTTTCCTTTATCTGAACACTACTTTAAAAGAACTGTTTCAGATCAAAACATTATATTTATTCTTTTCATTTTCATTCACACATTAGGGACAATGGAATTTAATTAGACAGCTGTGATCATTTTTAGACCTTACGATTTTGTAACAAAATGTATTTATTTTCTTTAGTAATCCTATTTTTTATTACACTGTTAAGCAGCTTTCATGCTTAATTTTCATTTTGTTTCCTTAATTTGTGTCAGGACTCCTCCGTTCATCTCCTATCACACCATATCAGCTGCAATGGATTGCAACACTTTGTCCTTTAAGTGTGTGTGCTACTGAGTTTCTATGACATTTGTGAAGTAGATTAACGCATATGATCTAATAAAAAAACAAAACAAAACAAAAAAAAACCCCACACAACCGTGAAAACACCATTGTCATCCTAGATCTTTTCATATGAATGTGCTAAATACATGTCAGTACACTTTTAGGTACCAGCAAGTTTTATATACATAAGAGCAAAAGGAATGGTTTTGTTCAATCACCAATGCCAAATAATTTTCAAATACTAAACTAGCTTAATTTCAAAGTCAGCTAGAATTTGACCTTTACCATACATACTAGACAACCATTCTAAAAATCTTACTTTTCCAACTGCAAATTTTTCACGTTTGTATCAGTTCTCATTCTCAGCAGACAGCACACCACCTCATTGTGCTCTGGAGACGGGCCCTTCATGCTTCAAAGTTATTTATGACACCTCATCTTCGTACTGGTGTGAATCACTTCTCACACATTTTTGTTTGCCTCAACCCTCTCATTCTTCCTCTGTTTTCGTCAAAACAACTTAGTCTTTATATAATTCATCTCAAAGTCCTCTCTTTTCCTGGTATTAATTAAATTCTACTTTCTGAGATCTTCTGCCAAGCCTCTACTTCTATTTGTTCCTCAGTGCAGGAAGCTTTTTTGACAGCTCCTCTAGACAGTCTCTTCTTTGCCTTGTCCTTGACAGCATGAGCTTCTATGTATTATTGCTCTTCTGCTTGTACAGTTGTGCCCCCTTAATATTTTGTTCAGTAAGTATCTGCAAGTCTGAAGATTGACTATTTTTCTATTTTGTTCTTTAGCTGCAACCTGTCACTGCCTCCACCTGCATCTAAACACAATGTAACGAACAACACCATAAAGAATATTAGACCTTAGTGTTAGTGTAAGATTACAATGCGTGTCTAATATTAGTTATAATCACATTATGCTTTTTTTCCACATTAAAGTAGTTACAGCTTGTTTACATGGCACAAGTGATGCTTCTGCTCTGCAGTCACAATGGGCATTCAATAGCTTAATGGATGTGGCAAAGAGTAAAAGTCCATCTGTTAGCAGTTTCCCTGAAGTGTCTATTTACATGATAACTCTGCATCCTCCCAGAAGTGATGGGGAACCTAAGGCAGAAGGCAACTTTATCAGCTGGAATAGATGTGACCCCGAAACTGGGACACTGCTGAACCCAGTTAAAGCATCTCCATACCTATCTGTCACAGAAAATACTATACTATTTTGTCTCAAAATATCTTTCCTCATATTTTGAACAGACTGTCTGAAACTGTCTCTCACGGCTCCACCATTGCTTTCTTTTTCTTCTCCATAAGTTTAAAGAGGAACAAAAACAGAATTGCCTTTTCAGTTCAGCAGCTCTTTTCCTTTACTCAAAAACAAACAGCCAAAACCAAACCAAAACAACAAAAAAAGAGTTGCTCTTTACCCACATGGGTCTTGTCATTGCTGATTCTCTGGCATTTTAGGCTTTTTGTCTAGTTCAACCTTGTCATTCCCAGAAGCCCATTGTTGTGACTAAAAGCAGGTAATCACCTTTGCTGCCAAATCACTGAGACATCTAGAGATGCCCAGGGCAGGAATTGCTGTCAGGCCATATTTTGCAAACATCTATAACCCCTGATTTCTACTCAAACTAAATGTGAATGTGCACTTAATTAGAACAATCTGAGCTATAAAGGGGTGGTGGGGCACACCCCGAATCATCATTCCTTCCTATTGTGGATGTTTCTACTAAACAGCCCAATAAGTACTAAACCCAAAAAGAAATTCTACTTGACAATCCAAGCATAAGGTCTTAAAACTACGGTATTACTGGTTATGTTTTAGTGTAGTAACCTAGGGAAAAGGTCTATGCCTTGATTGTTGCATGTGAATATGTTAAATCACGGGAGTGGAAGCTCAAAATAATCTATATACTTTGTGCATGTTACAGTACTGAATTTACTTTTAGATACAGAGAAAAAAACATCCCTTATGCCTTATAATCTGGACAAAACAAATTACACAAATGGTGCTCCAGTGTGTGTCAATTTATTAATATGGTATTAATAACTCATTTTAAGAGATCAATTCCTCCCATTTCCAGAAATCAAGAACTTCAAATATGATACTATTTGCACAAGGTTAACAATTTAAGGTTATTCCAATACCCTTAACCCTGTTGGACAACACTTTGTTTTGCCAATAGCCTGGATTACTATTTGCAGAGAAAATTACTACCTAATAGCAGAAAGAATGGCATAATTCAAATCTGAATGTTAATAAAATCTAAATTGTAAAAAAAAAAAAAAAAAAAAGTTAATATTAAAAACAAACAAACAAAACCCCAAAACCAAGTAGTGTTCCTTATACTTAGCAGCAAATTGACACAAATAGAATTGTTGCATTTGTACAATAACAAAATTTTATTGCCGAGAAATTACAGATATTTGTTTTCTACAAGAGTCCTTAAAAAGCAACGAGATTTTGTGTCCTGTAAATCTGGATATAAAGTTACCACCAGAGGTGAAGCAGCATTTACTCTGCCATAGAGGCAGCATGAATAGGTTCAATGTATAAGGTTGGATGAAGGTTAAACTGTATATTTAATTTTTCTACTCTGGTTAAAAGTATTTATGTAAGGTGCAACTGTCAAACTAGCTGGGTCTCCTTCCTCAATTCTTTTGTTACTTTCAGAAGAACTAAATTATATTTCTCAATGGTTACTTGCATAATGTACCTTAATGAGATTAAAGAAATACTAATAGGTAGGAAGAGAGTTGTAACTGAAAACTGGTATGTCTTAATTTAAAAAACAATCACTTAAAGTCCCATTACATAGCACATTCTTTGATAAGGGCATAATGAATTATCATATCATTAGCTGACTGCCCTGCAGCTGTCCTTAAGACTTCTGTTGAACAATATGTATCATTTTCATAGGAATTGAGTTTGCCACATTTGTGAACATAAGTATGTAATAATAAAAAAAAATATTATAAAAAAAGGGAATTCAGCTATGGCAAAACAGAAAATCAATTTACAGTAATTATTCAGGAAGTTATAGCTTGTGAGTGCTTATTTCCTGCAAATTACTATTTTCAAAATAGGTTATCATCCATATATAAAGTTCTATATGTTTAAAACTGTCAGCAAGCCTACGACTTGGTCAACATGCTGGAAGGAAGGGATGCCATCCTGAGGAACATGGACAGGCTAGAGAGAAGGGTCCATGCAAATCTCATGAAGTTCATTCAGTCCGAGTGCAAAGTCCTACACCTGGGACATGGCAATCCCAGGCACAAATGCAGGTTGGGCAGAGAGCAGCCTTGAGGAGAAGGACTTGGGAGTGTTGGTGAATTGGAAGCTCAACATGAGCCAGAAATATGTGCTCGTAACACAGAAAGCCAATCACATCCTGGGCTGCATCAAAAGAAGCATGGCCAACAGGGTGAGGGAGGGGATTCTCCCCTTCTACTCCACTCTAGTGAGACCCCACCTGGATTACTGTGTCCAGCTCTGGACCCCCCAACATAAGAAGGACGTGGACCTGTTGGAATGGGTCCAGAGCCACAAAGATGATCAGAGGACTGGAGACCTCTCCTATGAAGACAGGCTGAGAGAGCTGGGGTTGTTCCGCCTGGAGAAGAGAAGGCTCTAGTGAGATCTTATAGCAGCCTTCCAGTACCTAAAGGGGGCCTACTGGAAAGATGGGAAGGGACTCTTTATCAGGGAATGTAGCAATAAGACAAGGTGTAATGGTTTTAAAATGAAAAAGGAAAATTTATATTAGATATTAGGAAGAAATTTTTTATTGCATATTCTCATTGTATTCAGAAAATAGATGCAAAAGGTAAAACTGGAAATGCCAATGTGCAAAATACATATATATCTATTTTACTAGTTGAAGAAAGTGCTAAACTATACTATCATTTTTCCAAAAGACATGGGAACCATAGAAATTGTAACAAGAGGACATTAAATTATAAAATCAAGCTATACAATAAATTCTATCTGAATCTTACCCTTTTTAAGGAGATGTTATGATACATACATTCATTAGTCAGTCATATCCTCTTTTTCTCTTTCTTACAAAAGCTGTCCTGCCTTTGGGATGAACACAGAATTGTGCAGAAAAAAAAAAACAAAAAAGACTTAACAAGCAAAATTAGTATTCTTGCAGTCACTACTCTTGCATTTTCTTACTTTCAAATACTTGGCTTTTGATATATAGATTATTGAAGACAACGCAGGACATTAGCTTTTTAACTAGAAAATCCATCAAGGACTCTCTCTAACTTAAGAGCCTAGAATTGATAACATCAGCTTTAAAGAGTCACCTTCCCTCAGAAAATCCTGTAGCTACAAAAACACAGACTGCATATAGGGACAGTTACCAAAGAAGGCCTAATCATCTTTAGGTAGGTGAAAACTAAATTAGCACTTCATGGGGGCAGTTGCAACTTCATAATGAAATAAAGTCATGCAAATGCAGATACCATGCCAGTCATATGTTTAGTAGCAAACAAGTACCACGGTTACTACATTGACCTGTGTGTATTCTAGAGTTCACAGAGCAAAAGGAACAAGCATCATTACGTGCAATATCTCTTTGCAGACCTTGGCTGGCCAGTCATGGCTCCAGAGTGGTGCCTCTAGGGCCTGTTTAATGCACTTGCCTCATCTGGGAGTGTTTAAAGCAAGCAACAGAAAATCAAAGGATAGAAGAAGTGCACTGAAGCCATGCTATTCTAACAGGTTGCTATGAAAGTCCATAGAGCCCGAATTAACCAGCATGGTCCCAGCAACACCAATGCCAGCTTGCTGGTGGTACACGTTTGCTGTGTTATTCTGAAAGCTCTTTACTGATCAGTTACAAGTAGGTGGAGCATGCTCTGGTAGAAGGTGGTCTCAAACTGTGTGTGCACAAGGAGAAGGAGGAGCTGAACTGAACCCACCAGTGTAACTTGAAATGTTACTTATTAGTTCTGCAAGGGTTATTTGGCTGTTTTTACTCTTTAGCAATGCTGCACTGTCAAGGCCAGGTTTCTGCAGAACTCCGATATGCTCAAGATTGCTTAAGCTTGTATTCTTTACTGATGGCAACTGTAATACATTACTAAGTTAATTGGTGCCACTGTCAGTGAGATTCATGTACCTATAATTCTTTCAAGGACCTCACTTATTTTCTACAGTTGTAGATGAAGCTGCACTCATATCACAGTTGGGCCAAGCACACAACGCAGTTATATGCTAAGCAGTTAGAAGAGGGTGATTGAATGAGCACTGGAAAGGTCAAAGGCAAGATGGCATTAGCTCCCAGTTTGGATGCAATGCCTCAAATGTTATTTATACTCTCACTGGCTGCCTATTTTTAGTAAAGCTAAAAGTGAATGTTTCCATAGGCACATACCCAGCACGCTGATTATTTTCTTTACTGATTTGTCCAACTGGAAATCAACATAACTAGCAATATCAGCCAGCAGCAAGAGAGGCAGTCAGTGATGGACACCATTTGTGTGCATTTCCAATAACGTGGTTTGCATCTCGTATGTGCATCTTTTGGGGGGCTGCATTAAAAAGGTTTTGTCCAGCAGGTTGAGGGAGGTCATCCTCCCCCTCTACTATGACCTGGTGAGGCTGCATTGGGCATACTGTGTCTAGTTCTGGTTTTCCCCGTTCAAGAAGGACAGGGAGCTACTGGAAAAAGTCCAGCAAAGGGCTACAAAGACGATCAAGGGAATAGAGCACCTCTTTTATGAGGAAAGGCTGAGACACCTGCCTCTGTTTAGCCTGGAGAAGACTCAGAGGGGATCTCATCAATGCTTACACATATCTACAGGGTGGGTGTTGAGAGAATGGGGTCAGGCTCTTCTCACTGGTGCCTGGTGACAGGACAAGGAGCAACAGACACAAGCTGGAATGCAGGAAGTTCCATCTGAACATAAGGAAAATCTTTATTTTGAGGGTGGCAGAGCACTGGAACAGCCTGTCCAGAGAGGCTGTGAAGTCTCTGTCTCTGGAAACATTCAAAACTTGCCTGGATGCATTCCTGTCCAACCTGCTCTAGGTGAAACTGCTTTGGCAGGGGGACCTAGACTAGATGATCTCCAGATGTTCCTTCCAGCCCTTACAATTCTGTGATTCAATTCTGTGATCTTGTGTACCTGCATGGTACAAGAATTTAAGGTCTTACTTATTTTAAATTTATGGTATGCTGTGATCTATACTATTTGCAGAGCATGTTGTGCCCATAAAGCTTTACAGGCTTGAGGCAAGTACAGATGTGCTGTTTAGCGAGTGTTACATCACAATTCTCATAAAATTAATTTCTACAGGTAATTTAATATTCTCCAAATTCTTTACTAAAACCTTTTGGCTTAACCACATCTGTGAATTTCTTCATAGATATGCTAAACACAGCCTGCCAATAAAAGCAAAACTAAGTACTTTAATATATTAAAGTATGATGAAAAAGGAATTCCAGACAGACTAGCTTATCACTTGCAATAATAGTACTTCCTCATGGTAATCACCATGCAAAATGAACACTCAAACATAAGTTCACATACTAAGAATGTCTACAGGTAACGTTAACATCAGCGACTTTGTGTCTATATCCTGGTGACAACAATTGCCTTCCCTTCTCTCATCTCTTTCTTCACACGTGTTGTAAGAGGGTGGAAGGAGACCCTGTCTCCCTACACACCCTGCAGTCACCAGTCACTTAGATCCTACACTACCTCCTGCCTAAAGCAAGACAGGCAGAGATCCTTGAGCAGGCCACACTAGGGCTCTGCATCCCAACCACCAGTTGCCCAGCAGATATTTCCAGCTGTCACTGTCCTCCAGGTAACAACTGTTTGAGGGCATTCCTAAAGCCAGCTATGGAATTGCATGTAATGAGTACCTCTGGAGTTTGGCACAGTAGAAGTCATCTTGAAACCCAGGGTGACAGAAACAACATCTGCAGTCTAGCATTGCCTGCAAGGAAAATGAGACTGAACAAGGTGACATGGTGTGCCATTCAGCTGCCAGAGAAGCAGGTGGAAAGGCTGGAAGATGCTGGCACAGAGCAGGAGAAATATCACCAAAGCTGTCTGTAAAGTAGAACTGTGTTCTGCTGGAATCAAGACAAAACCATGCATCTCAAACTATTGTTGAAATAAACCAAACAATTCCTTTTTTATGCTAAGTATGGCACAAACTGGAGAAATGAGCACATATACACAGGTAATTTGGCACTGTCCCTATGTGATGGATCAACAAACACAGAAAGGAACATTTTTCAGAATCAGGTTTCACATTTAATTCCTTTAAAAAAAAATAATTGGAAATGGAAACACAACACATTTTCTAAAATTTTCTTATCATGGAAGTAAATAATTTTTGATAAATTTCTCTACTGTGGAGGAAAAAAACTCTAGGGCCATCTGCAGTATTGTTTAACAAGATACAAGAAAAAATGGAACTACTTAGATGCAAAAGCAAGTGGGGGAGTGTGGAAGGAGGAAAGTTGGCCCCGCAGAGAGATAAAAAACAAGTGACAAAGAGACAAGATAGGACATTTTCTTCTATGTTCAATTATAGGTGACCACTAGAGAGTATCCAGAGCTGCAGAAGCATTCGACACAAAATACTGGTTTACAAAGTGACCTTTAAGAAGTTTAGATTATTTTTTTTTCTTCCCCTAAAGGTAGTGCCTGAAAAAATTCATTACTTATCTAGATACATCTTTTGCTTTCTGAGAGCAGTGCATCTTCAGAAGGCTGTCTTCATTATAGTAGCTACAAATGCAGAAAGCCTTCAAATATATGTATAAGCCTGAAAGAAACCTAGCAGTGATTAAACTTTGGATCTTTTAAAATGCATCATAACAAATTCCAAGTATGATTTTACAAGCAAAATATTTTACACTGACATGGTTATTCTATGTATGACCTTACAGAGAAAGGGGTTCATCTCCATCATAAAAAATAAAAAAAATATATAAATAATTCATATAAATAATTCATATATTAATTTTAGACTCCACTGAAGTGAATGCCACAGTCCATGTCAAGAGCGGGTGCACAGCAATCTGACATGAACAATCTGTGGATAATACCAAGAATCCAGTTACCTGCAAGCTCCATTTTTTAAAAAAATGACATTTGAGGTTCTTTGTGGGCATTTCTTGATTGATTGGTTGTTGGTTGTTGTTGTTTTGGTTTTTTTTTTCAATTAGGGAATTACAGAAGGCACTACACTACATACACTGCGTAGAACTCCTTGTCTGGCATTCCCAAGGCTCCTTTACATGGTGAAAACAATGTTAGCGGAGT
>VXBJ01002547.1:1698750-1760448 GCA_013400055.1 Nycticryphes semicollaris | reverse complement strand
AAAAAAAATAATTGGAAATGGAAACACAACACATTTTCTAAAATTTTCTTATCATGGAAGTAAATAATTTTTGATAAATTTCTCTACTGTGGAGGAAAAAAACTCTAGGGCCATCTGCAGTATTGTTTAACAAGATACAAGAAAAAATGGAACTACTTAGATGCAAAAGCAAGTGGGGGAGTGTGGAAGGAGGAAAGTTGGCCCCGCAGAGAGATAAAAAACAAGTGACAAAGAGACAAGATAGGACATTTTCTTCTATGTTCAATTATAGGTGACCACTAGAGAGTATCCAGAGCTGCAGAAGCATTCGACACAAAATACTGGTTTACAAAGTGACCTTTAAGAAGTTTAGATTATTTTTTTTTCTTCCCCTAAAGGTAGTGCCTGAAAAAATTCATTACTTATCTAGATACATCTTTTGCTTTCTGAGAGCAGTGCATCTTCAGAAGGCTGTCTTCATTATAGTAGCTACAAATGCAGAAAGCCTTCAAATATATGTATAAGCCTGAAAGAAACCTAGCAGTGATTAAACTTTGGATCTTTTAAAATGCATCATAACAAATTCCAAGTATGATTTTACAAGCAAAATATTTTACACTGACATGGTTATTCTATGTATGACCTTACAGAGAAAGGGGTTCATCTCCATCATAAAAAATAAAAANTTGTTGTTTTGGTTTTTTTTTCAATTAGGGAATTACAGAAGGCACTACACTACATACACTGCGTAGAGCTCCTTGTCTGGCATTCCCAAGGCTCCTTTACATGGTGAAAACAATGTTAGCGGAGTTCCCCTGCCAAAATTTCTCACCAAATGAAGGACTAGGAGACCCAAAGCAATTATTTTTTGTGGACAATCCTGACTGCCTGATGATTTCAAGGAAGTGGTTGTTTAACTATGTAGTTTTACCTCTGAAAAGAAGAAAAACCTTGCAGCTTCTCATGTGATGACAAAGTAAAGCTGATTTCCATGGAGGGATCATTCGTTCCAAACTCTTGAATTTTGTGATGGGAGTAGTCAATCAGACCAAAAAGCATTGTGTAGAAGTGCACACATGTATGATACCAAGCATCCTGTAGCAGTGTTTATTAGAACAGCTCAGGAGAAAGTGGGTTTCAGTGTCCTGCATTTAACTTTAAAAATATTTTATTGGGTTTTTTTTTTTTTTTTTTTTTGGCAAAGCATTACTTTTATATTTAGGAAAGCCAAATATTTTACCTTAAAATTTTGAAAAGCAATTAATGGAGAATTACAAATTTGCTATTAATATGCTTAGTTAAACCTACAAATAACAACTTGGAATAGTTTAGATATTTGTGTTGAAATCTACTGCTAATATCCTATAGGAAACGTTCACCTAGTGGAATCAAAACGCCAATCACAAAACCAAATTTCTGAACTGATTGTTGCCTTTCAAATTTGTTATGTGAGCTCTAAACTTGAAAGGATTTCTGGTGTAAAAGAATTTATTCCCACTGCCACTATTAATAGTAGTCACGTAAAATGATAACCGGTGTAATCCAGTCTCTCAAGAAGAAGAGAACACTCACTGTTTTTAAGCAAGAGGGAAGCACATAAAATTTGTCTCAAATGGGAAGATGTGAAAAGCTTTGAAAATCCTGGTGGGGTGGTGGGAGTCCAGGATATAACACTGCAGATTTGGTGCTAATAGCTGTAAGAGGGCACCAGGGTGAAAATAAAGATATCTGCACTTTGTATTACTACAGTCTTCACATATACAATAGCATTAACTAATTAGCATTCTGATAAATGTCACACCCCTCTAATTGGGACTCCTACCAGAGAGCAGATTCACCACAGTGTAGTGGCGTGGCTCTAAACGATAGATAAACAGTACACCTGCCTACAAAAGACCTTAATTATAACCCTGTACTAGGGACAGCACTGGATTATCATTATTTACCCACAAGGGAAAAAATGCCCGGTGATACAATCTAATAGGTAGGAACATGATTTGAGGTAATGGATCTGGATTTAATTTTCCTGACAGAGTGCTGAAGGTAAAGCGATTTACAAAATGAATAGACCTACTGAATAACTCTTCTTGTTTATTAAAAGTGTTAAGTAAGAAGCTTTGCTAGTACCTAGTACAAGTTAGATACAGAAACATTTGAGTTTTCTAGGGGTCTGGCCTCTCAAGTGGTATCCTGACGGAGACCAGCTCTTTTAAGACGCCTTGATAACAGACGGGCTACCGCTCTGGTGGCAAATAGCAAAGTTTTATTTACGCGTTTTCCTTTTATACTAATCGAACGGCAGATATATAACAATTGTTTATTGTTAATACATCTGAGCATGGTTAATATTTGTAGTACATATTTTCTGTCAAGTATCTGTTTATGCACGTACTGATCTGCTCTGCTGCTGTTCTCAGGTGTTCCTTTGTTTAAGGATCTTGTTTTGCTCATGTACAGTACAGAACTGTATGGGCTCAATCAACGGTCACGCAAGCATGCCTCTCCCTTGCAGGAGGTGCATTGCCAGCAGCCCTTAAACAACCCTTTCAGGCCGCTTGACTCGAATCCATACAGCTCCCCTCATTCCACCCTTTTCTCTTTTATTCAAACTCGAGGTGGTGGTCCCTTATGTTTGGCTTGTTCCATTTGGATCTTCTTGATGCTCACGTTTATTTTAAAAAATTGTTTGATAGCCAAATTAATTATGCATGGGCAAATCAGCATTGCTAAACAAATCAGGATACCTAATAAAATGATACTATATAGGCCACGTTGAGAGAGCTCAAAAGAGGGAAATGAGGCCTTCAAAGTGTCAACAAAGTCTTTAGCTTGATTTGCTATCGAGAGCTCCGGTCGCTGGGAGTTCATCATATCTTGTATGTGTTGTTTCAACTCCCATAAGTCAAGTGATGTATTTGCATTATTCCAGATTCCCTGAAGATGATTCTGAATTTTAGCCCAAGAAAACATAGTACGATTGTACTCTACTGGAGTAACACAAATTATATGGTATTCTGCATGACAAGTGAGAGACTCTCGTGTGGTTAAGATTTGTAATTGTCTTCCCAATAGATCAACAGTATCTTTAAGAGTATTAAGTCGCAACTCTATTTTTTCATCCCACTGTTCCTGATTTTGTAAAGCTTTAGTTACATTTATGGATAATTCATTTTCAAAAGTTGCCGTTTGTATGCTAGAGGTCAAAGAAATTGAAGCTATTGTAGTTACAGTTATAGCCGTGATTAAAGCAGCAATTCCAGCAATTATTAATCCAATAACCCTTTTTGATCGGTGTAATAATTTTTGCGTTACTATTTCTAAAACTTCAGTTCCTCTATCAGCATACCAATCATGAGTAAGGTTAACAGGCAGATACACATAATCAGGTTGCTTCACTATGAAAAACGAATTATGACTACTATTAAGACAGTTAGATATTTGACAATTAGTGCAGTTAATAGTTATATTATAATTAAATTCTTTGACAATTGATGGCCTCCTCACGCCGGTTGAGATCCATTGGGGTCTCCCCGCGTAGGTTCAGAGACAACCGCTGCATTCTCCGCTGCAGTTTTCCCATTTGTGTTTTGGGCATGTCGTACACAGCGTTCTGGAATCCACCTCGGAGATGTTTCGTCTGTGGGAAAAACACAAACATATCCTCGACCCCACATTAATACTGGATCTGGGCCACGCATTTTCCCATCTAAAGGGTCCTTCCAATATACTAAAGGCTTAGTTTTTCCAGAAGGACTCCAATGACGGTCAGCAGCAGTTTGGCCATCATTGTCAAAGGTTAAAAAATTTAAAATGAATAAGGCATGTGATAGCAGGGAGAAAGGGGTGTCTTTAATCCCCCAGTTCCCCCTTTTTAGTTTCTTAAGTTGTGTTTTTAAAATGTGATTATACTTTTCCACTATTCCTTGACCCTGACGATTATAGGGGATACCAGTTTTATGGGAAATAGACAGTTGTTTACAAAATTGAGCGAAACCCCGACTAGTATAGGCCGGGGCATTGTCAGTTTTGATTGTTTTCGGGACACCCATGGTGGCAAAGCAGTGTAAAAGATGCGTACAAACATGTGATACATTCTCTCCTGTCATAGCGGTGGCGACAGCGAAGTGGGAAAAGGTATCAATGGTAACATGGACATAAGACAGTTTTCCAAATTGAGGAATATGAGTAACATCCATCTGCCATAAATCATTAGGCATTAAGCCACGAGGGTTAATTCCAAAATGAGGGACAGGCAGGAGCGGAGCACAGGATGAGCAGTTTTTGACTATCTCTCTTGCCTGTTCTTTTGTAATTGAACATAGTTTTCTTAAAGATTTGGAGGATAAATGATGTAATTGATGTAAATGTTCAGCCTTTTGAACATTATAAGTGTAAACCTTAGTTAATTGATCAGCAGTATTATTGCCCTGAACAAGAGGTCCTGGCAATTTGGAGTGACTCCGAATATGTCCTATAAAGATAGGAGAGTCTCGTTGCAGCAATAGAGATTGTATAAGACTGAGGTGTTGCTGAATAAAGGTTACTTTAGAATTTATGACTGGTACTGTTTCAAGCCATTGTAGAGCTTGAACAACATACAAGCTGTCAGTAATGATGTTCAAGGCCTGAGGATATTTTAAAAGTGCTTGATAAACAGCATAAAGTTCAGCCATCTGAGCCGAAACATCAGTCAGTTGCCAGGTAAAGTGTTCTGGTGGGACAACGAGCACCGCAGCCCCATTAGAGGAACCATCAGTGAAGACAGTAAGGGCTGCAGGGATAGGGTTTCGTTTAACTATTTTTGGAAATACAATCTGATAGTATGTAGCAAAACTAAGAAGCTTATCATGTGGATATGTATTAGATAATTCTCCTGCATAATTAGCTAGTGCTAAGGTAAAGTCATCCATCATATTCATTAACCAAGTGATTTGCTCATTTTTATAGGGTAAAATAATTTTAGCAGGATCACGTCCAAGATGTGTGATACTCAATCTTCGGCCTTGTTTTATGCAATCGGCAATTTTATTAGGATAAGATTTTAAAGTAACAGACTGGCCATGATGACCATGAATCCAACAAAGTACCCCTTTTTGATACAAAACTCCAGTAGGGGATAATGGCGTGGGTAATATTATGAGTTCCCACGGTTCGTGAATTGAGGCATAACATAGCTGAGCATTTTCTAAAGCTTTTTCAACAACTGGTAATGCGTTTTTTGCACCATCAGTTAAAGTTCGTTCAGAACTGGGATTTGGATCTCCTTCAAGGATTTTAAACAATGGGCTTCAATCGTACGTTGTAAGTCTCAGGAAAGGTCGCATCCAATTAATGTCTCCTAGCAATTGTTGAAAATCATTCAAAGTGTGCAGTTTAGACGTGGAAAGAGCAATTCTTTGCGGTGAAAAATGTTTAGGGTATAATTGAAAGCCTAAGTATCGAAAGGGATAAGTTTGCTGTATTTTTTCTTGAGCTATTTTTAATCCATTTTTTGTTAGCTGTTGTTCTAGATGAGTATAAGCCATTGTTAGGAGGTCAGTATTTTCTGCTGGTAGCAGGATATCATAACATCTGAGAAGCGATAGCTTCTGAAATTGCGAGAGTAAAAGGGGCGGTGGGCCCATATTGAGCACTAGCAATTTTTAATTCCTTCAATTGTTTAAAAGACACCGGCTCATAATCATTAAAAAGCCCTCCAGCAGCATGTGGTCGTTGTGTGACAGGATAAATTGGAACAGGGAAGCCCTCTAGCACTTCCCCTGCTTTTCTCGCTTCTTTTAACGCCAATTGCATAGGAGATTCTTTCGTTATCAAATCCTCTGGCCCCAAAGGTGGGGGCATAGTGCCTTCTCTAAAAGCAGGCAAAACAGTTACGGGGTGGTCTGGAGTTGGCGTTTGAATCCCAGTGTCTTTCATTACTGGGTGTGTAGCAACCTTGACTTCCTCGTGATGATACTGTGCTGCAGCCTTTTCTAATTCGTCCCAATCTCCAGGGTCTAACTCATCTTTTGTTTTTGTGGCTTTATGGTTAGATAATAGAGGTTGCTCATACTTAGGGGGTGAAGGAGGAGGGGGTGCAGATGGCATAGGGAGAAAATTATCTAATGATTTCGAACGAGATAAAGGTCTTTTAACATAATGTGTTTCTCTCCACCATTTCTCATCTCCAGTATCTCCTCTCAAGCACTCCTTCACTAAAGACCACAGGGTAAAGGCATCGACAGGGACTCTTTCTGGACCATGAACAGTATAATAACCTTGAGTCCTTTCTCCTACTTTATTCCATGTTTCAATATTTATTGTACCATCTCTAGGGAACCAAGGACAAACATTTTCTATAAAGTCTAAGAAACGATCAATCTGTTTTGTAGTTACTTTAACTCCTCTGACTGTTAAAAGAGATTTTAACATCGCAGCAAATACTTTTCGCTCAGTACTAGCAGTTACTCCCATAATTAAAAACGTCTGTTACTACTCAGTTCTATACCCCGCAAACTTACTCACCAACCGCGGCTCATGGGGCAAGCGACGTCTTGTCCTTCAGTAACCGAAGATTCCCGGGTTTCGGCACCAAATGACGGAGACCAGCTCTTTTAAGACGCCTTGATAACAGACGGGCTACCGCTCTGGTGGCAAATAGCAAAGTTTTATTTACGCGTTTTCCTTTTATACTAATCGAACGGCAGATATATAACAATTGTTTATTGTTAATACATCTGAGCATGGTTAATATTTGCAGTACATATGTTCTGCCAAGTATCTGTTTATGCACGTACTGATCTGCTCTGCTGCTGTTCTCAGGTGTTCCTTTGTTTAAGGATCTTGTTTTGCTCATGTACAGTACAGAACTGTATGGGCTCAATCAAGGGTCACGCAAGCATGCCTCTCACTTTCAGGAGGTGCATTGCCAGCGGCCCTTAAACAACCCTTTCAGGCCGCTTGACTTGAATCCATACAGCTCCCCTCAGTATCCTACCCAACATTAGGGGCCAAAGTTTTACATACTGTGTTAGGGAAGAGCTAGGCACCTCAAGAACCTGTACAAAATGTGTCAAGGACTTCAAACTAGTTAATGTAAATGTTATGCTAACAAGGAACTACTTTCCTTCCCTGGACCACAGAGCCCAGAACTGGGCTCACACTGCACCTGCCTCTGAGCTGCTCCAGTCCTAAGTCCTCCCCTGGAGTCAAGAGGCAGAACTGTTCACAAGGACCTGATCAATTCTTCCTCTCAAATGAGTGCTGGTTCTGGTAATGCCAACAGTGGTTCCCTTTTTATGTGGAGGAAGGGAAACTGAAGACCAAGTTGATGTTCTCTTCTACAGCCAGAAGCAGCAGTGATGCTACTGATGATGCCATGCCAAGTAGTGTGCTTGGCTCGAGGGAGGGGGAACATTCTACTCTCTTTCCAAAATACTTCATATATACACACAGGTATTTATAGCTATATATATGCAGAATATGTATATTGTGAACACTGAATGTTTGGTAAATAGTAAAAATATTTTATAGAGCACTGTCCAGAACTCCCCATCTCCCACCTGAATGCCCTTATCACTTTACTACATACCCATTATTGCTTCCTTCTAAAGGGCTTAGCATGCAGCTATGCAGTAGTATAATTTGGTACAGCTCTGTATTATCTGTACAACTTCTTCATGTCAAGAAGCATTTAAGATGTTTTTGTTTTCTACTATCAAACAAGGTATTTTTCACTTCCTGATCTCTATAGCTGTACCTTGCAGAGTGTATTGATTGCACTGGTAGAAATAATATTAATTTCTTAATAAGTATTAAGACATTATTTCTAATTCTGTGACTTAACTATCCCTCAATATCTTTTTTTGACTACCAAGAAAGACTTAAACCAACAATTTTCCCATATATTTTTCTTTTAATACCTACTGCTGTCTTTCTGTATACCAAATATCTGCAAGTAGACTGTAGTAAAGATATTGGTAAGAATACCAAGCTAGATAACAAACAGCTTTGACAGCAAGTAGGAACATACATAAATATATAAAAGGATAGCAAGTTCCCCAAATAATTATCAAATTATAGAAGTGAGGGACTAACTCTTTCTTCTTCTTACTGCAGCTTTGCTTGTCCTGCCAGATACTATTAGTCAGTGAGCCTCAAACAATATCTAGGGACTTGGGGCATGTAACTATCCTACAAGTAGATCATAATAGAAATAAAATTAAAACAACAAAACCCACAGCCCCAAAGCACCCACTAGAATAAATAAACAATTTCAGGCTATTTTATTTTAAAGAAGATTTGAGGTTTAGTTCTCAGGTAGAACTGCACAATTGCAATGGTCCCTGATTGTTTGAACAAAAATGCTTGGGATCCAGATAATTTCCTAACGGCTTAAACCTTCACAATTTTTTTTCCTTGATTCTTCAGTTGAAGACATTTGTTCTCTGAACTTGAGCAGCGTTACAGCCCTGCAGAACCAAGGAGAAGAGCTGGAGAAACAGTGACATGCTCCTCGAGGCCCTACGTGCTTCTGCATGGAAATGTAATAGAGAGACATTGAAATAACTGTAGATGCCCTCAAAGACTTTTCACAGGTTCTGTCAAAAGGCTGGAGATACTCCTGATTGACCAAAAGGCCACAGCTATCACAGCGTGGAAGAAGGACCTTGCAGATATACAGACAGAAAAGCTTATCAAAAAGGTGAGAAAAATAATTCTATTTAAATGTGATTCCTCAACATACTTTCATGAGATGGAGAGGCTACTTTTCAGAAAACAAGATTATGGGACTAGGTCATATGAAAGATTCAGTTCTAGTAATATTCTTTGGCAACTCCTCCCTGGTATTTTTTCACAAATAGAATAGTTGAAAACTGAAAAAGAAGTTCAGACTTTCTTACCCTGTTATATTCATTAATTAAAATTTGAAAATACTAATGTGTGGTGCTTGATAGAATGTGGTTTTTCTAATAGCCATCTTTGTGGAGTTATTCATTATCTACAAAGGCAGCAGATGACCTTGGCTTAAAATCAGAACAAGAAGGATGTGACAGTGTGTTCCCTCTCCCAACCTGATCTGTATCTCCTCTAACCCTGCCCAAGAAATAATCACCTGTCCTGGTTATAATGG
Organism: Nycticryphes semicollaris; assembly: GCA_013400055.1. Lineage (NCBI taxonomy): Eukaryota > Metazoa > Chordata > Aves > Charadriiformes > Rostratulidae > Nycticryphes > Nycticryphes semicollaris. The sequence continues at coordinate 1,751,357 of VXBJ01002547.1, read as the reverse complement.
GTGCATCTTGTCATGATAGCTGCATCTAGCTCAAGGTAGGTTCAGGGAGGCATATAATAACACAATAGCCAAGGGCTAACCTGAGCAACGTGCCCACCTAACCACAATATTGGTACTGTGGTCAATATCCAAATATGATCAGTCATTTTACCTCTATAAATATTGAACAGCTCAAGAGCCCTTTTGATCTCTTCTGCAGGGCAGCGGGCTGCACAGCAGAATCTCCCCTTGAGTAGGGGCACTTCTCAAGATCGTTTCTCAAGACTCAGAGATTCCTTGCTGCAACAGATCCTCTGTGAATAATAGCATGTTAAAGTTTGAAGCCACACTAAGATTATATCTTAGTGTGACCGCTTTAGACAAACTGTTGTCCAAATCTGGGACTAGGATTGGATATAGCTGCATTTAGACTCTTCTCTGAGAGTGAGTTTAGGAAGCAAGGGGTCCTCTCTGAACCTCAACTCAATGGATGGGTCTCCTCCACAGTTTTGTCTGACACTGTCCTCTATGCAGGAAATAACCAAGCATGCCTTGCTAGTGAATCACGTTAAATCACTGTGGTGTTTACTATCAAACTGCCTTCAATCACTATTTTATATAAATAAATATATTCTCGTGTCTCTCTTATGAGTAAAGTGTATCACTCCATTTGCAAAGGAAGATACATTAATTTTCACTGAAGTAATGCATTTAGTCCAGACTCGAACTAATAATTCAAATTTGATTAATAATACACCTTGAAAACTCTATAGAAGTCTACTAGGAAAGGAATTTTTTAAAAATAACTGTTAATTTGCAGTCCTCTTCAGAAAAATGATGAAGTGAAAATGACAACTTTGAACTTTTCACAAGCAGCCACTCTCACATCATCTGACTTCAGTTGAAATAAAAGGTGATACATTTTACTACTCTTTGTCCTACAGGATTGGCATAGATTGACTAATCTGTTTGCTATTTCTATATCCGACTGACAGAATAGTCACTAAATACTAATCAATTACTCTTTGCAAATGTATTGTGAAGAGGGTTTAAATTGCCTCGCAGAGCCCCATTTCCAGTGATCAAATGGATGCTAGCAAGATGTAATCATAATTGTACCCATAGTTGTTTACAGAGCTAGGAATTAGTTTGCAAGATGAATTATTGCTAAATTAACGGTACTCATGTACTAGGAACAGACATTGTTGATAGTTATTTAAGTCAGTTAATAGCTAATTAATACAGTCAATAGATGGTTGTATCTGGAATAGATATCTTTCTATCAAGGAAACAATATTTTAACTATAACTCTCCTTTCCAGTAAAACTTCCCTTTACTGCCACTGTCAATATTTAGGAGCAGAATGAAACAGCAGCCTTCAAATGCAACTCTGTAGCCATGGATCCTGAAAAATACTGCACAGTCTCAATTCCACACAGGAATAGAAGATGTCAGAGTAAAAGATAGGAGCAGCCAGTAATATATAGGCAATCATACTTCATGGGCTGGGGTTCACTGTGTAGATCACAAGATTTCTGAAAATTTTGCATCAGATGGGTACAACAGACAGAAAAGTCAAGCAGCAGCCAAAGCTAAAATTAAAAAAAAAAAAAAAAACAAAAAACCCAAACTGTAAAATCCTATGAACCTTCTTCTGGAAAGATTCTTTTTCTTGCAAGAGAAAGCAACAGTTGATTTATTTCATTTAGAAAACATACTGGAATTGATTGAACGGAAGCATTTTGAACATGCAAGACATAACTGTAGTGAGGTGTCCTGTCCCCGCTCCTCCCCAACTCCCCCCAGCCGCTGCCCTTTTTGAAGGGGCCAACAAACATTATTTTGCAGGTGCAATATTAGGATTTACCTTCCTGTACAAGGTCACCTTTCATAACTAGCGATAACTGCAATTTTGGAAGTGTTCCATCTATGGAAGTATTCAGAACTGTACAGGCTTGGCCCAGCTTTTGCTACCAAGTTTCTTGTTAACGACAGACTTTCATATGCTGCTTTCCTCCAAGGTACATTTAACTGTGATCATTGACCTGATTTAAGGATGCAGAAGCTAGACAAACATTTCATACAGAATTATGCCTTCAGCCAGTAAACTGAACATACTGGACACCACAGGTGTGATAAGCTGAGTACTTACATTATCCATCCATCTCCTGACCCTCAGGTGCATTCACACTGTGTAGTCATATTACCTTCCAAATTGCTCTCTGATGAAGAGGCCTCTGAATTCAGCAGATCAGGGGCACACGCTTTCTTATTGCAGGTCCCACGTGTTCATGCTGAAGTGCCAAGAGTACTTCAAACCTACTGGAGAGTAAGACACGGGTTTCAGAAGCAGCTCTAGCTGCCAATGAGACAGGTTGCACTGCAGCAGCATCCAAGAAACCCTGAAGACCACTTGTGATACTGAACATGAAACAGAAGGAGACTGCTGCCTGCAAGCACTATGAATGGAAGAGCAATCATGAAAAACAATAGCTTGAGGAAAATACTTAATTACAAAATTGAGACTCTACATCACGTTTTGCTTTCCTCGTGGTAATAAGCATGTCTATCACATCTACATGTTTCTCAGGCCTCATGAGGGCCTCATACCATGAATTCATCTGTATAGCTTTACTGTAGCTAACCTCAGCTGCAAGCTAACGTGGAGCCATGTTGCACAGAGCTCAGGATGAGATGAAAGACTTACCTGGGAAACATCTTGCTGTGATCAGTCTACTTCTGGGACCTGACCTAACCAAGTGATATTTACTGAAATAGGTCTACTAACCCAGAGTCATTACTTGGCCTGTAATATTAGCCTAGCTTTGAAGTGCTGCCTGCCTTTATATTCAGAAGAGTAAAGTATGGTGTCTGGTGCTTGTCACACCAATATTTGCATACAGCACCCAGATAAATTATCTCAGAGAAACTTATATAGGATGTTGACATTTGTGGTCTAAGATGAAGCATAGAGAATTTGGGGGAGAAAGATACTAGAATAATGTTAAAAAGATTATAATAAATATATAAAAATACTATATAGCTTCATGATTCTTATAATATAGACAATTACTTTATTTTCTTGTTCCTAATTGTGGTACAATAAAATATGTCAGTCCCAACCTTGTGCCTCACTAACATTGTCTCTCCTAACCTGGTACTAGATCCAGACTATGAACAGTTACAGGGGAAGCATTTAATTATTAGATGGATAACTCAAGGCTTCCCAGCAACCCACAGCACAGTAAGCAAGTAGGAGTTGTGTTACTCTCACACTATATCCTAAGCCTGGTTAGTGATAGCATTGACCATAAAGAAAAGTTGTTGTCCCTTCATGCTAAGGTACCCTAAAGACTGTTTTGGTCCCAAAACAGCCTAGGGCTGAGAGGGCTAAAGCCTACTTTGCCCTTTACTCTGTAAAGTTTTATCATGCTGTTCTGGAAAAGGCAAGGCAAACTTCTAAGGGTTTTTCTGTTTTCCTTTTTCTTCAGTGACTGGGATAAAACTAACATTGCACAATACAAATAGGTGAGAACAGTGTTCCTTGTTTTTCTAGGAGCCCAAAATTCACATGGCTCCAAGCAACAGAGGTACAAAGACAGCACTCCAAAATCAAGCACCAGATATAACCTGGTAGTCAAAGTTGACTTGAAAAAGCTTTTTACTTCTGCCAATATATCATGCTCATTGAAAATGAGCATAAAGAAAAGCTTTTAGATATGATAGTAGCACCTGCAGCAAAAAGTTATCCTCAAAGTATGACTCACCTTCACAGCTCCATTCATAACACAGCTAGCACCTACTTCTTAAGTACAGGGCTTTGAGAAAAGCACATGCAGCTACACACAGCTGAGCAGAGCCAGATTCACTACATAGCCTGCAGTCAGCAGAGGGCAGTGGAAAGTATTTTCTGAGAAACTGCATTTCTAGATGTAATGCTTCTATTATCCTTTGCATTTAGAAACTTTTTGTGATCTCTATCCCGATATTGATCTCCCACGATTTCATAATGAACTGGGCAGAAAACCTCTACGATTTTTGTTTTGTCTTTTCCCTTCAGACTTTTGAAAGGTATTATTCCCTCACTCCTCCCTTGATTTTAAATTCTGTTTCATAACAATAGATATTCTGGATATTAAACCCACTAAAATATTTATTCCACCACATACTAAGTAATCTGATTTTAAAAGATACAAAGCTTTCGATATGAAGTAATTCAAGGCTCCTCAGCAACATATGGCAAGCAATTTCCCCAATTTGACATTATGATAGTACTTCGACATGCAACAGCAGAGAGAGTACTAGTTTAGATAGGCCAGGGGGTGTCTTCAGTACAGGCAGCGCTTGATTTAGATCTGCTTGAGCTTAAGTCTCATCCCAACTAGAACTGCAACTGCTAATTAAAATAGACCAGTCAATCATACTAGGAAATACTTATAGAGCATTATTTCATGTTATTTGGTCAAATTAGCTAGCTGCATTTAGTAAATTCCATTTAAAGGGGAAAAAAAAAGAACAAATTAAGAATAGTACAGTAGTATTGCCTAATCCACAATTTCCATCCCTACTACATAACAGAACATAACAACTGGGAAATAATTTTTCTTCAAGTTTCGTCATCATACTCTGTATTGATAGATCATTACATAGAAGTTCCCAGATTTTTAAATTTTTTTTTAACCGGAAAAAACATTAAGAAGCAAGAAAACAACTCATTTTGCAGCACCCTAATACCATATTGACCCCATTTTCAATAAGTATCCTTTCCTTACCAAAACGTTTTCTGAACATTTTGAGAAAAAATAAGTATTGCTACAGCAAAAGTAAATTATTAAAGATTTGCAGCTAGTTTATGCTTTCTAAAGTAGAAACATACACAGACAGAATGACCAAAGCCACCATAAATCTGCACCATAGGAAAGAATCATAACAGCTAAAGGGCACTTTGGTTTCTTAGACTTAGCAAAGAGTTACTATACAGTAAGGAGACTGTCTTAAATGCAGGCATCTGCTTTCTCATAAGCCTTTAGCATATCTTTTATCAGAGGACTATTAATCTTGATTTTATTCATAAGCTGCAGAGGGGCCAAAGAAGGGAAGACAGATGTACCTCATTGGGAAATAAAACTACTACCAGCAGCTTCTTAGTGTTACTTTAATGCCTGCAGTTTATTTGTAAGCTTTTATGCTGCTTCTAGTTTCCAAAATGCCTAAAGTTTTATGAAGATGTGAAAAGACATTTGGCATTGAAATACTCATGTTAATATTGACATACTCATTTCTTTTTGCAAATGTCATGTAGAACACATGAACTTAAAAAAGCATTGTGACAAAAATCAGATGCTATGTCCTATTAAACTTCATTTTTTAACATTTAGAGCCTGTACATATAAAACAGCCATAATTAAGAAGAAAAAAAATGTATACTATGAGAAACCTTATCTTTTTACTAATCATTCCTGATGACAGGAAAACGTCTGGTAGTTTCCAGCCAGTATTACATGGTGCTAAAGCTTCTATAGTATAATAATTTAGGGGCAATCCATAGTCCATACTATCACCTGCTTGCTATAAGCAATCTCTAGGTGTTTTTATCTTTCTTCTATTTTTGTTTTCTTCATATCAAGAGGGAAAAAATACATTGTGTCTTGCTAAAACCTTGTCTCTTTCTTCAAATTCCATGTGTGATTGGGAGTACATGGAGATCATTTTATATAAGTTATCTTATCTTGGGTTAGGGGCACCAGCACAGAAAAATGCAGCTTCATTTAATATTATCATAAACTCTCAATACCCTGGTTTATCTGAGTCATAAAGCAACATCAAAAGCTTGCCTGTCTACTTTCCCGAGGTTTTGCGAGTTGTTGTTTTGGAGTCTGGTGTTCTTTAAAAACATTTGTATGTATATAAAATTGACATTTGTCAGAATAGCACAAATAACATCTTACAAAAAAAAAAAAAAAAGGAAAAACACTTCTGTAAAGATCTCACTTGCTGACAGGTAAACACAGACTATGAATTCTAATCTTTACAGCAGTGTAGTATCTCAGTGAGGACCACTGTTGTGTCCTCAGCACCACAGCAAAAAGCCAAAATTAACTCAGCCTAACCTTTTGAAGTTAAGCAGGTAGAGACAAACAGCTCGAAACTACCCCAGTCCTGCCAAGTATCAATGTTTCCACTAGTCAAGTCAAAGTCAAAACTGTTTTCCAGGCATACACACAAATGCCTATGACCTGATTACTCAGCACCTAGTTATGATATCCTTGAAAGTCTTTTCATTAGGAAAGAAAGAAAAAAAAAAAAAAAAAGGCTTTAGCATCCTAAGAGCAAAGATAGAATTAATGAAATGGACCCAATAATATTAAGGCTGCTTACAGTCACAAGGCATAGAAAATAAAGGCAAAGGGAGCGCAGACAGTCTATTCTGCCCTCCATCTCCTTTGCACTGCTAAGTGCTTTATCCTCCCTTTAAGCAGTTATCAGCAATCTGATCAGCATTTAACTTAGCTTTACCCAAATCTGACCTTGCTTATTTTGTAGCAAGTCTCTGTGTCAGTCCTGCAGTTTGTGAGGCGGCTCCAGCTAAACATCTTTGCTAGCTGAGGGCTTTGAAGATGTACATCATATCCCATGAGTTTGCCCTACTCTGAAAGAAGATGTCGACACTTACCTGTGAAGGAGATCAGAATTATGGCTCCAGAGTTGAGCTTGCAAACCTATGAAAGAGTTTAGAAAGGTCCCTAATCAGTGCTAATTTATCAAAGCTTGCTATTTTCCATGCCCAGGGATTTTTCCTTACTAAAGAACAAAGTGTCTTCAATGCCAGGTTTCCTACAGTCATACAGCAATGTTGTAACTTTAATAGAGTAAGGGGAAAAGGGTGCTGGTCCTAAAAATCGAGGTTTTAATGGATTCCAGCAGCTGAGAAGGCTATTTAAAGCCAGCTGTTGCAAAGTGTAAATCTGTGGCACTGAATTAGCCCATGATGACAACAAAACTTAAACTCATACTTTTTTTCCTTTTGCCTTAACTTTTCTTCATATGCTACTAGTCAGAAGACAACTGTCCAAAAAATGCCAAAAAAACCCCAAAAAAACAGGAAAAAAAATTAAAGTTATTCAGGCTGTTCAGAATGTTCAAACCTGCAGGAAAGTGCACCTGAAGCTTTTTCGCTATTCTAAGCAATCCTGTGCTCAAAATACATATTTAGAATTAACTGCTTTTCAAGCTAATGAAGTTTATACAACTATTCATAACTGCATATCATATTTCTCATACTGAAAAAAGGCACTTGTTTTCATACAAGTATTTTCTGCTCCCTAGCTTTAAATTTAATTTTGGGAGTTTTTTTGTTTTGTTTTGGTTTTGGTTTTTTTGTTGCTTTTTTTCCTAGGTGCTGTCACATGGCAGATGTCAGATTTTCTTCTTTTTCAGGCATATATAGGGTCTTCATGTGTCTGAATAAGCAAAAGCATCTCTCAACAGATGTTCTTCATATTTCAGGTAAGGCTGAAGAAGAAAAAACCCAGCAAGTTTTCCCTTCCCAAATTGTGTCTGTCCCCAAGTTTTATGCCAGCAACATTTGACATTGCCTTTTTGGGGGCATTCTTTGGGGACTCTGCTATATAGGAACCCAGCTTTCTTTCCCTGCAAGTAAGGGATAATCTCCTAATGCAGTCTCTGCAAAATCATCCTATTTATCCTGGGAACAGTAGCAAAATTTAAGAGTTTAAATATGGCAACACATAAGTGCATTTCTATAAACTCTAGAGAGTTTCAGAGCACAGCTACACAGCTCTTACTGGGACTATTCTTGCCTTTCAGGTTATGAACTGCCTGCTGTGGCCAAGCTGTACTACTCTGAAAATCTTTGTGTTACAGATTATGACAAAACCAGGATATGACCTGTAGACAGCAGTATGAGGATTCACTAGGGTTCAAGCCTGTGGGTTTGAGGTTTGTTTGTTTGTTTTGTTTATTCCCCAACTCTTCTTACTTCATGGGGAAAATACAGTACATAAAACCAATCCGACCTAATGCTGTATCATCTACTGAAAAGTTCCTGTACAGTGATGTATAATATATGATTAGTCAGAATAGCTCTCCTAATCTTGCCTTAAAAATACTAAAATATTAAGACTATTGTAAAGCAAATTATTTTGTGAGTTACAGAATTATTTGGTACTGGCTTTTTCCTCTGTTCCTGATTTGCCTCATCTTTATCCTTGAGTGGTAACTGCTTACCAAGTTGAGTCAACAGCTGTAGCTATGCCTTTGGCAGTGAAAACAACTGAGATTTAGATGCCAAGCATATGAATACTTCACATTTTACTCTACCTTTGTACCACGCTCAGGAACAGACTTAAGGTCTGTAGATTATCTTTTCTAATTAGTTACTTTGCAGGGTACTTGGCAAAAATTGATCGATGACAGTAAAGCAGCACTGACTGTGAAAAGAGCTACAGAAGACCTTGAGAAAGCTTGACAGCCCTTGCTTAGACTCTCTGCCCAACAGAAGATGTCCTACCACATAGCAAAATAAAAGTGTCCTTAAGCTTTTATTATTACAAGAAAGGAGTTTCATAGTAAATCTCTTTTAGATGCTATGCCTGCTTCCAACACAGATATTTCTTTTCATTAGAGTCAGTTGGCAAGAGCCACAATGCACAGTCTTTCACCCTTTACCCAGGGCTCAATGACTGCTTCCCTTCCTATAATATAATCCTATCCACAACATTCAGAGTTGATACTCTGTGCAGCAGAATTCAGTTATTTCTATATATTTCCAGCCCCAAATCTATGAGAAGAAGTGGATTGGAAATGCCAAAGAAAAAAGTAACCAGGTGTGGGAAAGTAACAGAAGATTGGTGAGAAGGATTGTAAGTATGCTCAAGCGACTCACACCTGTGGTGCTGGGACGTATATCTTACAAATGGTTTAGTGTTGTATGCTTGCAGGCAGAATATCTGCACGTAGATAACATAAGTCTGTGATGGACTCAGGGACACCTTACCTGTCCATGTGAGATTCCTGCCCTGTTATTGAAGATCAAAGCACCAGGGAAAGACCTGTGCCTGCTCGAACCCTTGATATACCAGCCAGAGCAGAGAGTCAGTTCACTTGCTCTCTCCTCCACTCTTCAGCTACCCGGACTCTCTTGCTAATAAGGACTGTCCTGCTCCGCGGTGCCTGCATCCCCTGCTCGCTTGCCTATGCCCAGGTGCTGCTTCAGAGATTCCCAGATCCATGAGGTGTTGAGGTTAAATTTGTTCTTTGTCTCTAATCTGTGATTTGTGGTTGTTCCTGCGTCTTTCCTGTATCATTTCACACACCAGGATTGCCATTTTCACCTAATTTTTGGGATTAGCCTGGTTAACTGGGTCTATACACTGCAGAGGCATGTGCAGAATGGGAGAGAAGCAGTCTGTATGTGGAAAGGGCTAGGTAGCAGCTGAGATAAATGCTGCTTTTTTTTTTTTTTTCTTACAGAGACTGACAAGTAATTTGGTAGGAGAGATTTCAAAGTAGTTGCTATCATTTAAGAGCTTGTTCAGTTGTTAGAGGTAGCCAATATACATCAATAATGGGTTCTGTGCATGTAGTCATGTGAGAGGACTGATATGCACATTCATCAGCCCATAGAGGACTACACCTGGCAACATTGCGTCCACAGTCACAGTTGTTCACAGTTGGTCTACTGCATCATGGAGAGCCAGAACTGCACTGTGCCCTTAGGCATTGGATACTCAAATATTTTTCATGCAGTGAAACAAGATATGTAGAACATTCCTCTTGTTCCACAAATTTAAGTGATTTGTGTGTGCTTGTGGAGTCCATGCATGCATGCAGTTTATTAAACCACAAATTTGCAGCAGCGCTGACACAGATTCTTTTAGCACACAGCATCATCAAGTCAGTTTTAAGTGCAGGAACTTAAAGACTTGTAAGGAATGGATTTGTATTCAAGTATCTTCATTAAAACCTTTGAGGGGAAGGTTGTAAATAAAGCCTATTTTTCATTTCAGCAAGAAATCTATCATCCTATTGAGTCATAACAGCATGGAGTGACTTGTTATTTACATGCACAAACACTTCACGTGTTAGCACATTAGTAACAAAGGAGGAGACAAAGCGGCCTCTAATATAGTAGCAAGTGCTAAAAAAGAAGAGGTAAGCAAGCCAGTCTACCATGAGAGACAAAAAACTAGTAAAGCGCCTGCTTTTCAGCCTAAATGGGGAGGTCCTGCTGCATAGAAGCAGCCTGTGAATGACCCAGCCAGCCACATGGGGAGCGAAGCGGGGAGAGAATACAAGACTATTTCCTCTAATAATTATATTTATTTTTATGAGCTATATTAAAATAATTTTCAGGATAATTCTGACATTGCAGAATTCTAAGAGGACAGAAACAATGTTAAACCAAATGTTAAAAGGTAAAACGTTTACCCGTTTTAGTCTTCTCTCTTGCTTTTCAGGTGTTTCTTTTTCAAGCATTGGGTTTTATCCCCTGGAGATGCTCATAACCTAACGTCAATAGCACCTTTCCTGAAGGGTCCCCCTGCTTGCTTTCCCCAGAGGGAGTTCCTGTCACATAACGCTCTCCTCTTGCTTCACAGCACGTAGGCCTCCCATCTTTCTGCCAGAGAGGTATCCACAGCTATCAAACTGAAGCTAAACTACACATATGTTCAGTTATCTCACAAGATTTTTCTGCATTTTATATGTGTTATAAAACTTTATAAATAAAGCCACTCCTAACCTTGCCAGTGGGATGTCTTCTGAAAAGCAGCAAGCCTTGTGCACATAGAATCATACACTGATAGAATCGTAGAATAGTTTGGGTTGGAAGGGATGTTTAAAGGTCATCTGGTCAACCTCCCCTGCAATGAGCAGAGACATCTTCAACTAGATTAGGTTGCTCAGAGCCCCACCCAACCTGACTTGGAATGTTTCGAGGGATGAAGCATCTACCACCTCTCTGGGCTACCTGTGCCAGTGTTTCACTGCCTTTATTGTAAAAAAATGTCTTCCTTATATCCAGTCTAAATCTACCCTCTTTTAGTTTAAAGCCATTAACTCTTGTCCTATCACATCAGGCCCTGCTACAATGTTTGTCACCATCATTCCTGTAGGCTCCCTCACCTGATAGCTATGTATGCAAACACCTGAATACTAGCACAGATAAGGAAACGGTTAGAGAGGGATAGAGAACCTAAACTATATTAAAGCAACCTACATTACCCTTTCTACCGTAATAGTAAGAACAAATTAAATATATATACAGTGGAAGTAAAAGTATAACATCAATACATACAGACATACTTGAACAACATTTAGTATCTCATAGATAAAAAAAAAAGTTCTCAAACCCTCACTGTTGACTGCCTAGAAATTTATCTTGGAAAACAATCACTCAAACACTTTCTTATCATTAGTCTTTCTGTTGTATAAGCCTCTTTCTATCAGCTAGAAATTGCAGTGATGCAGGCGGAAACTCATTATAAAGATACAAAATGAAATGATACCGAGAAGAAACTGTAAAAGACAAAAAAAAAAAAAAAAACCAAATCCCAAACAGATCAAGTCACTGTGACCAAAATAAAATCTATAAAGCAACAGATGAACTATAATAATAAATCATCTATCACTGAGACCAGTGAAGTATGCATATTTGTTGGAGGGAAATAAACTTTTTTACGAAGGACAAAGCATCTGTGATGTCTTCCATAAGCCTGAAAAGGAACTCTACCTGAAGGGCTTCCCAGAAGAACTGCACTAAGTACCTTAGGGAAATGCTGATAGTGAGAGCTTTAGAGAAATCAAGACAGAATTGCATGCAAGACTAACTCAGCACATGGCAGTCATCAGCAAAAGCCCAGCCAGCTCCCAGCTAGGAAAACATGCCTTATCCACAGGTTATAGAATAAACACAGATGCAGCAAAATGAGTCACCAGAGGAAAACAAAAATTTAAATTGGAGGCAAATGAAGCTTTTTGCACATGCATGACAAGAAATCCATTGAGCAAAACTAATTTGATATCTGTGCTGGAATAGCTCTCCTTCATATTAAAAAATAAAAAGACTTGAATGGTAAGAATGGAAGTACCATATAGCTTTAAATTCTAAAAAAATAAAAAATCCAAAAGTCCATCCAAATAAAAAAGAATGTATATCCCAGAAATATATTTAATAAAGAAAAAATATTAAGAAAAGAATAAAAGTAATTCAGTATTGTCCAAAACAGGGACACATTATGGTGCGTGTAAAATAAACATTCATATTTCTTTTATTCATTTCTAAAAAAAAGTTAAGTTCTTTTCATGGAGCCTTATGTTAGTACATTTTACATTTCTATGTACTAAATGCTAAGAATGTACTATGGTCATTCAATGCACCTCAGCTGATAGACATTAGTTCATCAACCCACAATAACTCAGCTGTGGGTTTAGTATGCATACTGCATCTTTTCACAAAAATCTTACTTTGTTTCACATGCCAAATCATGACTAGTGTGGCACCATATCCTGAAGCACAGAGAAAATAAATCGTTTCCAAAATACATAAGTACATGACAAAAACATAAGATACATTTAAAAAAAAATAGAAAAAAAAAAAGAGAGAAAGAAAAAGAAAGGAAACCCTCACATTATGATGATTTTATTTTCTTTTAATGAGTCGCAGAACTGGTCATGGAATGAGTCTCTTATTCCACTTGGTGCTCTGCAAATGCCAAGTGAAAAGCCAAGTTCAGTTACAGTAAGCATAGCTCAAATATTAATCAGGCATCCTCTGAAATGTGTGTTAAATGTAATTTTCATAAAGGTTCATGCATTTTCATAAAGGCTCATGTATGAAGATTGTTTCAGAAGAACGTAGTGTGTGACGTAGATGCTTCATGCACAGTGGATCCCAACACTGTACTCTATCAAGGGAAGTGAAAAATGCTTTCAATAATCTATGAACATTTCCACTGTAAAGTAAACAGGATTTATGAAGTCTTTGAAAATAAAGGAAATAACCTACAGCTTCTAGAAGGTTATTTTATACTATTATGATTCCACATCAATTTATCTCCCCATAATAGCCTTTCCAGCAAAAAAAAAAACTATTCACAGTATAAAAGCCAACCATCTCCTACAAGCCTGCTCTGCAAAAATAACTTCTGTCAGGGAGCAAAAGAACTGTTTTGAAGTCAGGAGCCACAAGTAAGTTACTCTGTGTTACTATATGGTTTTACAAACTTGCTTAAGTGCACACCTTGCCACTTATGTAGGATGATTCTTAGTTATCCATCAACAGAAGGAGCTGAATCAGTATCTTGAAAGCTGTCTGCTGTTCTCATACAAAGGGGCACACATGACCAGATTTTCAGAAATAAACATGGGTATATGTATACTTACATTTGTGCGCATTCATGTTTCATAAGTTCAAATACTACAGACTTCAGAAATCTGAAAAGAAAAATACTTCATTTGTATAAGAAGTGATAGAAGCTCTTAACTCAATTACATCACTTATTTGGAGACATAAAATCACAACCACTCAGTCAATATAAGAACACAGAGTGGGCCTTACAGAAAAGTCTGTCTTTTTATATAGTACTGCATATTGGTATATGCAAGGTTGCGGTCCTGATTTTGGGCATAGACCCACAGGAATCGCTATGCATCCTGTTACAAGGCAGCTCTGAGTTTTGGAGTCATTCTCTTTTGTTTGCTTGTATTTTAAATGGGTTAAAAAAATATATCCAGACAGACTTGTTTGGAGATATACTTGCAACAAAAAAAAAAAAAAAAAAAAGAGAGAAGAACAGTAAACGCGTTAGTTGCTTAGCAATACGCTTTTCATAGGCCAGATGGAGTTCCATCCTGCATGGGAGTCTTACTGTTTCCCTTTAAATACTGTATAATAACATCAGTTGAAACAGTAGTCTCCAAATGGCATCCTGTGAGTCTGCAAAGTGGAGTGCTTGATTCAGCCTCAGTGAAGTCATGAGTGCTTCCTGAGGAAAGCCCGGCTGTTAGGCAATTCCCATGCCCAAACCATTCAGTAGTTGTCCCATTAGGAGCTTCTTGCATTTATGGGGATAAACAAGTGCATTTGTAACTATTCCAGGCTTTTTGTCTCCCTGGCAGGTATAGGGAGGTGGGGGAGGAGGGAGGGAAAAGAGAGAGAGTGAGTTAGAAATTCCACTGGTTCACGTGTATGCATTTTGCTGGAATAGTCTTTCTTGCCACTTCATTTCCACTCAGGAAAAAAACTAGGAAAAAAAACAAACAAATCCTATACAAACAAACATGAAAGGAAAAAAAGAGACAATCAGGAGCAGAAAACCAACAATTCTTCACATTGCAGTGCAGGCAAGGCTGCAGGACATCGTACAAGTCCCAGGTTCAGCCAGCTCCACCAACTTGCTTCTCAAGTTGAAGAAGCCTCCTAGTTTGCTATTACAGCTCAAGCAGGACAGAACAGACCATGTATATGTAGTTGCACAAGCATGTGAGAAACTCTCTTCTAATCGTCTTTGCTAGCTTAATTTTCTGAAATATTGATCAGTATTATCAAGTTTCCAAGCAGATGTACCAATAAACAAGTTAACCCGACCACTCAAATGTCTATTTACTGACAACTTTCAAATTTCCTGAGTATCACTCATACAAAAATAACTATAAGATTTAAATATAACAGTGTGTTATTGCTGTGAGATGATGTGTAACAGCTGGCAATCTGCATTTTCCGGGTATTAAATATTACTGAACAATGTTAAAGAACAAACATACTGGTCTCATAGGGCCTGATTTGTGAAAATGAGAAGGTCTGACTCCCACTCCCTTTGCTGGGAGCCAAGAGAATTCATCTCAGAGGAATGCTTTGGAAGGATGAGCTTCAAATTAGATTATTTTTTTATTATTATTACATTCTGGATCTATAATAAGCACAGCTGTTTACTTATGTGCTAGCTATGTTTAAATAGACATTAGAGGTTAAAATCTAATTTTCTAATTTCAATAGCATGTGCAAATGGTCTTGCTGCTGCCAAAAAGTCACAGCATGCTATAAAAATCCATAACCATCTTCATGTCTGTTTTCATAGTGCACATGTATATTAGAATGAATAAGTGTGCTGACATTCAGAAGCAGTGATGAGCTTTTTGAAATGTCTGATCAAAAATGGGTACTGTAGCTGGATGCATACCGTAGCCAATGAAACACATTTGAAAAGATTATATGGTATTTTGCTTTCTTTCATATTTATCAGATATTTTGCCAAGTGAGCAAACAAAGAGGAGTTGCGTCTTTCTTCCAGTTTCGTTCCATTGCTGAGCTCATTCAGAAAATGCATTGCCACCACTTGTAGCCCCTGCAGCTAGATGTAGAGCAGGTCTTTACCAAATCACGGTAAAGGCATCGGAATATGGCTCTTTTTTTCAGAAAGGGTATGTTGTGCTACAAAGTAAATGAACGATTCTTAATTTCCCTTTGGCTTTATTCCATTTTCCTTATTCTGCCTGTTGTGCCTGAGTGTGCTACAGTTATCTCGTTCAATAAGATAATTTAGCAAATGTGTATTGTTTGTCTTTTTAGCATTAGAAACAATCCAAGCAACTGGAGTAAAGTGAATTTATTCTGTCATTTCTGCTGCAATTGCTGGTCTTTGTCAAGTTATTGATTAAAAAAGATGTTTCTTCACTTATTCATTGTTACAATCTGAAGAGCCTGTAAAGAGAGTTTGGATATCAGCTCCTCTTTTTTTTTTTTTGTGAGCTGCAGGGGTATCTTGTTTGAATTTTCACTCATTGATAGATACGTCATTTTGTAAATATCATTATATGTGTTTATATTACTACGTATAGTATAGGTATTTATTTTATAGATATACAGTAGGTGAAGTCCTAATTAACTGTTATTAAAGGGTAACACATAACAAACCTAAATGGCATTACGCAGCACTGATAGGGACAGCCTTTGAACATTCACTCTTTAACTGTGGGAATAAGACTTTTTAAAGGATTAATGGTGTTATCTTAGTTTCCTCAGTGTTATGACGGTTCCACTGTTTCAGGATTTATGAAAGCTTTATTTTTGTCTAATGCCAAAAGCAGCATCACAGAAAAGTAAAGAAATAAAATATGGAAGTAGAGCAAGGGAGAGTGACCTAATGTGGGCCCAAACATTATTTGAAAAGGGAGACAGATAAAGTGACTCTTCTTCCACGTTCATGAGCATGCTTAAGCTACAATAATATTCTCACATATGTGCTCTGTAGGTAGAACAATGTCTTCAGAGTGGGGCTGTTGAGTGCCAGAAGTTAGCAGTCAGTGTACAGATCATAGCGGAGCATGTCAGGAAATCAAAAAGGGAATGTCTGTAAAGCAAGAAAGAGAAGGGGAGGAATCTGCAAAGGGTTTTAACAGAGAACATCCTTTCACACAATATCAGTAATCCTTAATACAATCAGAGGCCTGGTAAAATTGAAGTACATAACTTTTTTATAGTGATGGAGAACAAGGGCTGAGTTCAGCCCGTCTTGGAAAGCACACTGTGCTTGGCAATTTGCTCTGCAAGACCCTTTAGTGACTTCACTGGGGTTACCTGGGGTAAAAATGCTTTTCAGTATGATCCCAAGTTCCTACTAAGAGAAAGAAGCCCAGCAACAGTCTAATCGAATGCAAAGGTGGAAAGGAAACAGAAAAGGGGAAAGAGAACCACATTAGGATGATCTTTGAGCACATTAGTATTACGTTTCGCAACTTAAAAACTTACGGACTGCAGAACTCAGAAGTAAAATAGAGCAGTGGCATATATGGCAGTCTGAAGAATTTAAAGATGTGTATATGGAATTGAGAGACGGGAAATAAATCCCTTGTCACTGAAAGCTGAGTGCCCTTCCAAAGCAGCAGAAAAAGAGGCACTGAAAATGCAACATCAAATATTTAAAAAAAACATATTATGTGATATTTCTACTCAAAAACATGGTGAATGTTTTAGTGTAACATCAAAAAGAAAAAGGAGGGTAATGTTATTACAAAGGTTGGTTTGAGGCTATCTTACATTAAGTCATGAAGTGAAGCTGAACACAGAAAAATCCTGGGCAGCAGAAAATATTTCCCAACAACTTTTATTTGTCTGTGGAAACTGTTGAGACATGGCAGAGTGAAAATTTCTTCATCTGTGTTCTTTAGTGTGGGCATCCACCAGGTGGAAAAACATAGGTAAACACAATGTGTGCCCTAACACATAAATATCTATCACATGCAATAAGCAATGAAATTTAAATTTTGGTGCCCCTCTGTGTGAGACAAACACACATTCACATGGAAATTCTTTGTAGCTTCAGACCAATGGTCTAGTAAAGTATAACTATAGATTTAGTTTAACATTTTTATCTGTCTGAAAGTTCCAGTCATCACCTGATCCTACTGGAGGGGGAAGATGGTGAGGTTGAACCATTGGCTTAAAAACCATCTCACCTTCTTGTTATCCTTCTTCAAAAAAGGTAAACACCTTTATAAGCTTTAAGAACTTCAGAAGGCTGAACCGCTGTAAGATCAATTGTACTGAGGCCTTTTTCTGCCAAACCAATTAATATGGCCTCTTTTTACCTGACTCTGCAAATATTCCTCTGTTGTCTTCTGTTTAATGTTTAGATCAGGAGCCATTTGGGCAGGAATTCCCTGTTTTGTAAATACTTTTACAAACCTAGTACAATTTAGTCCTACCCCAGAGTATGGATTTTAGATATGGCCATAATTAATAGTAAGAATAAGAGTGGCTAGAATAAGTAAGCTGTTCTGCAATAGTGTCCTGTTACTCTGAAAACACATTAGCAAAGCAGTAATTGGGTTTTCTGAATAATTTTCACTTTATCAGTAGAAAGAATACAGAACCATGCAGTACTTCAAATAGTAATACAGTCCTTGAGACAAGCCAGAAAAAAAGATGAAGCATCCCATTGCTGCAAAATAGTTATAATTTGAGACTTACTTATGCTGGACAGAAACACGAACACTCTATTCTCTGCAAATGCAAGAAGATACTTCAGATTTAGAGATATTATTTGCAGTTGCTGTAAAGAATTTCCAAAGTTGGGGGGTAGGGGATAAAAATAAATGCAATTGCACTTGGTTTAAAAAGCATAAACTGCTATTTATTTTTTTCTTCCTAATTTATAATTGTGTAAGATGTTGGCTATTAACATGGAAAGTAAAACATGCAAACTGGCACAGCTTAAATGAAAACAAATGCTAATACATGTCAATGAGGTATAACAGCTAGAAGAATGTGAAGGATGTTCTGGTGAGAGGAAGCGAATAGAAGAGGTAAAAATGACTGCTTACTAATGTTTTATACCATGCTCAGATTAAACAAAAAAAAAGAAAAAAAAAAGAACAGAACTCACGCTGAAGGGTAAAGTAGCTATAGCTTTCCAAGGTTTTAAACTGTTTGAAAAGGTGGCTGTAGTGAACAGTGTTAGTAGGCACAAGGTGCACTGGAGGGGTTTGCAGTAAAGCCAAAACCAAAGTAGCTTTCAAGATCAATCAGAAACTGCTGTTTCAGGAGCTGTGCTAGAATTAATGCCAAATAAAATGCATGCTACTCCCCAGAGTTTTTAATGAACCTGCTTGGAGGCAACAGAATGAAGGTGCAGTTCAGTTGGCATGGGGCAACATTTCAAAATAACCTGGAGCGGATTGCTTAAAGTCCAAACGTTTGTAACAAAACTTAGTAAGACACAAAACAGGAGCATAAACTAGGAAGAGGTTAATGAAGTTCTGTAAGCAGCTTAAATTGCTTCCTAAAACACACAGAGAAAACAAACTATGTTAATTTTTTTTTTTTTTAAGCACTGTGTGAGATATATTGAAATCCTTTGTGAAGGAGGGAAGTTTGCTTAGCTCCTTTGAACATCTTTAAGCATTTACATTCAGTAAACAAGACATCTAGAGAAAAATTCTAGTCAAGCCTTCCTGTCCCTCCAAGCTAAGTTCTTTGGTATTTGTCTCTCTTTTTTTCTTCTCCATCCACCCCACACTCCTTTTCATCTGTGTTTCACTTTCAACATACCACTTGGGATCAGTACACAGCAACAGCCGCAGTGTTTCTGTATAACTGCTGTGGCAGAGCTAGTGATGAGTTTATTCACCCGCATGCCTGAGCAGCAATTCCAAGGCATTCCTCATTTCAGTTTTCTTGTGTTAGGAGATTTTCTTGCTACTCCTGGAGTCTGGGACATGTTTCAGTCAACTATGTCATAATTAGAAATTATGCTCTAATAATCAGTACATTGTTCAAGCATCTCAGTGTTTGGAAAGTAGATATTTTCAAAACTGGCACTGGAGAAAAAGGGGTGCTTCTATCATCAGCTATAATATAATATTATTTCTTTTTCTACTTATGCTGTAGGCATCCTGACCCAAAGAAGAAATGACCATCATCATCTGACACTTACAGAGCTGAGCTGCTGTTGTTAGGGGAGTGCTGCTCGTTTGACCTCTGAAGATTGGGCCAGGTTGTTTCTCCACTGGTATTAATTGATGATGAGTTCCAGTTGTATCAGGCACAATGACTGCTGGATGTTGGCACAGTCCTTGGGAGAGCTTATTTGTAATAGTGTCACCCAATGGTATAGGACTGCAGCTGAACTAGTGAAGGTGTGGGAGACAAATCTTAGAGGAAAAGACAGGCCATAAGTTCTAGCTTGTTAAACTACTGCAAACTTCTGCTGAAATCTTAGTTTTTTTCCAATGGAGCTTTTAGGAACTTATATTTATTTTGAGGTATGTTGCTCTGATGGAACAATTTGCTTTAAAACAGTTTGGTAGTAATAATTTTCATCCCACTGGTAACTAAGATGATGCTATTAGACACCAAAAGGATGTGTACTATACTTGAAACAAATAGAGAACGTGTCAGCACTTCAATTTTACTTTTTATTCAACCTGGTAATTTTGAACCAAGCATTACAAGGAAAGAATGCATTAGAAAATTGAAATGAATCAATGTTACCATCTAATCCAAGTGAACTGCAAAACTAAGTAACTGTCAAGCTGCAAAAAAAGGTAAATTCAATCTTTGAAAGCCTTTACTATTTAGTACTCACTATAATAACAACACTGTTGATGACAATTATGAATGTCACTTGCTGCTGGTTCTTCCTGCACTCCTTTATCTGAACCTGGGGTAGCTGGAGTTAACACTCATTGTGAATGAGAAGAAATTACAATAATTGATCTGTGCAGCTATTCAAGCCTGGCTGAACATGGCAGTAATTAATGCATTTGGAGTAGGTATTGAGCAGCTCAGACATGGCTGTTTGGTCAGACAAAGGAAACCTGTTTTGTTAGTTTTATGCATTAAGAACACTAAAGTATAAACAAGGAAATACTCCCAATAACAAACATCTATGCCCTCGGCTACGCCTGGTGAACCAGGGGGTGGTGATGGTGGTGCATTTGTGGGGTTCATTCTTTTCTTTCTCCTACCTTTTTAAGCTTTTAGAAGTGCTTTTATGAATTGCAGTTTGAAAAGTTTCTGGGGTATTTGCATGGCCCCCAGCATAGTTGTGGGAAATGAATGTTTCTAGCCCATAGGTAAGCGTACCAAAGCTACGAGTATCCTCAATATCTGTTTTCCAAGCAATACAAACAAATCTTAATCACAGCTGAAAATCATCTTCCTCTTTGTGTTTAGTTTAGTGTCAAGAAATTTCTTTCTATAGACAAGACCAGGAGGAATAAAAAT
This sequence comes from Nycticryphes semicollaris, assembly GCA_013400055.1. Classification (NCBI taxonomy): domain Eukaryota; kingdom Metazoa; phylum Chordata; class Aves; order Charadriiformes; family Rostratulidae; genus Nycticryphes; species Nycticryphes semicollaris. The sequence goes on along the minus strand of VXBJ01002547.1, from coordinate 1,730,632 downwards.
GAGTATAACACAGAAATGTTACGGGTGTGATGAAAGAATATGTGACTGCCAGAAAAACATCATTTCTATGCCCCTCCAACTTTCTGTTGGATAGTAAGTCTTGAGGACCAACAAAAGTCACAGTGATGCTGAAGATGTACACTGAGTAAACAAAACCTTTAAAAGAAACACTAGGCTGGGTGACATCAGGTTTAGGATCTCAACAGTCTTTCACCACAAACCTCAGGGATTTCAGGACTAGGCTGCAAAGGCCTACTGAGAGAAACATTCATTATTTATGACCTTTGATAGGGATAAATATAAATAAAACACTGACAAACAAACAAAAACTTTAGCAGAAATTATACCATGTGGGTTTACAACATTAGGAGTTTTAGTTAATAAAGAGTGTGGGGTTTTTTAGCAGCGGTGTTCCAATTTAAAATAATAAAACGTAATGAAAAATTAACAATAACATGAAATGTTTCAGTAATATTCCCTGTAATGGCTGTTGACATAGGAAATAAATCATCAAAAGGATTTCTGAAGAGCAAATTTAACAAAGAAATATGTAATAAGAGTGTCTTAGATAGCTATATTCAGTACACCATAGACTTAAAATGTATTTCTACATTCTCCCACATTAATTATTTAAATTCTCATAAGGAACAAAGAATGTGGGACTAACTCTCGCTCTTCAGGCATATTGCATTTCAAAGCAAGGATGTCCTCAGGCTCCAGCTAAACCCTGGATCTGTGACTGTATTCTATTGTTTGGCCTCAAACTAATTGTAGCAGAAAATTAATTATGTCCAACCTTTCAAACAAGTTTTTAAAAAGCAGCTTGATTTTGAAGGGCAGGAGCTGCTCAGCATGTTACATATTGAAGTCTAAGTGGCCTGATTTTTGAGAACTGCTTGACTTGTCTAACACATTAGCTTTTGATAGAACCAGATGGTGTTTAGGTCTCAGTATTTCAAGGCACCTTGACAAAGATCCTTAAATGCATTTCTGTATAATTCAAACTGATTTTTAATACCTCTGAGGGTCTTGTCCCTAGGTACATAATCACAACATTTGGAAACTGCAGTCTAAGCATTAAAACTGTGTGCGTGACTGTGTCTGTGTAAGATGTGTGCAGGACAAACACACTTTGAGGGATAGAGAACAAAGAAAATAAGTCTTTTTTTGTAGAAATCTAAAACACAAGGGAAAGGTTGCACTAAAGTTTGGGCCAATTTTATTTTTTTTTTTTCATTTTACAGTCTGTGATTCTAAAATGACTCTAAGGTTAAAAATCTGCTTAGTTATCTCTAGCTGAAGATTTGAAAAATTTTCAGGGATATTATGGTGTGTATAAAAAACAAATGAGAACAAGTAACTGGAATGGTGAAGGAAAATCAATGAGAGATCCTATGTATGGAATAAAATATGTTATTATTTTTATTACCCAAACTACACAAAATTCACAAATTTTAGTAATTAAAACTTGAAGCTTGAAATTAGGACTTGGTGACTTACCATGGTAGAGTGCAATTATTTTGGAAGATTTTGCTTCGAGAAAGTGAGAAAACGTTATATGGGAAAGTCTCAGTTCTTTCTCTAAGGCCTGTCTCTGCAAGGTGGTTATGCTGAGTATTCTTTAAAAGCACTATATCTGGTATATAGTATAATATGAGTATCCTCTAAAAGGACTGAAATAGAAATGCCCTATTCTTGACTCGTATTGAAACTGTGGGACTTTCTGAAGTTTATCACAAGTGCAAATGTTGCTTATACCTTTTGGAGACTATGAGGATTTTACGAATATATTTATAAACTGTGACATAAAAAAATAATATCAATTACAGCAACTATTTTGCAATTGAAACCCTTCTTCTCTTACGTAACTGCTTACCTCAAATATCAATTTCTAGACCACTTCATATTTGTCTATAGCTTGACAAGCTATCGTTTAACTAAAGCTATCATTGAAGTAATGCTAAGGTCAAAACTAAAGCAATCTATGACACCCACCACAAATATCCTATTCATGTTAATTTTCTTTTACATGTTACACCAGTCCAAATATCTTCAACGAAACAACTCCCCCTCCTTCAACCTGCTGTGCAAGGAGACGTATGACCTCTATGCCCCACTGGGGATAGCATGTAGAGGGAAAAAAGATAAACAGAAATAAAAAGTCCTACTCCATTTTAACTCTTCTATTGTCCTTTGAAATACTCCATCTTCAAAAATGGGACATGAGTGTGTGCCAAGGATAGTAATTTTTCCATCTAGCTGTATTATTCACAACACTGCAGATTGTGTAACCCTCTTACTTTTGTTATGAATGGATATAAACAGATATTGAATTTTATTTTGTAGGTTTGTTGTTGACATTATATGCAAGGAGGAAACAGTAGGTTGCAGAGGCTTCAGGATGAAGCAGCAATGCATGCAGAAAAACATGCTGAATTATAACCAATCCCACTTTCAGTGCAACATCTGAGGCAAGACTTTGTGTTCAATAAATGTCTCACAAGAGTATTTTTTGTCAGTAGGATCCTCTAGTGACCCTGAGTGGACAGAGCAAAGAGAGCTCACTTTGTTGGCTTCCCTGCTAAAGCAAATCCAAATGCAGAAAGGCTGCTTGGATCTCCAACTATCTCAAGAAGGTTTTAAGGTTCACAAACTGGTAATATTCAAACTTTATTTTTTTTCATTAAGCTTTCTGGATCCTTTTGGCTCTGTGAACATCTTACTTCTCCTAAGAACTCTGATCTTTTACCCTCAGGCTAGTCAGAAAGTATTCTACATTTAAAAAACAAACAAACAAACAAAAAAACAGATGAAGAATAATTACCAAAATTGAATTATACTTAAAATACAGCATTGTTCACACATTAAGGAAAGGTAAAAAATCAAACAATTTCTAGGGTAGAATACAGCTGCTGCTTGTATACAAGTAATCCACTACATCTATGATTCCCTGTATAATGTTGCTTGCAAAGCAACATGGAGGATGGAGTAGGGTGGAGATTCTATGGCCAGGTTCTGTGGTAATACAACAGATACAGCAGATGAAACAAGAGGGTCCTGTGGGAATGATAAGCTGCATACTTTCTACCCTGAGCCAACAGTCTATCAAATTTTGACAAAATGCTGTCCTATGTGCAAGCTTTGCTCGTTATAATGTCATTATAACACACCTCCATCCCGAGGGCTACCCACCTCCAAGGTGTGACCATTCCACCTTGAGCCTGTGCCCTGAATTTTTCGTAAACTATACCTTTAAATGCGAGGTGAGAAAATTTTACGCCAATCATAATAAAGGTATTTATGACTGGAGATGCTCAAACTCCACCTTGAAGGTAAAAAATACTATAAAAAACAGCCCAAGAAAGAGAGATATCAGGGAAGACACCACCATGAACAAGTCAAGGAGGACTCTACCACAGACTGCCTTTGACTTCTGGGACCAGTTGACGGGTTGAGCTTTTCTTACCCTCCGTAGGGACACCTTTGGGTAAGATTTAGACTATACTAAGTGCTTCCTCGGGAAACTTAGAAATTTCTCTAGAGTCTCTTTCCTACATTTATAGCCAGGTTTTATTGTTTATAACTGTGTTGTGCATTTTGTATAATTAACAATCCTTTTATTTGCACTTGCTTTTCTCATCGAACATGACCGAAGACTTCAGAGTGGTGCTAGTTCATGAGCATGACTAGACTGAAGGTGGGGTCCACCTATTAGTGTATCCGGAATCGTGATAGTTTAGTATATTAAACATGGCTGGACTGATAGTGGTGAATTGGGCATTGCCCAGAATTTAAACATAGCTGCACCTAGCCTCCTACTCCAGTGAGGAGTGTTAGAAGGCAAGGGGGTTTATTTTCTGCTAAAACTACTTTGCCTCTTATCACAACACTAACATGTCTTCAACTTGTTATTTACTCAATATCTTAGCAGGAGAGAATCTATTGCCTTATTTTGTTTCCATGAAGTCAATTTCTTTAACCACCTGTGCATTCATGTGGGATCATTTCCTATCAGATCTGACTTTTTATTAAAGATACAGGCAATCTAAAGACATTTTACAGTGTTTATCCATTTAAACTCACTGTCAAAGCTCCACAGACACAAACAGTATTTTCTTCTGACACTCGAGGATTAATGTTTATACAGAATGACCTGCAGAGCATGGAGGTTTTAAACTAACACCCACTTTGTTTTGAAGGAAAATTATGGAGATACTTGGAGTCTAACTGTAGAGGAAACAAAGTAGTTGACCTTTTCTATACTGTTCAATGTGACCTTTACTGTGAAATAATAATTATAATGACAACAACAATGACAACACTTGCTGATTTGAGCCACTTGGAATAATGAGGAAAAACGTGTCCTTAAAACTGACTTGTAAGTAAAAATGAGCTGTTAATTCTCACAGGGTCCCTCTAGTATACAAACAATAAGATTACAACTAATGTTTTTTCTTCAAATCCAATTCCTGAAAAAATGTGAAAGCCAAGAAGGAAACAGAAGAACTAATCATATTGTTAAGTACTTGCCTAAGAATGCCACTTTTAAGCCAACTTTTGTAATTAGTAAATTCAACAGTATTATTGAATTAAAGACAATTCAATCTCATTTAAAAATATGGTGTATTTGAATTGTCCTGACTTTTCCCTCATGAACATTGATAAAAATAATTCAAAGCAAGGGGTTCATTGTAAAACTAGAGACAGGCCACAATCAGGCACTTGCCACTATTCTCCGCAGCCATGCAACTGATGATATATTAGACTGAAGTATTTTTTCAATAGAGGTTGGTGAGACACTAAAACATGGCCTTTGCAAAATGCTAAGAATGCACAGTAAGGAGGAGCATTGAATGAACGAGAAATGTACAACATGAGCTGAACGACATGAGCTGACAGGTCTTTTCAGCCTTTACCTTGTTATCTTATGGTCTATCGATAGGGAATGGATAGAAAGCCAATGACCTTCCCAGTCTCAGAATGTTGTTGAGCATCAGACTCTTTAAAAAAATAATCACCAGTCTTTAAGGGTTGATAAACTAAATTAACTCCTCCTTTTTTTGCTAGGGAAAGAAAATGTATTGGCTAAAATTCTGTTTGCTGAAGTCTACTGCAAAATTAAACTTCTCTCCAATAGAACCCAGCAATGAGCTTCAATGATCTCCCAGCAGTGGTGTCAAACAGTCTGGTGTTCCTTTTCAAAAATCTTAGGAGTTGGTTGTTTTTTTTTTCTATGGTATTTATTTATAGGTGAGGTATACCCCTTCAATACACATTCAGCTGAACTGCTTCATACAGATGAACATCAGTTAGGTTATATGTAAGCTGAAAAACTGTTTCTCATTTTTTAATAAGCAGTGATCATTTATATATATTGCATATTTCCCTTTACATGTTGCTTAATATTGTTTGCACTCTGAGATGAAATGAACTGTGGGGATGCGGGGAACTAGATCTTCTCAGTTTAGGCTTCTACTGCCAATGTGTTCTCTGTACCAAAAGACTGTCCACAGATATTTTTGAGAGAATATTGAATATAATCTATCCTATTCAAAACTTTAAGAAACAATCAAGTTAAACTACTTAACAAGGGCAAAGAAAGCAAAACAAGATAAATATGATCAAAAAAGTCAAGCTCTGGAGTGACCATCCCATTGTATTCTGAATAGGCAAAAGACTGATTTAAGGGGTACATAGCAGTCAGAGTTTGAAGTCGGAGGAAATTACCTGGATACCTTTAAATGATCATACATCAATCGATACATCAATCCATAATGTATGCAAATGACTTACCTAAAGTTGTAAGCTAAGACAAATACCTTTATATGGACATTTTAATAAAAAATGACACTCAAGTCTTTTAACTGGCATGGCAGACTTGAAGAAATTCCCCTTCGTCTACATGTTAGTCAAATTATTCCCCTAACAAGAAACAATGCCTGTTCAATATCGATTCCATCTGCTCTAAGAACTGGAAAAGCAGCTCTGAAGCATCTGGTAGCAACGTTACTCTGATGTTCCTGTGGAGCCAGATCCAACCACCGCAAGACTTTTGTATTGCAAACTGTGAACCCAGGCATCCTCAATATATAAAGGATCTACAGGCTTTGTGGACATGTCCTCAGTGGGATTGCACCACATTGGCAATGAAATGGACCCTTTTGAGATCCAGCATCAACAGTTGGTATTTAGAAGTCTGGTAGGATATATCATATTCAGGATAACTTACAACCTGACTGTGAACTGAATGCCATTTATATGTTATTAAGATGCCACATAGCTAACATTTGGTATAACTCGCACATGGAAGGTTACATACCAACAGGAGCAAGCTTACATTAATATTTTTATAGTCTTACTCTTTTGTCTGTTCACCCTTTCAAAGGCTGAATACAGTACCCCTCAATTACAATATTCATGAATTACTTATTTCTTTGATACCTGTTAGCATTTTTTTTTTTTCTTTGGTGATTTGTATGAAGTCATCTTCATTTTTTTGCTTTATTGTCTTGCCTGGAAGACTAAGAGAATAACATCACAGAAAGAATTCTGTGATTTAATGTAAAAAACAAAACAGATGGTTATTTAAAAATACTCAGTTCTAATGTTTAAGGTTAGGAAAAATGCTTAATAACCATAAATGTGATGCTAATTAGGCATAATTTATTCATGTATCCCTCTGAATCATTGATGACAGTTTATTTCAGAAAACAAGGCTCCTCTGCATGTTAGTATGTTTGTACATTAGTACACTATAAAACCAAGAAGATTTTTTAACTTTGTGTATTATGAGAGATTTATTTTTACTTTGAGAAGAAAAGAATGACACTTCTGTCTTAGCTTAAAAAAAATTATGCTGGTCAGTGACTTTTTTAAACAGGTGAAAGAATTGGTAACTTCAAGTAAACCTAACTTTTGAGAACTTAAGAAGAGAATTCAACGTATATCTTTATGTCCCTAGAAATATAGATCTGGTCTGAAAACTCTTTCAGATAAATAAGGCTACGTTCATGTGATCTTAATAAATAAAGATAGTAGACAAAAAAATGTATTAGCAGTTTAATTAGACATTTAAGAGCTATGTACAGGATTAAATAGTATCTCTTTTTGGAAAACACCTGTACATGGCAGCAGTTTAAATTATGTTCCTTGATTTGTTCTGTAAAATCTTTTCCACAGTTAAACTACCCTGCATGTAAGAAATGGAGTGACAATTGGACCTGTTATCCCAGCTTATTTGTATTTGATAGATATAATAAAGCACAACCAAGCTTCATATTACCTCAGGTGTCTGGACGGACTAGTATCTGCAAACTTACAGAATCAATAAGTCTAGAAAACTCAATAGGAAATAAACTTCTAAAACATCTGTTCTTGGATTCTGCTTTCACATACCAATAAAGGGTTCTGGAAGTATATTTGAAACAACATGCGTTATATCACATCCATGTATTCCGTATGCTGTATGTCATCCCATAGCTTTGAAGATCTTTGTGACATTACACTACACAGCAGGTGTTTTCGTTAAGGCATATTTTCTTCTGGACTACATATGTACATATTTCAGATCTCCAGATTTGTGACTGAATAAAAGAATGGAAATTACTTCTTCTGCCGAAGCAAATAGTTTTATACAAACTTTGCTTTTACTATGAGGTAACCAAGGGCAAAACCACAGAAGGCTTTACTCCTCAAAGGAATTGGAAGTCCAGCAACACTTTGTATTGCTAGAACAGTGTTACTATACAAAGTCTTTACTGTATGACTCAGGGCTCTAGAGCACACAGACATGTCAGGGATTCCAAGTATGACTCAGATTTAAAGTGTCAGTGGAGCCTCAAAGAGAGACAAAATGACAATCGTGATGAAGTACAAAAACAAAGGAACAAACCAGCTAAGATTGCTAGTGTGTTCAGAAAGCGTGTATAGGGCAAAGAGCATTATAAATATGATCACTTTACCACAAAGCTTCCAAGTTAGCATCTTTTGTTTTTGAAAAAAATCCCCCCAAACAAGAACAAAAACAACTCAGATTTTCTGTTCTTACCAACCCAAGCTATTTCTTGGCACCTGGAAAAGATGAATCTAAAGTGTAATGAAAAAAATTTGAGAAAGAAGCTCAAAACAACCATCTTTCTAAAAAACTACTATTGAGTAAGTCTAGGAATACATAAAATGCACTGGAAGAAAGAAGAAATTTTTCATTGTCATAATTTATCTATCATTAGCAAAACCCTATGGTTTAAGAGCAAAATTTGCTTTAGATACAGCATTGACAAGCTATCAACGTCCAAAATGATGCAGCATTTGATACAAATGTTATATAAAATTTACATTCAAAGAACAAGGGTAACACATTCCATGGTTCTCATACCCTTCTACAAATGACTGAGCTAGGAAAAATTTTTCAAAGGGTACCCATCATGCCATTGTGGAGACAAACCTGCATTTGTTACAAGCCAGTGCAGCCACGAGATGGCACGCAGAGTGACAGTCTGCAAAAGGCACACGAAGACTATGGGGTGCCTACACTCTCATTAATTACAATTTCCAGTGAACCATACACAATGCCTGTTTAGTCTTGGCAGTTGCACCCTCTGACATGTTAATGAAGGAAGACAGGAGTCCAATCTTCAAATGCTTCACAGAGACAGAATACCAAGTATGAAGGGAAGGGGAAAAAATAAACAATTGCAAGCAGATGGTGAGATGCATAAAGAGAAAGCAATGAGCAGTTAGAGAGACTATATTCAACCTTTCACCTCAGTAACACCAGTTTAAATCTTGCATATTCTAGAGTAGCACCATTTCTGAGACAATAAAAATAAATAACACCGAGCCCTTGTCTTTATTATCTCTTGTCACAGCGTTGAAGAATTGTGCCTTTGAGAGTCTCAGCTCAGTGATAAAACTGTTTATTAGGAATTTAATAATTACCAAAATGGGAAAAAAAGGAATTTCACAGTACGCGTCATAATCCCAAAAGATAATTATTTCAGATTTACCTTGAGATAACACAACATGATGATGTGGATGATTTTAGTTTGAGAATACAATAATGTGACATACCAGGACATGCATTTGCCTTTGCACAGAAAGTGGAAATGAAAACCACATTTTCATATGTGTTGGTATGGCCTTTAACTACTAATATACACTGCATCTGCAGTGAGAGCCAGTTCCCTTAGGCTCCCTTCTTTGTTTGCAAAGTATCCACCACACAAAGGATGCCATAAAAATGAAAACAGCAACCATGGGGGAGATAAATAAATTCAGATTTCATTGCTAAGTTTGACCATTTGATAAGTTTCATGAAAGAAATCCAGGTATCACAACTTATTTTGATCACCTCACATGAACTCTTCCCTTGCTGACTGTGCTGTACTCCATAAGATTTTGGTGCAGCTTTAATTTCCTCTCTATAAGCATCAATAAACCTGGCTAAGAAGCCTGACTAGGATTACTCCTGAATATTCTAATTACAGTAGCCTTTGTATCATCTCTTGTATTATCATTCCTCTTACACACTAATGCAAGACAGCTGGGAGAGTCTAATCCCTGTTTGCTGAAATCATTCCTTACAGGCTGATTACAAATGGCCTGAAATCTAGAAAAGATAAAGGGTGGCTTAAAAATACGTAACTTCATCACTACTTTTCTGCTGAGCAGAGCTTGGACAGAAGCATAGTCTTCTAGGACACTTTCTTCACATTATGCTACATCAGTTGTTACACTAAGTATAGCAACACTTTTCAATACTGATTGCTATGTAAGGGACCAAGTGTGCACAATTCTTCATTAAGAATGAGAAGGAAATTAGAATTAAAAGAAACGAAAGAGAAATAAAAAATGAAAAGGAGACCCAAACGACGAGTTCTTCAATAGAGTAATTAAAAGAAATTTCATTTTCCTCTCAAAATCTGCAAGACTGATGTCAAATGAACCAAGTCAAACTAATGGATGATGAAGGGCCTGGTTATTTCACACAGTTGCAATCCTCTTCTGACACAAAAGCTGAAGCCAACTATCTCAAAATATTCACTTTGTTTTGATGTAACAAAGTAAATATCAGACCTTTTGAATATTGTTGCACCTGTGTCATTATTGAAAAAATATTTTAATTGGAAAAAATAAAAGGTACCGTCATAAAGATTCATAAACTGCAGATATTTTTTGGTCTTACTTAAAAATTAGTATCTGTTTCAAAACTATTTTTCTTACCGTTTCAAACTTTTGTGAGTAAATCATAGATCTACAACAGCAGGGCCAAGAAAATTTTTCTGAGTTAAGGCTCAGTTCATTTCAGAAGACAAAACAGAAAAAATTAATCCAACAGGACTAAACTCAAAGAACAATTTTCCACTGACTTTTATGCAAACCCAAGTTTCCTAAAAAAAGGAAAATACTTGTCTACCAAAAAAAGACAGTCAATTATCAGTATGACCGTATCAAGAGACATTTTGGTCAGTCATCTAATACCTAGAGAGAAATAGACTACTCTTTTTGCAGTAGCAACTACACATCTGACTGAGAGTAGAGCTGGATTTCTGTTTGTGGCACTCAATAAAAAAAGAACATCGATAATGACTTGTCCAAATTAGCAGAACAGTTCACTGATGGGCAAAAGTAAATAACTGGAAGCCTTCCAGAATTTCTTCCAAAGAACCAGATTGTCCTTCAAGCATATCTATCATTTAGGGTGTAACACCTTCCTTTGTGTTTCATTATAGTAATTTTTTCAAACAACAGAATCTTTCCAGGGAAGTACCTTCTGATGTGAAAATCAAATACATGCTATGTTGAAAGGCATTCAGTGGGATTACCTAGTTCATATTCTTCCTTTGGGGCAAGATGAAGTGCATAGCTAGGACACCCCACACAGATATCACCTGTGTTTATAAACTCCTGATTTACCTCCTTACAAAAACCCTCTGTCTACAGATTAAGAATGTTATGTCTTATCCCATGTGCAGAAATGACACAAATTCCTGATAGCAGTTTTGATACGCTGGAACGTTTTCTGTTGCCCTATTAACAATTTCTCATATCAGTAAAGAACTTTCAGTTTTCTAAATATGAATTAATTGTTATTATTTGGAACCTGTTACAATCCTCTAAACCCCACATAATTTTTAAGGGGAGGTATGTGGGAAGGGTCATGATGCTTCTGACTACAATATATCTGCTATTGTGTTCCATGCAAAAGGGAATGGAAACAGTGCCAGCATCAGCAGCAACAGAATCTGTTTGCCTTCCTCCTTCGGGAGCAATCCAACATGTGGAAACATTTGGGTTCTGTCAGTTGCAGAAAGTGTGTCAGTTTTAATAAGACAGGATCCATCTGCTTCAAGATGAGCAGAAGATTGTGTACATGATAATAACCTCTTTTATTGTTGCAGAAGATCTCTGGTACATTAGAAACACAGAGAAGATGCACAACACTACATTTACTTATTTTGCTGTAAGTCATGGGTGACAATATTATGGAGGTTTCTATACACAGTTAACTTCCATTTAAAGAAAAGATTACAAACAGAGTAACTTGGGGAGATCTAGAACTGGAACTAGATGAATGAAGCCTTATCTGTTGAAACATCTGCTTGGTGTTGGTGGTTCACCTGTGAAGTTTGCCCACCTTTCACAAAACTCAAACTTTTAACAAATCTCAACTAACATTAATATGGACTAAATTTCAGATATTTCAGGTACAATGCAGAGGATCTTATCTCAGCAAAAGAACAATGGGTCAAATGTGGGTGCAGAAGACATATTTTTTTTTAATTTGTAACAGAAATAAGAGCAAATACCTATTTTCCAGGTTTATCTAGCTTGCTGATGGCTTTTAATCTGTTACAATAATTGCATTTTCCCTCTTCATTAATTTATGGCCATAATTAACTCGTGCCTGGTAATTATATGAAATGGTATGGAATCATATTAAAACTAAGCTCAGTGTGTGTTCTGGTAATAGATGTCTGATCGATCAATTTGACTTGTGGTGTTAGGTAAAAGCCTAGAAAAAACAATTAAATGAACCACTGAAGGCTCAAATAAGACAGTGTCAAACAAGTCACCAAAACCAGGAAATCTTACCAGTAGCTAATTTATTTGAAAGTTGCCTCTGAGATTTTTCTCAGGAGTGATGTTATTTAAAATAATTCGTGTATGAGGAGGATGTTTTGTAACTCTCTTTCACCAAAATATTAATACAAATACAGTGATCAGCTATTAATAGAACAGAACAGACTTGGTGATCAAACTATTGTCACTTCTCCCCCTTCTTTTCAGAACTGTTTTGTACAGTGGTGCAGTGATCCTTCTAAACTGGAGAATTACAATGAGATAGAGAAGCAATATGATACGCCACAGTGCATAGAACAATAGAATGATACATCTANCTATCAGTAAAATTGTAAAAAAAAGTACTGTAAAATTAGAATGCCCTTGATATGACGCACTCTGCCACCATGGGAAGCGGCACAGTAATAAAAGCTCAGCCTATGTAATACTAGACCACAGTTTCACTGTTCTCCTTTTGTTCTGCTAGTAGTCTGCACAGACAAAAGTAACTCTCAGGTTACAGCATCAGGGACTGGCTCTATAATTTGTGGTATTTCCCTCTGTCTCAGGAGAAGGTCCAGTTAATTCTGCATTTTTACTTCTTTATTGCATTTTTTTAATTAATAGGACTGTGGAATAGCTGCTAGATTTCTTTTCAAAAAATTAGCTGATCTTTCAGCATCTGTTTGTAACTCAGTTCATCTTCCATTACTAACTAGCGGACGAGAATTTCTTTGCACACTGAGTAGCAGTGGAAGCTCGCTTGCTTGTGGATACCTGAACAAATACATTTGGAATATTAAACACCTGCTAATTAGAGGCAGATTTCCAAAATCAACATGTGTGCCTGCTTATGTGGGCAAATTACTAATTCCTCTCCAGCTGGACAAGAGAAGTGGTTCAAGGATTTTGTTTTCAGCAGAGATCAGAGCTATATTCATCTGGAACTCCTTTGTATGTAAGGATGCTTCTAAACAGGATAACTGACCAGTGTACATGATTTAGACTAGTTATTTTCTAATGGCTTTGCCATTAGACTAGCCAAGCATAAGACAGGTTTTCTTCAGAGCATTATGGAATATCTTTATATAACCATTCATTTTCACTGTCAGACTGCATTTCTTTTATCTTAGTTTTCTTCCCAGAAGGAGACCTAATCTTAAAACATAACGTCAGAATGTCAGCTTGCACTGAGGTACTTAAATCACCATTCAGCGAGTGGAGATTTGGAGAAATAGCAATAGCAATGTCGCCTTTTAGTAACATGAGACAAGTAGCAACAGCTTAAAATGTTGCCTTTAAATAATCTACTGTTGTCCACTACATGTATATTAAATTAACACAATTAGAACTGAAAACGACAAGGTTTTAAAAATGTTTCTAGGACTAATATTGGCATATTGTTTGTCTTAGGAAAAAGAATTTGTTATGAGTCAGAAATCAAATAACTTAATTTTGAATTGAAAAATATTATAAAATTATTCTGTTTCAAAGCTACAGGAATATCCTTATGTGCGTCTTCCTTTTATTTCTTTCCCAACTGCTGGTCATATGTGCTATCCCTAAACGTGGGGAAAAAATATTATCTCTGGCTTTTTTTTTTCCCCCCTTTAAAATGCATTCCAGGACAATAATTGTCTTATAAGTAGACTCTTTATGAACTTTTTTTACAGTGCTTTTTTTTCCCCAAGATGTAAACATACACAAAAGAATACTGGTCTTATCTCAGGGCATTTTGCAGCATTTTTATAACATGCTAAACTTTCTGTGTATCAGAATTAAACAAAGGTTTTTGCAGGAAAAAAAAAAAAGAAAAAGAAACTGAAAAGAAGCTAACAATGTTCTTCAGAATAAATCCAATTAAAGAAATCAGATATTATCAGTGGCATGGATTTCCAGGAGCAAACATTTCCCTTCTCTAAAAAGAAATGCCAGCAAAAGCAACTGTGATCTTGTTGCCTGCAATTCCAACTCAGATCCCCAAGGAACGTTCTTCAGAAACATAAAAATTTATGGTCTTACCAGTGTCCTCTCTCTCGATGCCTCTTACTGCTTGTTCACCAGTAATTCAGCTTGAATAGAAAAACAAAACAAAACAAACAAACCAACCACACACAAAAAAGACTCACCTCAAAACTCACAACCTTAAAAATTGAAGATACTTGAGAAAATGTAGAAAATTAGAAATGGTACTGTAACTGTTGGGGAAAAAAACTAAATGACATTGACTAATGTGTGAAGACACAAAACCAAGGTGTATATAAATTGATGGTTGAATTAAAATGTTAAAATTAGAAGAGGGGAGAAAGATGGATAATCTGTCATTTTCATAATACATCAAAATTTGCTCATGATAAGAGATTTTTTTAAAGCCTATTTTATCACAAACTTCAGACTTCTGTTTAACTTAGTAACAAATCCTCTGAATAGAGGGAATATGACACAAATGCGTGAACAGCCTTAAACATAGCATTACAATTGGATGTTACTATAATAAAACTGCAACACTGTTCTGAAGCTGAAGCAGAACCTCATGGCTGTTACTCAATATATTTCTCAAAGATAGGTTCAATAAAAATATATCCAGTTTCTGCTCTACAGAATCTCACAAGGCCACAAAAACTTTATATATTTTATTGAATTATGCCTGAAGCATAGATTTGTAAATGAGAAATTATCTGTTCCTGAAACCTAGCAAGAAGATATCATTTCATTCTCCAAAGTTGATTGTATCCCTCTCTGACACTGCCCCTGCCCCACCCCTACTCCCCCTTTCTTTTTTTTTCCTGGACTCTAAGGAGCAGGCTAAAATAGCAGAAGAAATATTTGACTGTTTAAAACACTTAGCTGCATATCACAAAAATGCAGATGATTTTTTAAAACTGAACTGTGCCATGGGATATTGTTACACTACAACAGGACAGCGGTTTTAATGTTCTCGTTATGATTTTAAGTAGGTAAGATTATTGTGTACAGCACTTAATTTGTTAGTGAAGCATGAATACAAAGACTGTTGCTGACATACAATTATATTTTTAAAAGCATTTAGGAAATGTTTTGGGTTCGTTTTGTTTCCAACCCTACTATGTCTTTTTGATACTTCTATTGATTATGTCTATAACCTAAGTGGGCATACATGCCCACGGGAAAGGGTTCCTCTCCATTTTGAATAAAAGACATTAAAATTATTTGTTTAGTAACTCCCTTTCTTGGAGTCAGCAGATAACATTGATTCAATATGGCTATGATAAAGCTGCAAGGAACATTTGTCAGAAGTTTTTATATCTTAGCTACTAAAGTAAGACAACTTCACCTTTCAAGAAAATCGGAGGAGGAAAAAAAGTCACCTAATGAAATTTGGATGTGTCTTTCCAACAAGTCCAGAGTTTCTAAAATACTGTGGATTATGCAGTGCTACAGCCAGAGATTCCTGTATGTCCTCTGTAAGGTCATCCAATGAGGGGCTGTATAATGTAGACAAGCAAATCAGAAGACTGGTGCCTCCCTGTGGAAGCATTACTATATTTTCACAGACAAATGTCAGACTGATCAAGCCATCAAAGGCAATGCTGCTGACTGATGTCTGAGTCAAAGACAAACAAACAAATCTAAAGATAACCTTAACAGAGCAAATATAAAAGGATCAAAGACATAGAGGAAAGGAGGCGCATGCGACAGTAGCACGCATTTGGATTTAAGCTGAAAAACAAGGAAATTCAAAGAGAGGGAGGGGACATGATTTCCTGCTTCCAAAATTTAGGCATAAGTGTGGCACCTAAAAAGAGACATCAGGGCATAAACCTGGTTCACTTCTATCACCACAGTGAGTTTACGGGTAGTAAAGTCAGCTAGTGTTGAAGCTGACTGCAAAGCAAACATTGTGATACTTGTAAAGCCCCTACTACGAAGGCTAAGTTTTTGCTCCAGCTTGTTGTCATCCAAAGAATAATCTTTTAAAGTCAAAACCAGATATCATAAAGATAAATCAATCCCCTGATCTCTATCTATCTCCAGACTAGCAGCAATAGAGAGCAAAATTTAATATTGTGATATCAGCCTTATTATTATTTATAACAGAAAATCTCAGTCTCTTAACTGCACGTCAACTTCACTCTTCCTAGCTTTGCAGCTTAGATTTTCCTGCCTTACCGGTAGCTAACTAGTTAACTCTTTAAATAACTTACACATTTAAATCACAATAAAACCAATTTGCAATTACTTTTAATCCAGCGGGCAATTAGAAATTGCATCTTACATATATATTGTATTTTTTTATAGTAAGAAGAGTTTTTGACAAGTCCTAGAACAATATCAGTTTGTCATAATCAGTAAATTGTATCCCTGTTACTGAATTTTGCACAATTACTTCAGCAGAGGTAACCACAACTATTAACTTGGGCAACTCTTCCACAGTTTAATGAATAGAATAGGAAACTTCTCTTATCATAAGCTGTTAAAGTTAGTTTTCCCAAGTGATCTACAACAGCATAAACTGCAGCTTGCTTTACTGTGAACTTCAGATAAAGGTAGGATTCTTCCTCAGAAGTACCAACAGGAGAAACCCCCCCACAACTTGCCAACTACTCATTGACAACAAACAGGAAAAAAAGTAGAAATAGTATTATCCACTCTGAATGTGGTAATTCCTGCTGCTCTTTTCTTAGAAAGAGAACTTCACTGGGACAGCTTATCCCTTCGTGACCTAAGGGACACTAATAAGCCACAAGTTGCAGTTGGATGTTGGCCAGCTCTGTAATGCATCTATCCCATCAATTGAAAACTGGGAAAATCAGCAAATTTCTGTAGAATAAACCTTTTATCAGGACAGAGAGAGATCTCATAAATTCTTTTCCTTTGTTTCCCATCAAAACATTTTGAAGTTAGATTTTTTTTGAACAGGTCTATTAGGAACATTTACATATTGCAGTGATGCCTTAGTAAAGTCCACCTCCCCTAAGAATGTAGCCAGAAATTAGTAGATTTTTCAATACCTCCCCTTCTTGATGCTTGATAAATAAATTTTAAAAGTGTATTTAGTAGGGAGAATGGTCAACATCCAGGTTTATGGAAAGCCACAAAACATCCATGAAAAAGGGAGTTAGAAACTTGCTTACAGAAAATTATTTATTTTCTTTTTAACATGTTTTTAGGAACAGTGCACAGAATGAATTTTAAGAGAGTGTTGATTTCAAATTAAACAGTTAAGCTGCTAAGAAGTAAATCATGAGGAAGTCAGTAAGAACAGAATTGCCAATTACTGCAGAAGTGGAATCTGAAGAGAATATTAGTTCTCATTTTCATTTTTCATTTTCTGCACCTGTTATGTACTACACAGAATCCAGTGGCTGTTTATCACTCTGCAGTACCACAAACATTCAAATATTAGAAAAGGCATTTAAGCACAATTTTTATTATCTATTTATCTATATTTACATATTCACATATATGTACTACTTACCTATCATGTATCTACAGTTTCATGAGCTTTTAAGGTTAAAACTTCCAAGCTTTCTTTAGAACTTTGAGGTCCAGAACCTTACTTAATGAGTTCCTTCTTTTACTAGATATCATGTTGAAATGATTGAAAAAACAGAAGAATCAAAGGGTCTTTCATGAAACTGGAACCAGCTCTAGGGAAAACAAGCACAATAGGATAAGAATTCAGACTGCTCCTTGGATTAATGCTTGTTGTTTGGGCTGCGTTTTCTTTTACTCAATATTTGCATAGATCCTGAAAAAGTCTATGAAATGTATAGTTTATAATGTAAAATAATGATTAAATGCAATACAATGTAGATAGGAGTAAGGGAGGAGGGGGCAAAGTGGGATTGTCATAGGTACATGTGACTTCAGCGGCTGCCAATTCACTATTACCAAACATATAGTAATAATTGCATAAATCGATAATGCTAATTCTGGCCTTTCAGTTTAATTCTCTCTTTCATGCTGATCTTCAAGTAGTGTCCAATATTGCTGTGCTTGGTCATATGAAGACATTACAATGACAACTAGTTCCAAAATGTTGCCTGTATACAGAAAAAATAAAATAAATCTTTGTGGGAACTGTAAGTTGTATTAAACATTGTACAGTATGACAATGTTAGGTCCCCTTAGGTATTTGACACTGAATATTTAACAGCAAATTTCCTTCTGTTACTTTAGCTAAAGCATTTCCATAGTTCTTTTTTCAATTAGATTTTGTAAATTTTGTGATATAACGAAACAAGCTGAAGTTTTGATAATTGTTTTGCACTTTTAATACACCCATAAGGAAAGAACAGTATTTTTACAGGTCATAGTTCTTTCCAGTTGCACATAGTGAAGCTGTTGTTGTTACTGATGTACGACTAATGGTGAATAAGACCTTTTCATATTTAAAAAAGAAAGAAAAATATTAAGTTTTCTGCCCTTACATAAATATAGGAAATTGGAATTAAAATAAGATGCAAAATTAAAAATTCCAAATGTATTATCAACTTGTATTTTTATAATTGGTATCAGATTTTTGAAACACTTCCAAACCCTAGTTGAGTTTTGCTGAAAGTTTGACTTCAGCCGTGTCTGCTATCTACTTGAAATTCTGGCTCATCCAGCTACCAAGGCACATGCTCACGCGCTTTGTAAAACTGAAATTACAATATGTGTAATAATCATAGTATCTACCTAAAGAGAAATCCCTACCTAACATTGATAGAAACTTCTCACATTAAGAATTTGAATTCAGTAAACTAAATTCAGGAGATGTAGAAACATATAAAAGTCTGGTGTTTTCCCCCTAAATTAATTTTCCACACACAGTTTGCTTCCTTTGTGGCCCATATTAGCCCGGAAACAACAGCAAACAAACTTAAGCTGCTCAGACTGAAATTTTCTATGTTGCATGTCTACTTCAGACTGGTTTCTTTTTCCTTCAGGTTTCATTTAAAATAGTTCAGCCTACTTTTAGGGGACAAAAATACAATGCTTTACGCTATCCTGGAAAGCTTTCGTACTTTGAAGTGAAGGCTTGAAATCACAATGTGAAATGTCTGGGTGTCAAGAATGTGCCTTTTGCAATCTCTGTGAAAATCCAAGGGGAGAAAAAAAAAAAAACGTGGCAGGGCAATAATACCCTCTGTTGTTATGCTCAACCAATTGAGCTGCTCAGTGTGGAACCTGGGTCAGGACAACATACGTGTGTGAGGGGGGAAAAAAATCCTAGTTCTAACATTTCTGTGGCAAAAATATGGCACGTTGATCCTGGGCAGGATAGGTTTTCATTCCTAGTAGTTTGTGTAAGACTTTTTTGTCCTTTTCATTAATATCCAGCTCAGTGATCAGAAATTTGTGTAATTAGTGACAGTTAAGACTTCCCTGAGGTATGTTGCCAATGGCAACATCATAGAGAAGCAGACCTGCCCTGACTCTGCACCTCTGCTCCTGGATGCTGACATGAATATTGCTGTGCCTACCCAAGGAAATGGGGCACAGAAACTGTGCTCAAAGCTACACCAGCCAGATTTTTTTAACTTGTTTATTTATGCAGAGTTAACCTCCAAACAGAAACTGCTTCCTTTAGACAGATGGACAGTTTATGTCAATTTAAATGTACCTGAAACTATGGCCTTGGAATTGCCTTTCAGGGAAACAAAAAAAAAAAATCACATTTTAAATGGTGTTTAACCAGACATTAATTAGGTGTGAAACTCTGAGCTAGTCTATTAATAATGAAGTTGACAACAAAAAATTTAAAGAAGCAAAAATCAAATAGAGATAAAACAGACTAAATCTCATTTTTATTCTTGCATCTTTATACAGTGGAGTACTTTATGTCATATAGTCTTTTTACACTTAAAGGAAAAATGACCTCCTAATATTTTGGGAAAGAAAGCTGTTGAACTGGACCAAAACTGTTCACTGAGATATTGCCAATTAAAGAGGCATTGTGGAACTGCATCTTCAAATTGTTATTCTGACATGAAGTGGTATGTATGGGAATGTTTTTCAAGGGAAGACCCAGTTCTCAATCGTTCACAGGAAATTTAATTCATTAATATAAGGATCTTCTACATAAACGAAGATCCCTCATAAGGTTGCATTCCTATTGCAATGGTAACAGTGATAAGATAATACTTTGCTTTCCTTTTTGGCTTTCTATTTTGCTTGTTTGGGGAAGGAATGATGACAAGTTCATAACAAAGTATGTGCATAAGTGCATAGTTTACGTGTTACTTTGTAAAAGCACGAGCTGGTCACAATTCACTGAAATAAGTCCTTTCCACCTTTTTCTGCAGTGAAGATGATGTGAAATAAATAGGTAAAAAAAGGAAAGATTTAAGGTTTGTGGTTCATTTTCCTCTCCAGACAGTAATTTCGCTGCATTCTTGTGTTCTCTTTCAATCCCCTTTTATGCACAAATGAAAGAAGGCAAATGCAAAACCAAATTAATTATAAACATAACAGGTTATGTATCATGTATTATATTCAAGCACATTCGATTAAAAATTATATTAAAATCAGAAATTTTAGAACTGAAAAATTTTGTAACCATTTCAAAGAAAAAAAATTCTAGTTATTTTCAAATTGTATACAGATATATTTGATGGTTCTTCAGTTAGAAGATTTCAGTGTAAATGTACATATTAGTGACTTATTGTTGACATTTGTATTGCAAACATGCTCTTATAGTGTAGTCTAGTACTTTGGTTTTATCTGTTTTGTAACGTAATGTAGTTGGCAGTTCTAATAATCCCACTTTTTAAAATGGTAGTAAAATATTTTGTCATTGTGTATCAAAAGACTGATTACAAGAAATAGAACAGGTTATATTATCCTTCCAGAGGCATTTTTGTAGTTTTCTTGTGTTTTTCTGAGTAAAAATGAAAAGAAAATATGAAAGTTTAACTGGTAAGTTTTACAAATGATAGCAAAAGTAACATCCTCCATTTTAAGACATTGTGATGATCTAACTTGTACAGGTTCAAGTAGGATTTGTTAATATGGGTGTATTTAACCATTTAGTTGTCTAAAATATAATTAGTTGCCTGAGTCTTTTTGAAAGTATGTGCTTGCTTCATGATCACTGAAATCAAATAAAACACCACTTTCTTTCCCAAGGTCTAACATCATCACCAGCAAAAGCACTGGCTTACATTCTCAGTGACTATGCTCTATTTACACTATTCAAACTCTTAAAGGAGAGCATCCTATATAAAAATGTCCCAACTGATTATGATTTCCCCTTCTGGAGGGTTCAATGGTGATAAATTCGAAACTAATTTATTCGTGTGTTATGACCAAGAGCTTTAGCAAAACAAGAATTTGCTCAGAGGAAAATGTTACCGACTAAAGAGCTTGCATCAGGTTACTTATTTATAGCTGTCTAAACATCTCTAAAGAAGGGAAGAATTGCTATCCTCATCTTCCAGATGAGAAAACTGGAGAGTTTTTCCCTGAACAGTAAGCAAGCAAGGCAAGCATTACATTTGTTTCATTTTCTTTTCAAGTGATGGGGTCCTTTTCTCCTTTAAGCTACTGCCATTTTCCTTTCTTTTTTCTCTGCTTAGAAATTACCTCATTGGAAAACTGCATAATCATACTTTCAGAGGAATTAAAATCTCCTAGCTTTTCCAGTGTCCTTGGCTTATGTCAGGGCCTGAGCAACCTGCAATGTGTTGTAGATGTGCACAGAAGCCGAGTAATTATGGCTCTGTTTAATGGAATTCTAAAGAGAGTTCATCAGGAATGTTTAGAAATTAACTAATCCACAAGACAGGCTTGTGAATATGTTTACCATCCAAACATGAATAAAAACATTAAACAGATGATGGTAAATTGCAGCAACTGTTAAATACTACTGTAAACACTGAAAGGAACAAGTAATGGCAGGAGCACAACCCAATATTCATGGGGGAAAGGCAATCTTGTATTTATGCCCTTTCAGCTGAAAGGAGATGCTTAAAATTTACCAGATTAGAATTTGGTGTCCTCTATCAGCTCTCCTGTACCAGCCTGGAAAAGCAGCCAGAAAAATTTCTTTCAGCCATACAGTATTTATACAGTATTGACATTTTCCTGCCCCATATTCTCAGACCATTAAGACAGCTAACATGCTGATGAACCCTCAGTCTCTTTAAAGAAGTAAGGATTAAAGAACATCTGCTACTATATACTGAAAGATCTAATCTCATCTTTACAAGGCTCAACTTTTATTAATACCATTCCTTTCCATTATTTTAACCTATCTCTTTATAGCGGTACAGAGAGGTGTCAATAACCTCTGAATATATTTTATCTCTCCAGTTCATCCCTTTTTTAGCTCTTCTCTTTAGAGAATAGCAATTGCTACTGCAGGAGCATCAGTATTGCTATTGCCCAAAGTAGATTTCTCCCAAATGTAAATGTTTAAATGCTAGCTCATTTCTGTATGGTAAAATTAATCTATATAAATCATGGCTGCATGCCATCCTTCCACCACCCTAAGGCTTGCCCCAGGATGCTCCTGGATTTCCATCACTGCCTGTTAGCAAAACACTCTGTCTCTAGCCTGGCTTTCCCCTTCATGTCCCTGGTGATTGCTGCTGGAAGAAAGAGCCACTAGGAGTTACCCAAGGAAAACAAAAAAATCACTGAATTGTCTGTACATGGCAAGGTTGGGGGAGAGGGTGGGCAAGGATAGCCTCGGTAAGAAGAGAGTCAGGGGATGAAATGCAAACAACTTTCCTGCCTCCTGTGACACCCTTTAATAGATTTTTATAATCAATGTTGATACGTTGACGACATCTAAGAAGCAAGAAAACTTAGTTACAATCAATTTGACAGATTTAAAAATTTCCGCAGACACCCAGCTGCAAAAGCTAGTGTATCTCTATCAAAATCTACTAATAAACCTGAATTGCTTACTTGCTTTAGGTTCTTTCAAAATCACAGAAAACATTGGTGATAAAAGCTCTGTATTAGGAGAAACACTGCTGTTTACACAGAAGACAGAGATCTTTTTCCCTTAAACATAAAGTAACATTTTAAGCAGTTTCCTTTCCCAGAAACTATTGCCCAAAGAGATGTTACTGGCTCTCACTTTAGGGTGGTGGCAGCATCTGGTTCACAGCTGGGACCAGCTGACCACTCAGCCTCAGCTGCATTCACTGCCAGACCCGGGGCATTGCCTTACCTCCTGGGCTTTGCTGTTGATCCTGAATCTTGTGAGAAACAGGACTGCAAAAGGCACTAAACCAACCATATAAATCCTGGTAGCGGTCTTAAAAAATAAAGCAAAACCTCAGAACCTACAACCCTAAGCACAGCACTCTGGTGGTGATGCTATTTGGTGGTTGGAAAGAGAAGAAAAACTGACCTTTACTTGAGTACATGTACACCAGTAGTTTTCCTCTTCAGACAGGGAGAAGGAAAACAGCTTTGTTGTCTCAGAGGAATTCTTCCTGAAATTGGTAGACTGCTTCAGCACAAGGCAGATGGATTTTTGCTCTGGAACTGATCATTAATTTCAAGTTGCACTAAAGGGTATAAGTAAAAAAATTGCCAGCAACACTGATAAAAGCATCAAAAGAAAATCTATAAGTTATAAGCACAAAACAGAGCAAGACCATATGTTTTATAGTGAGGCTAAAGGCCCATTCAAAAGGAGTGGAAGGAGAATAAGAGGAAGATGATGATGATAACAAATCTCTTTTCTTACCTTGGCTGTATGAATGAAGAACTCACATGATGTATCTTATGATTAGAAACTTTACCACTAGAGGAAAACAGAAAAAAGAGCTCAAATTAGTGCAAGAAGAGAGTTATTAACTAACTTTTTTAGAGTAAAATTTTTGAATGAGGTTTAGAGTAGTAAATGGAAGATAGGATTCTCCTGCTCAGTTATGTGCCTGAGACTGATATGATAATCTCCCTTTTTCTATTCATAGTTTTCCCCTTTTCTCTTAATACTAAAGAAATTACATACAAATTGCTACAATCCACCCAAAAGGGGCATGGGAATTGCCTCAGGTAGAGCCTGAAGCTGAACTGGGTCTCTTACAGTCACGTACTAAGACATTAAGCGTGGATATTATGTGAGCAGAGAAAGCAGTGAGAGATATCCCTCTTTCTCTCTTAAATTACCTGCGTCCTTTAGTAATGACTACTGCATTAGGATCCATGAGGCAAAAAGTGGTAAGGAAAGAAAATAACATTTTTCTGGATACTAACTCTTTTTAAGAGTGAAGTAGAATACACAATCCTATCAAAACTGAAACCTTTTTAGTCATGAACAGAAGCAGTCCTCTATGTGCCTGTGGAAAATTGAGATAAAAAAGTATAACAGCATTAGAAGAATGAGGCCGGAGCTGTTTGAAAATGTTTAGGGTTGAAATTTACCATTTCTCGTTTATTATTTATTTATTTATTTTATTTCTGGCTTTAATGGGTTTGAAATATGTGATGTGATGTACTGACTCTAGCTTCCAAGTCTTCGTCCAGAGATATTTCAAACTTTTAGAGCTTAGTGTTAGTATGAAGTTTTGATTCTACCTGAGCCCTAGATAATCTCATAACGCAACTGTAAAAGTGAGAACTTAGTCCTACTTTCAGAGAGCATTTATTCGACTGACAAATGCATGCTGAATCACGGGGACAGAGAGGTGGGCAGGCCTGGGAGAGAAAGGCATTTAGTTACCATACTACAGCTTTCAAAATAAGTTCTGTACCACATCTGTGCTGTGCAAGGGACTACTGTTTGAAGTTCTCTACCTTTCCACTTACTCAGCTGTTATATCCACATCATACTGTGGATATATTCATCATACTGTGTCTGGGGGTATTATCAACTCATGGCCTGGAATTATTCTCCCTGCACCCACATTCCTTCACAGCCCGAGAAGCAGTATGTTTGGTGTTAAACTCAGCAATCTTCAAGCAGAATAGAAATGTCTGATCTCAATTTTAAAATCAGCTTAATTACTCAGACTATACATCCATTATGAAGTACCAGATAAACCATAATCATGTAATCAGTGGGTAAAAATATGTCTCTCAAAAATTGAGGGAAAACAAGAATGGGTGGGAATAACAAGGTCATGTTTCTGCAGTTATGCTCAATGATGCCAGAAGACTATTTTGTCTGACTGGGGATTTTGCTTATGCTTATCTACATAGTAATCCCTGGCTCTGGATGGGGAAGGACTCTGGAGAAAATGGAAAGTTTCCAAGTAAGAAAAAGGGTTGATTCTTCTTATGTAAGTTTGAGGATGTGGGGGGTGGGAAAGGTGATTTCAGGACATTTATTCTTTTTGCAAGGCAAAGTTTGGGATATTTGGTAGACACCTGTTAAACTTGCAGAATTCTTTAGGGTGGTATCAGGAGCAACAAAAAGCTTGCCTTAATGAAATGCAAAAATCCTCCCATTTATGCAACTCTTATCTATACCATATTACCAAAAAAACCCTTTTAGTTCAAAAGCAGCTAGAGACACTAGACAAACATGACTATCTTGCCCCTCCCAGGACAAGGATTCATTACAGCTGGACCACTACTCTGAAGTTGGATGAGATAATGTTAGTTATTGACACCCTGTATGTAAAAAATTAAGAGAAATCTTTCAAAACAGTCCCTTTTATTAGTAGTGCTCTTCAGGAGAGAGCACTATTCCTGGTGTCCCTGCAGAGCAGAGTCAATCTCTTCAACTTTACATTTTATTAATAATCACCATGTTTTTGCCAAGATAAGTTGATTTCTGTCATGTTTTAGGTTTAAGTTTGTTTTTCTCAAGAGCTCTTCAATGGACATGGTTTGGAAAGAAAGCAGCTGTCAGTTACATTTTAGAACATGGTTTTGGCAGAGACATTTATTTTCTGAGCATTCCAGTCAAATCTAAGAACTGATAGGCCAAGGTCAAACCACAGTAATCATTGGGAAGTAAATAATGAATCTTTTCAGTGTTTTGACAGGAAACAAACTTTTCCAGCTGAAGGGCCATGGAGATACAGTGTATGGAGAGGTGTGCATAAAATTATATATGTATGTGTACAACTGTGTGTGTATGTATATATAAATGCACTAAAAGCTGAAAACAATCGTAGCTTTTGCATCTAACATCATAGTCCAGGGAATCCTTGCTGAAGTGTAAGATTTATATTATTATATCCTCATTTCTATGGGAAGTAGGGAAAATATGTCTGGGGTGCAGCTTTCAGGAAAGTACTTATTTTTCCAAAACTTTGGGGAACAGTGCGTTTAGTGCTAAAGAGAGACATAACAAAAATTGTGGGATAAATAAACTTGTAGGGTTCTCAGCTTATTTTTAAGAATTTTAAGAAGTGATTGGTGAATCAAAAGGATTGTGGGTTAAGTGTAGATATGAATGAAACCTTCAGAACTTACGGATCCTAAATATCTGTACTGTGGTTGAACACAAGGCATAACAACAAATCAATGTTTGAGCACTTTTGTCCCTCCAGTCTGTGATTCTTTGGGGAATTAAGTTATATTATTGATAACTCTGCTGTCTTCCCAGAAGAACTACAGAAGATAATGCTGCTTACTAATGAGACAAGCAAAAAGGAATGCTTGGGAGATGAACTCCTATCCATCCATTCTTGCCTGGGGCTACACTTCCATGCAATCTATTAGTCTCCTTGCAAACTGTCATGTTGGACTGCCATTGTCCTGAGGACAAATATGATGAATAGGGTCCCAAACTTCTGTTATGAGATGTAAAGTTTAAACTTCATTTCTTCTTGGCTTTCAAAAGCAAAGGTATCATTTTCCCAACCCAGGTTGATTAATTTAAATATCCAGATGGAAACAATATTAGCAACTTTTCTATTTTGCCCTATAACCAATACATAACTGTCCTGGCTTGGAGTAAAACAGAACCAATTTCCTCTTCTGTACTTTTAATTTTCAGCTGAGCATCTTCTAACTAACTGAGCTCTCTGAAATTAACAATGTATTTTTCAGACAGTTGTCTGCTTCCACAGTGATAAGGCTCTGTTATGCAGAGAGGCTCCCACCTATATTTATTTCTATAACAACCTATGCCAGCTAACTTCATTATTTGCCCCACTGGAGAGTTGGAAGTAGAAAAGCATAGAAGGGTCACATCTGCAGGGAGAAGTGGACAGGACAGGTGACCCAAAATTTACCAACAGGGTATTCCATCCCATCTGCATCATGCTCAGTATAAAAGCTGAGGGATCAAACGGTCAGCACTCTTTCTTCAATTGCTATCATCCAAGGAGGACTCTGTTTGTCTGCCTTTGATTCCTATCCGTTCAATCCTGAATCCAGTTCCTAACTTCATCTCCTGTCTGTCGCTGGGACCAGTCTGGGACTTTCCCAGTGCCTGCTGGTAACATGACCATCATCCTGGGAGCTCAATATGGGTTGTATATATTGTATAAATTTCATTATTTTCTTATTAATATATTTTCTTTTTATTATTTTATTAGTAGTATTTCATTAAAGTAGTTAAGTTTCTTTTAAACTCATTAAGTTTTGCTTTCTGTTATTCTTCCCTCACTTGGGAGAGAAGTTAGAGAGCATCTGTCATTTGTTTTAGTGGCCAGCCTAGCCCAAACCAAAACAATAACAGAATCCAGCTGGGGAAAAGGGGAAAAACAAGAAAATATCCTGGCAGATAGTCAAATCTAGAAAAGAGATCATTATTCTCAAGGCAGGGTGAGATGTCTTTTTATTACAAGAAGTATGCATTTGCAAGGGTTGTATTCAAAGAAATATAAACATTTTCACCTGAGAAGTGAGCACGTTGCTCCCTTTTTACCATGCCTTTATGTCCAATAAACATTAATCATATTTCATCTTGGAAGTTTGTTCCTGAGAGCTCATGCTTTATACAATTCTCAATGCATATTTGAAAAAATAGTCAGAGTTATTCATATGGATATTAAAATCAGCAAAACATTTTTGTAGCTGTATTTTTAAGGGTACTTGAGGACTGGATATTGGGATGTTATACACGTTTTCAATACTATTTCACTGAGAATCACCGTTGAGGATCTTGTGACTTCAAAGAGTTATTAGACATGAAGTTACAGTCAAGGATCACAGCAGTATTAAAGATCTGTGTTTGCCATTTTATTGTTCTGTTTTTCTCAAATTAGTCAACTCTACAAACGATGTTTTTTAAAGAGCTCTCACCTCTGGCACCTGGTTTCACAATTTTCTGCAGCCCTCAACCTTGGCAGAGCTACTGCTTTTTAAAAAGGTTGATTTAAAAAAATAGCCAAGTTTCATTTAATATTTGTCTCAAAGATTTACAAAGCCTTGGTCTGCCTTTGAATGAAAGAATGAGTAATGGATGGTAGAATCCGTTCCTCTAAGAAGTAGCACACTGCTATAAAAGAAATCATTTAAAAGCAATACTGCCTGAAAGGGAAGACAAAACCATGGTTTGCCAATAATGTTGCTATGCTTCCGCTTACTGGAATCATTCACTCTACATGTAAAATGCAGCCCAAGATGGAAAAAATTAGTTTTAGAATTTAGAAATTTGGGTTTACAGGTGTTTCTTTTTAATTCTCATGACAGTGATGGTGAATGCAGTAACAGTATATGGAGAATATATTGGATAAATTACACAGTTTGACATCTAGGTTTGAATATNGGGTATTCCATCCCATCTGCATCATGCTCAGTATAAAAGCTGAGGGATCAAACGGTCAGCACTCTTTCTTCAATTGCTATCATCCAAGGAGGACTCTGTTTGTCTGCCTTTGATTCCTATCCGTTCAATCCTGAATCCAGTTCCTAACTTCATCTCCTGTCTGTCGCTGGGACCAGTCTGGGACTTTCCCAGTGCCTGCTGGTAACATGACCATCATCCTGGGAGCTCAATATGGGTTGTATATATTGTATAAATTTCATTATTTTCTTATTAATATATTTTCTTTTTATTATTTTATTAGTAGTATTTCATTAAAGTAGTTAAGTTTCTTTTAAACTCATTAAGTTTTGCTTTCTGTTATTCTTCCCTCACTTGGGAGAGAAGTTAGAGAGCATCTGTCATTTGTTTTAGTGGCCAGCCTAGCCCAAACCAAAACAATAACAGAATCCAGCTGGGNAAAAGCTGAGGGATCAAACGGTCAGCACTCTTTCTTCAATTGCTATCATCCAAGGAGGACTCTGTCTGCCTTTGATTCCTATCCGTTCAATCCTGAATCCAGTTCCTAACTTCATCTCCTGTCTGTCGCTGGGACCAGTCTGGGACTTTCCCAGTGCCTGCTGGTAACATGACCATCATCCTGGGAGCTCAATATGGGTTGTATATATTGTATAAATTTCATTATTTTCTTATTAATATATTTTCTTTTTATTATTTTATTAGTAGTATTTCATTAAAGTAGTTAAGTTTCTTTTAAACTCATTAAGTTTTGCTTTCTGTTATTCTTCCCTCACTTGGGAGAGAAGTTAGAGAGCATCTGTCATTTGTTTTAGTGGCCAGCCTAGCCCAAACCAAAACAATAACAGAATCCAGCTGGGGAAAAGGGGAAAAACAAGAAAATATCCTGGCAGATAGTCAAATCTAGAAAAGAGATCATTATTCTCAAGGCAGGGTGAGATGTCTTTTTATTACAAGAAGTATGCATTTGCAAGGGTTGTATTCAAAGAAATATAAACATTTTCACCTGAGAAGTGAGCACGTTGCTCCCTTTTTACCATGCCTTTATGTCCAATAAACATTAATCATATTTCATCTTGGAAGTTTGTTCCTGAGAGCTCATGCTTTATACAATTCTCAATGCATATTTGAAAAAATAGTCAGAGTTATTCATATGGATATTAAAATCAGCAAAACATTTTTGTAGCTGTATTTTTAAGGGTACTTGAGGACTGGATATTGGGATGTTATACACGTTTTCAATACTATTTCACTGAGAATCACCGTTGAGGATCTTGTGACTTCAAAGAGTTATTAGACATGAAGTTACAGTCAAGGATCACAGCAGTATTAAAGATCTGTGTTTGCCATTTTATTGTTCTGTTTTTCTCAAATTAGTCAACTCTACAAACGATGTTTTTTAAAGAGCTCTCACCTCTGGCACCTGGTTTCACAATTTTCTGCATCCCTCAACCTTGGCAGAGCTACTGCTTTTTAAAAAGGTTGATTTAAAAAAATAGCCAAGTTTCATTTAATATTTGTCTCAAAGATTTACAAAGCCTTGGTCTGCCTTTGAATGAAAGAATGAGTAATGGATGGTAGAATCCGTTCCTCTAAGAAGTAGCACACTGCTATAAAAGAAATCATTTAAAAGCAATACTGCCTGAAAGGGAAGACAAAACCATGGTTTGCCAATAATGTTGCTATGCTTCCGCTTACTGGAATCATTCACTCTACATGTAAAATGCAGCCCAAGATGGAAAAAATTAGTTTTAGAATTTAGAAATTTGGGTTTACAGGTGTTTCTTTTTAATTCTCATGACAGTGATGGTGAATGCAGTAACAGTATATGGAGAATATATTGGATAAATTACACAGTTTGACATCTAGGTTTGAATATCTGTTTAGAAAAAAGGAATTAGATATAATTTCAGAAAATAAGATAGACAGTAAAAGGGGCAACTTAATTACTATGATGGAACAAATCACGTGGGAGTTTTTTTTCTTGATACCACTGCATATCGAAAAAGAGTATTTGGGTGTATTGGCACTTATGAGAGCAAGGCAGGATTATCATTTCCAGCTTATGTACATTACAGAATAGACCAGCTCCTTCCTTCCACTGAAGAGGGAAATAGAGCACATTAATGTGCAACTACTGAACAGTTACTCCATTTATGCAAAATGCAAAAAAAAAAAAACATAACAGAGAAACAGGAAGATAAAACAATCCTTCCCAGAAAAGTGGGTCTTTCTTTAGTTCTCCCTGTAATTTAGACAGTCAGTCATATAAATATTTATATATACCTTATCAAACTGAGGAGAAAGTTTTATTTGGGTTTCCTGAGATGAAGCTTCACTGAAGTGACACAAGTATGGGAGACAGGTGACTTGGGAAGAATCTTCAGTTTTCCCACTCTGCTGATAGTTTATGTAAGTGCACCTCACTCATCCATGCAGCAGTCATTCACTCCTGTGTTCAAACCATTAAGAATACGTATATGCTAAACTTCTCAGCCTAAAAGCTAGCCTAATAGCTCAAATTATCACAACTCATGTGTGTATTTCTCTCTAGATTCACACAGGTATATCATTACTACTTCTGGATATCACACTGCAAATGACTTTCACCAATTAGGAAAAGACTCTGTTAATAAGCATTTCAACAGTAGCAGAAAAATTAATTTTTTGCTTAAAATTTTTGTTTCATCCATCTAAAATGTTACTAAGAATATATCTGTAAATATATCTGTAAATATTCCAAGTTTTTACATTTCTAATTCAGGCAACCGTTTTTTCCTTAGTTATTATGGCTGCCGGAAGGAGGATCCCGGAAACTATAGGCCTGTCAGCCTGACCTCGGTACCGGGAAAGATCATGGAGAAGATCATCCTGAGTGAGCTCTCAAGGCAAGTGCAGGGCAGCCGAGGGATCAGGGCCAGCCAGCATGGGTTTATGAAAGGGAGGTCCTGCCTGACCAACTTAATCTCTTTCTATGACCATGTGACCCGCTTTCTCGATGAGGGGAAGGCTGTGGATGTTGTCTACCTGGACTTTGGTAAGGCCTTCGACACCGTCCCCCACAGCATTCTCCTGGAGAAACTGGAAAATCACGGTGTAGACAAGTGTACCCTCCGCTGGATTAAAAACTGGCTGGATGGCCGTGCCCAGCGAGTTGTGATTAATGGAGCAAAATCCGGTTGGCGGCCAGTCACCAGTGGTGTCCCT
>VXBJ01002547.1:1663136-1698457 GCA_013400055.1 Nycticryphes semicollaris | reverse complement strand
AAATATATGTCTATTGTACTATTTCCTAGGAAACACGTAATTTGCTCTCAGATTTCAGCCTGTATGCCTGTTCGGAGAAAGATGTGAAAGAAGGTGGTACAAAGCTTGTTTTTTAAATAGAAGAAGGGACTAAATGCGGCCCCTAGACCACACACCACTTAAAGGTAGTCAGGTTACGTTCTCTTTCTTCTACACTCCATGATACTAAGGGAGGCATAAAGAAATTTAAGTTGTTGGCTTTCCCCTCCTTTCTTCTGTTTTCTTTGTGGCTCAAGCTAATACATTTCAATGAGTGTGAGGCTGAGTGAAAAACAAAAACAAACTAGAAATAGCAGGAAGGAGAACACCATATAACTTTGTTGTTTTTTTTTTGTTCCCTCCAACCTATTGAATAAAAAATAGTCCTGCTGCCAAGCTCCCTGAATCTACTCTAATTCACACTTGTTCTCTTTTCATGTTAATAATTTATTTATAATCTCACTTAAAATATTTGAAATAACCAATACAGAACTCCCACGGAGAAAACAAGCTTTTAAGAAAAACCTAACAAAAGAGATCAGGTCCCGCGTAAGAAAAGAAAGGGCAGGGAACAAACAATGCTAAGGCTTTCTCAGATACTGTAGCCCTCAATTTTGCAGGCAACATGAAATAGGGTAGTGCAGGTTAACAATATGCCATACAAATTGATCACAAATCAAAGAATCATCAATAATGCCACTGCATTGCAGTTTTCTGTATGTAATTCCTTATAGAGCTTTTTTACCAAAGTCAGAAGCAAAGCACTAACTTTTGCTTCCTCTTAACTTCCTCCCCTGCTAAGGAGTAGCATCAGTAGTTAAAATGTTGATTTTGACACAAATGAGGATTCTTAACTCAGCCTGACCCCCAAAGGCTACTCAATAAGCCCTGTATATTACATTTTTTTTTGTTTTCACTGACTCTGTAGAGATTCTGCTTAAGCCAACTTTTCTTCTACAACTTTTTTTCTATATTATATACTTCCCAGGTAAGTGACAGGTGAATTTAATTTAGCACATTTAGAGATCTGCAATACAGATGGCAATTATGAATAACTGGTTTAATACCCGAGATAATAAAACAGGTCAAAACAAAGTATAAATGAGAATATCTGCTTGAAAGGACAAGAGTTTGATGTAAACTCATGGATACAGTCTTTACTGTGATCTTTATCATCACAGTTTGGCCTGCCTTTTTAGGCAAAACCAGCGACACCATGTTTAAATCTTGTTTTGTTGTTGTACTGATTAGCGGTGTCTTAATATTTAAAAATATATGTCTTATTCACAGTCTCAGAATGGTATGGTCTTATATTGCATGGGCACCATGTAAACTATATGAATATCATTTATTCTCAGTTTAGCTGTTATAGCTTACATGACGTGCTGTCAGATGTCTTCCAGATTTTGAATATACACTGTCTACCATGCCAACTGTTAGGTCTGTGATACTTCGAAAGAGCTAAGATTTCTCACAACTGTTTCATCCTCTGGCCTCAGTGATCAAATCTCAATATGCAGATTTGGAATGGCAGACATCTATACCCAAGATTTTTTTATTTGCCCTATATAAAGAAAATCTCTGGTCTTTTTAAATCTTCAGTGAATATATTTCTGACTTTTACAAATCCTCTATATTGCATGCCAAAACTTCACCATATAATTTAATATGACTGATCTTCTGACAAGGCCTGAATAGCAGGGAGAACTGCCTGCAGACGTTTCACCATTTCTTCACTCAGAACAATTTCTTTTTGTGTGTGTTAAAACTTCATTCTAAAGTTGTGCAAAAAAAAAAAAAAACCAAACAAAAAAGATCTGATGATTGTATTAATTACAAAGCAAACAATTTGATCAAGACTGCAGCACAGATCTGTCACCCACCTTACTACAGTCTCAAGTTTACACTGTTAAGCATGGTTTGCTTTGGTGTTTTCTTATTCTTGTTTTCTTGCCAGTATATTTTGATGGTACTACCCTGACTCCAGGAGAAGCAGAATCTATCTTCTGGATGGGTAGTTGTTTGTTCAACAGGGACAAAGTCAAGACAACCCCCACACCCCTCCTACTTGGACACTTACAGTTTCATTTCACTTCTAATGTTTGCACAATAATGTTATTATTGTTCCCACCCTCACCCTCTCATATGCTACTGCTACTGCCACAGGCTTCTTTTATTTGGAGCATACAGGATAAAAGCAGCATGCAGACCCTGGTATTTAATGGGCATCCATCTCTCACTGGTGTCTGAGATCTTTAAATCCAAGAAAATCCTGCTACACTGTTATATTCCAATCCTTACTTATTTTCTATTAGCAGTAAATTATTGCTTACTTTTGAATGTTTCTAGCAACAGCTTTGTTTTGTGAAGTCAGAAGTCTGTGTTCAGCTACAGCAGTATCATTAAGGATCCATACTTAGTGATTTCTGTAGAATCACAAATAAGTTTTTGGTTTTAAGCTGTGATTCTTTAAGGGACCATTTGGGCATGCTGGAGTGATTGAATCCTGGTAGACAGAAAACAAGCAAAGCCATCCTCTCTTTCACTACTGTGGTAGGCTTCTGAAACAAGACAAAAAATCTACTCATGAGATACCACCCCACTTACTGTAATTATATAATCCTTATAATCCTGTGGTGCTACAGAAGAGGAAAGGAAAGTAGGGATCGAATCTGCACTGATCCTGTAACAAGAATTCTCCCTAGCTTGGGCAGTTTGTTATGATTCAAACTTGTATCATAAAATTAAAACCCCTTTTTTTTTCCTTGACACTCCTGCTAGGAATTATATGACTGATACCTTTCTCCCAAGCACTGATGCACACCTCACTACTATCATCCCAGAGGGAGATCTGTGCCTACACATCTAAGGTGAACAAATTCACGCTACTGCAGATGGCAGAGATGATCCTGCCAGCATCCCTTTCTCTATAAGACAGTAGGAAAGCTCAGTTTGGAAGCTCTGCTGGTCTGGACAGTGTCACCAGACCAAATTGCTAACTCAGCAATAAAAGTTTTAATAGCAGGCATTTGTATATACACCCTGTCATAATTCCAACTCTATGTTCTGGAGTAAAAAGTAATGGGAAAACTTTATTTAGTGAAAGATTGTATTATTGTAGAGTCTCCTTCTGTCTCTAAGATCAGAAGATAATAATTTAATAGGTATGGCATGTACAGCATGGTTGAGTAGTGCCCAGCAGAATGAAAACAATACAATAACAGGCTTCAGTATTTCAGTGATGAATGCTATCAACTCTGCCAAAGATGCTTAAAACACAGAAATAAGTCATTGATTTCAGAAAGTTGCATTGCTGAACGTGTCTTAATAAAAGCATATTATAAATGTTAAATTGTGCTGCCAATACAGTTTCAGCTCATCTTGAGACTGATAAGGTAAAACATATGTTATGCTATACTGTATTCACTAAAATCAGTTCCATATAATATTCTAGGTAGATGTTTTATTAAACTATCACATGATATGACCAGAGTATTACATCCTACTGGCATAAATATTCTATAATGACTTATATTTCATGTTGCACAACAGTTAATAGCCTCTTAATAGTAATATTGGGATTCAGCTAGAAGAGAAA
This sequence comes from Nycticryphes semicollaris, assembly GCA_013400055.1. Lineage (NCBI taxonomy): Eukaryota > Metazoa > Chordata > Aves > Charadriiformes > Rostratulidae > Nycticryphes > Nycticryphes semicollaris. The sequence goes on along the minus strand of VXBJ01002547.1, from coordinate 1,694,841 downwards.
AGGCTTTCAGAAAAAAAGAAAAAAAACCAAAACCTAAACAACATTTAGTAGGCTTCTACTGAGTGGTTCTGAGACACTTGTTGTAGACTAGAGAAAAAAATATCGTATTTTCTGTGCATAGCCTTTGCCAAAATACAAGTATAATCTATCCCTCATCCTCTTGTTAAAATCAGTAGAATAAAGGGAGGTTTCAAACACACAAATGCCAGCCAGCTGTTTGATTCACTTGCGAATAAGGAGTATATTGTCTGTTTTCTATTGTGTTTTTCCAAAAGTCCTACTTTGTCCATTAAGAAGTAATTACAATAGAAGATAAAATTCCAAACAAGACCATGCCACAAAACTGGTCATTTGGGATCCAATGTGACAGATCACTGATATCCCAAAAGTAATAAAAGAAAGGTATGTAAATTAGATTTGTCCAAAATTTGAAAATGCAGAAAAGGAGTAGGAAATGTTCAGTCATATTATGGGAACTGAAGGAATTTGTCTCTTTTCTCATGAGAGTATGAGATGAAACACAGTTTTGGACGGTCTTTATCCTGGGAGCTAGAGATACCACAAGGAGTTCTTGCAACAAAGAAGCATGTTGTAATACCAAAGCAAACTTGTATACCAGCACACCAGAAACCTGTTTGAGTATTACAGGCATGAAGAATTCCTCCCCAGCTCTCACTCCTGACCAGTGAATGTGGGTTGCTGACAATAAGCTATGCACCTCTCCTCTTAGCTGTTCTGTCAGACTGCCAGGTGGTGTGAAATGCTTTCTATTGTACATAGCATGTGCTCATCACCTGCATGAAGATACAAAAAAGAGAAAGGAACCCCATTGTCCTGCCTGCCCAAAATCTGGCTCCACCTGCAACACCTACGTACAGGAGGATTTCCAAGGAGCTTATGGCCAATGGCTTCTGTTGCACGCTGACAGTATATTGCTGTTCTAAGTGACATAAACAGAGCAATACACAAGTAATTCAGGTTTTTTGCAACAACTATGTTACCATGTCGACACAGGTTGAATGAGGGAATAGAGCCTTATTGCATTTGATGTTTCCTAGACACACTGCAAAGATATGCTCCACCTTAAAGGCATAATTAAAATAAAAGAGAAGTAGATGAACAGAAATGAACTCTCTGAAACTGAGCAAGAGAGGGAAAAAGAATCTTGATTTTTCTGTGTCAATACTGAACAGGTTCAGAATCATATAACACAAAATCTTCTTGATGTCCATTTTGCACATCGTCTCCTCAGTGCCAATTATCCTCTTTCCCTTTTCCCAAGAATCCAGCTCTTGACCTACAACAATAAGGTGATTTTTAAGGTTCTGCAGGAATGTTGACTTACTTAACCCTCATGCACAATGAAGCAAACAAGGTATTCCTAATGGCCCCGTGAAGAATACCCTGTTGAAGAGCATTGTAATCTCCAATCCCACAGCAGTTCTTTGCAAAGTTTTTCCTCTTTTTTTTTTTTTTTTTTTACTTCTGACACCACTTATGCAGAGCTATTGTTACACTACTCCTGAACATGTTCCCATAGTCTTGTCATTTCCCTCTGTAACTTGAAAACCATAAACCATAAACCTGTGTCTGTATCCCTACACAAAAGTAAACAATCTCTATAAGATGTTATTTGGCTAATGGCTACCTATAAGTGACTAAACCATAAACCTCAAGCAATGTGATTTAGAAAAAAAAAAATCTAGCACAGTAGAAATGAATCTCAGTCTTAGCAGTGTGAACAAGAACTGCTATTATAATGAATCAAGACAATAATCTGGATAGTTTGAAAGTAATATGCTTTGCAGTCTGTGGATCATTTATCAAGGCTTATCTAGACGTGAAACTGTGAGAGAGAATTATTCCATAATTTACAAATGGTGATTTAACTATTTCTAAAAACTCACCGTTGATTGTAATTTTTTCATTATCCAAATCTATATTGTATAATATCCTATTGTCTGTGAGACTGTTGCTATTAATGTAACAGATCATGCTAGCTTTTGATTGCTATTATGGACAAGCATGTAGGTGAAGGAGCAAAAAATAGTGGTGTATTAGAAGCCAAGTACACTTGTGAAAACTTGTTCTCATGAGAGAAGAGATTAAAGCACATTATTAGGATGATACATTGGACTTGAAGAGAAGCAAAATGACCCATTTTTTTCACACACAAGAAGAGAGCATTTGGATCTTAACATATCTGTGTTCACATGTTTGAAAGTTACATATCCCAAAGGAGCTCTAGGTTAGTGCAAATGGGAGGGATTTTCATCAAGGACATAACTCAGAGAGGAACTGACATCAGAGTGACATACCTTTAGTTATCTTTGAGTACCAAAACCAATTCCAACAGGTCAGGAAATTCTGCTGTAAAATGGGGCTCTAAAAATCCCGCTCTCCAACATAGAAGCATGCTTCTAAGGAGTTCCTGCATAAGTACTGTACCAGAAACATTTTTGTGAAGATGAGAGGCAAATTTCTCATGTAATATTTCTTTTTTTTCACCAAGCAATGAAATATAGTAGTAGTAGGTCCCCACAAAGACAGGTTTTTCCTGCTTAACATGAATATGAAATTTCTGCATTGAGTTTTGCTGTAGTGCTTTGGTATTACTAACATTTAATATATCATATTTTTTTCTAGAATTAGGATGCTGAAGTTATAACTTGACAAAGGACAGAGTAAGTCATGTGTACAAGCTAGTGGTTGCCCATCTAAGAAATTCTAGCATGAACTAAACAAACAGAAAACCAAAAAACTACATGTGGGAGGGCAAAAAAAAATCAAGCTTACTTTTTATCACCAGTGACTACAACTGTAGGGGCTGTGGCTTAAGAAGAGGTACTAAATAATCTAGAAGAAAAACACTCAGATGAGAACCTTTTGTTTCTCGTCCCTGTTGCTGTTGTTCTGCATTTTTGGTGTCCTGTGTTTCTTATCGGCAAGGCCCTTACACAGGTTTAAGAGCTCAATGGTACATCTTTCTAATATAAAACCAATGAAAATTGTATAATCATTATTATTACTCTGCTCACTTAGCACTTGCTGCCAGGCCACCTGTTGACAAGCAACCTGGGAAGATTACTTAGCCTTTCCAATATTTGTAAAGAAAAGGAGCAAAGCAAAAATCAAATTAATTTGACCAGACACGAAGAACATACAAAGGAGAGCCAACTTCATTCCAGAGAGAGGCTGTTGCCTCAAAACAGCAGGGCAAAGAGCAAAGACAAAAGCTTTTCTTCAGCAGGATGGAAAAATCCTGTTCGGCAAATGGGGGGAAAATAGGTAGCTGCCCATCTTTGCACAGATCTGATGGCCTTTCTTACTCTGTAAGCTGCCAACAGAGGAAAAGGTTGCCACTCAGCAACTGAGTAGGAAGACAAAACTAGGCAGTGTTTGCTTCTGTTCTCCAAACACAGGCTTTTGAGGTTATTTTTTTTTAAACTCAGGGTAGAGCTGGAGAAAAGCAATATAATGTCTTAGCAATGCAGATTTCTAATAGGGCTTCATGTGATAGCCTCATGGCAAATTTGTGGTGTTCTATAGCAAATGGCTGCTACCAACCCACTGAGGGCCATTAGTACAGTCTTATTTGGTCTCCTATGGAGAGAGACTAAAAAAAAAAAATACAGAAAAAATGGTAAAAAAAGTTACGATATGTGTTTGGAAATTTGTTTAGTAGATTGATTTATTTTGAATGCTACATTGTATATCCAACAAAAAAGTTTTTTTTTTTTCTCTCTTTTTGCCTTTCTTTCTCAAATTTCTTATTTTCATTGCCACACTAACAAACCACCAAAAACTCCAAACCAAGACAAGTTAACAAGTAAGTTTTCTTGAAGTCTTCATGACTATTACATGCTAATTAGAGCAGAAAAGTATCTGATTTGTTACATTTCAGGATTTGGATTGCTTGACAACTCATCACAGTTTTCTGCAATATGTCTTTTTAAATTAAGTAAGTTAGAAATAACATATTTCACCTTAAGTAAAATTACAGCACATCAGACAATACCATATGACTCTGCTCCTTCCAAGCATTAAAAGCCAAGCATATATTTTTATAAGAATGACAGATTAATGGGGATTTCATTTAGGATAAATCTCATTTTATACAAATCATCTAGAATTATTTTCTAACCATATATTCTACCAAATATATAATGATAGTCAACTAATTAAATCATATTTGTGTTAGGCTTGACAGGCAAGTTTTCAACACCTCAAGTTTTAGAACAGTGGCTCAAATTAACATTAATTCTTTGCAATAAAAAGTTATTTTATTTTACTACATTCAATACTTTATGTTTTTTACAGTGTTTTCTTAGTGATTTTGCTGTACTAATAAATTTTAAATACTTGAAAACTTATGTTCATATCCTACATTACAATGTATTACTTTTAAAAATTTACATGTTTGTGTTTTCACAAATTCACTAGTGTTCAGGTTTGGAGTGGGGTGGAATACCTTATTAGCAAAATCAGTGTCTGGGCTTATATCTTGTGTTAGTAATAAAATGTTTTTCAGTTAAATTAGCAGTCTACTTACACTAAATAGCACCTGGCCTTTTGCTTTCATGAAATATACTTAAATTCCATATTTTTTTTAAAGAGTCGTCTGATTTGGTCCAGAAGAAACAAAAACATTTTCTTTAAGAAATATCTTAGACTATAGACAACTACAGCTGGTTTTTTTTTGTTTGTTTGTTTTTTTTTTTTTAATTTGTGTAGAGGTGCACATATATGCATTTCCATCCACAGTTGTATTCAAACACAGACTAGATCATGAGGTTGAAACACTTCTACTGAAGCACCTATAAGAAGTCTGTGTATAAGTACTAAACAAAGTGGACATGCACTCAAACAGCTTGATCTATTGGTTTAAGTTGCTCTCAAGTCAACAGAAGTGTACCAATATAAAATAAGTTAAAAAATCAGATTTTGGCTTTTATAAGACATCTCTAAGGATGCCTTAAATCTGTATAGATTGTGTTTAAAGGAAGTATGAATGTGTGTGTATTGTAAAATAAATATTTATTTCTGGTAGAACAGTTCTTTTGCTGATCTCAGAGATCCTTAATATGAAATATCCAACTCATTAAAGTGAACCCATTTTTTTTTTTAAATTAAAGAAAAAAATAATTGAAAATTGCTAGGGGATTTTGTTCCACAAGGATATATAGACAGACAAGCAAGAGGGAAAAGGCTCACAAGGAATAAGGAGAATCTGAACAATCTGTTCATAAGCTGTCTTCCTTACAGATCATGAGGAAAAAAATATAAACAAAAAATATAAACAAAGAAAATCAAGAGTCTCAAAATGCATATGAAGAAAATTGCATCTCATCAGATAATGAACTTGTTTTTAAGTAATGAAAATGATAATGTATCCATTAGTAATGCTCTTCTCAATATCAATAATGAAGATGGTGATTGTGAATGCGGCGTAGAAGAAATATTTCCATTCTAGATGGAAGAAAATGGTATAAACAACAGGTAAATTAAAGTTAACTGTAAAATCAGGGAAGAGTAAGATACATGCTAATAACAAAGAAGCCATAGAAACTTCACTCAACAAATGAAAAATTTTGTAACAGAAAGTGGTATTATTAGAACTGAAATTGGACACTATACAGAGTGGATTACATAATCCATGAAAGATATGAATGCAAACTTATCTTTTCTTATCTCAGTTTGAATGTCATAATGTATTCTGCAAGTTTTCTATATGCTTTTAAAAAAAAAGTGAGCTTTATGTACGTTCGAGCTTTATGTACCTTTCATTTTCAGGTACGAACAGCATTGTTCCCTATAATGAAAGTTTTAAAACATTTTCACCTATTGGATCTCAGAGGACACCTACAAAGTTATTTTCAAAGGAAAGATGCACAAAATATAATTTTTACTTCAGTAGTAATAAGTATTGTGCTGAATAAACACCTGTTATTTCCTAACATGTTCAAAAGTGCAGTTACATTAAATAACCTTATTTTGAAATATTAATTCCCATAAAGAACTGCTCATCACATATGGAATTTAGATCTCTTTCCCTAGGCATCTGATGGGAAGTTTGGACTAAATAAAAATACTAAAAGTTGTTTGTTTTTTTTTTTCAAAAGGTGGACTGTGTACAGGAACAGGTTGCCCAGAGAAGTTGTGGATGCCCCACCCCTGGAAGTGTCCCAGGCCAGGTCGGATGGGGCCTTGAGTAACCTGGTCTAACAGAAGGTAACCCTGCCTATAGGAGGAGGGTTAGAACTCGATGATCTTTAAGGTCCCTTCTAACCCAAACCATTCTATGATTTAACACCTCACAGTTCAAGCAGCTAGGTAGGTACATCACCAAGAATTCACCATTAAAATATCTTCCAAGTCAAATTTCAAGCAGCTGCTCTGCATTGATTAAGATAAGAAATGTGAAAAAATTAATTTCTTTCAATACTTGGTAGATCAAAACACTGTATATTTAGACTTATAGTCCAATTGACAATAGGTATTTGCTGTACTCAAATATATCTTTGATATTTCTCAGTTTAGAAATGAAAGTTTGAAATGGCAAGCTGCCACTGTAGTTAAATAAAAGGAAGTGATTATTACTATTTGGTTTGGGTTTTTTGTTGTTTTTGGTTTGGTTTGGGTTTGTGTTGATTTGGCAGTTTGGGAGGTTTTCTGTTTGATTTTTTTTTTTAAATCGGAGAGAAAAACCCAAGACTCATTTTATGCTGTGTTCAAAAATTGCATCCTTTTTTTCAGAGGTAGTACAACAGAGCAAAAACATTCTGAAAAGAAAATATTTCCTGAACAGTGGTTTCACCTCTCCTTGCAGAAGGGACAAAGGAAGGAGCTACCTGAGGGCATTCTGTGTTGGAAATAAGAGGAGGGAAATGTTGTCTAAGTGTAGTAACTTGCTAAGCGTATTGGGATGAGGAATATTTAGGGCCAGAAGAATGCAGACTGCTATATTAGGTAGTTTCAGTTAGTGCCTCTTAGGTAAGACTTTGGGAAGGAGTCATACAGGTGCTGCTGTCAATGTTTCTGGCAGTAGTAAGTATACTGTAATAGAGCTAGAGGAGAATTTCAGCCTGTTTTCTGTTTATAGCATTTAAAAAAAATTAGAAAATACCCTGTATTTTCTTCTTTTTTGTCTCCATTCTTGTAACAGACAAGACAATTTGTCACTGCAGCAGTTTTCCATGGAAGCTAGAAGTTAGGTATTCATGCACAGCCATAATCTGTTTACGGATTCGGATACAGTTCTCCACAGTGTCATGCTGGAGAACATAAATTCATCCTTTGAAGTGTATTTTCTTGCAAGGTATGCATCAGATAATTAGAGCCTTATGCATCGAGAAGGACTACTTCATTTCAGTAGAATGACTTAAATCAGTGAGCCACTACTTCATTCAATTTTCCTCTAAAACATACCCAGCTCTAGGCTGATTTTTTGTTAAGTTCCTTTTTCTTGTCCATTTGTACAGTAAGAGTCAACTCACAGAATCACAGAATCACAGAATCTTAGTGGTTGGAAGGGACCTTTGAGATCATCGAGTCCACTCCCCTACAAATAACTATGGCTATTTCATTATTAGGTTTCATTGCAGTTAAAGTCTACCTGTCCAGCTCATATAATTTTGTAGGAGGTAAATTAGGGTGGGGGAGAGACTAAACCATAGAATATGAAGTAATATGTTTACTTTAGACTTTTTAAAAAGTTTATTCCTGCAGTGGGAAACAGCAGTCAAGCAGTCAAATTTTACTGCACAGACATGCATTTATGTGAAACGGTACAGACACCAATTTAATCACTTCAGGAAATGCATTAATATTTACTAATTAAAAATTATTATTTGTATTAAATATGCATATAGTGATGTGAAATGTGGACTATCTGATGCATGATGGCTGCAAGAATTCACATGTTTCATTCAGGCTAAAACAGTCAGGCAGCTGGAGCTTATTCAGCCTTGACACATTCACAGCAGTCAACTGCTGGGCTTTCTTCTCTTTGATAAAAAACATCAAACACTATTTTATAAATAAGTGACAGTAAGTAAAATTAGCTGATGTTCCATATGTAGAACACCTTCAGCAATGCATTATTCATTGAACTATGTATTGAATTTATTGAAACCATCTTTGCTACAGTTCATTTAAACTGACTCGTTTCTTACACAAATCACATGATACAATAAAGCATTTATAATGCTTGAAGATACCTTATATACCATATCCTACACAGCAAAGTAGTATTCTTTAAGAGAATAATCTGAGTGTAATAGTTCAAATAATTTTAATGAAACTGTCTCAAATCAACAACAGGATATTAAAGCAGAATCAATTAACATTCAGTATGAGGCTGAAAAGTGTCAGGCTCAGCCTGGAAAAACAGCTTCAAAAAGCCTTATTAATTTTTTATGGAATAGACATAAGAAAGAAGATAGCTTTATCCATAGAAGCTTAAGTAAAGTGACATTGTATCAGGGTTTATGGGGTGATCTCTACTTTTACTGTAACTTGGTGCCATTCAGTTATCAAGTATTGTGGTAGGGTTTAGATTTTGTTTCCTGTCTTCTTCCAGCTCTAAAATCTGGATAATATTCTCACACATTTCTATCAGTAGTAAAGAACCAGCAGGCCCCTGTGTGACCCTCAAGGACACACATTTTTGCAATCCCCTTAGTCATCAACCCTTTTTCCAGTGTCTGGGACTAAAAGAGGAAAAATGGAAAAGCAGTTTATATCTGCAGTGGTTAAATAGAAATTGAAAAGTTCCCAGGACTCACAGAATACAGAGAAAGAGATGCAAGAGATGCAGAGAAATAAAAAAAAAAAAATAAAAAAAAAAAAAAAAAGTGTTTGCCAAGCCCCCCATTTACAGTAGATGCCCTAGATTTCCATCTTAAAAAGAGGAAGTTCTCACAGATGGGAAGAAATGGTTAGCTGAATGAGTACCAAAATTATTCAAGAAAATATTTTTATTGAGTGCTTTCCCCTCATTCTTTCTTTAACTTTTCTTATTTCCTAACTCTGGGACAAACCCCATGTCAGCTTAATCCAGTGTCTTTCACATAACTTACAATATCTAGTTGCCTTCTCTTCCCCCACATCATACATTTGTTTTGCAAGTACTCCTTCTATGTGAAACCTGGACATTTTAATGCATGTGGTATCACTTTGTGCTCAAGACACCATAATATCAGGAGTGGGTGCCAGAAAGCAAACAGATCTCCACTTCCTTTTAGTCACCTTTTTTTTTAAGCAGGTCAACATCCTTTCTAAAATGCGCATGAATTTTTGAAGGCATCGTGATTTAACCCCAGCTGGCATCTAGGACCATGCAGCTACTCATACAGTTCTCCTCTGTTCCCTAGAAGGGCAGAAAGAAAGGGGAGAAAAAGAAGGGACAGGAAAGGGAAGAAAACTCTTGGGTTGAGGTAAGGACAGTTTAATAGAACACTTACAGAAAAGGATGATGATGATAATATAATAATACAACAACTACAACAATAATAATAATACCACCACTCTCACCACTAGGTGAATTGGCCCCATCCTGAGCAGTGATCAAGGATTCTGTCCCCTGGCCAACCCCCATTTGTATACTGAGCATGACACCAGTGGTACCGAATATTCCATTGGCTGTTCTGTTGCTCTGTCTATCCTCCTTCTCAGCTTCGGTGGAAAGTTGAAGAGTCCTTGAAAAGCACAAACATTGCTTAGTGACAACTAAAACAATACACATTATTGACATCCCTTTCACAGCAATCACTAGAAAGAAAATTAACACTTTCCCAGCTGAAACCAGGGCAGAAAGATTTATGTGTGTTTTATATACCCTATATGGAGATGCCATTATTTAACTGGCATTTAGCCAATTTTCAATTATGTGCATGTTTGAGGTGAGGTTATTGCACATTAGTTAAATAAAACAATTCATTTATGATTACAGAAGTATCCAAAACCTTATGTCCTAGTGTACTGTATTCTGAGCCTCTTATGTCTATACTCATCCTTCCTTCTGAGAAAAAAATATAAGATGGGGTTTATTTATTTGTATTTCTATATCTGCTATTCAGTTCTTCATTTGAATATATTCTCTTAACCTTCCTAGTAAATAACTGATATTTCTAGAAATAATTGAGGAGATTTATAATTATTGCAAATTACTTTTAGTTAGGCCAACTGTACTGCTAATTAAAACCGTGCCATACTGGTTGGCAAAATACACAGTAATAAATATTTCTTTTCAAATATCATGTGACTGAACTTGATAATCAACTAACTACTGAGAATCAACTCATTTCAGACCTGCAAATAGGGAAATCCCCTTAAAATATTATCTTAGATTATCGGTTTATTACTGCATAAAAAGTGTTCTCCGTGCCTAGGAAACTAAACACAAACAATACCAGATTACACAGAGAAGTAAAGGTATCCCTACAGAACACACATTACAAAGAATGAAATTAATCAACTTTAATACAAAAGATGTAATATAGCAAGTTATTTCTCTAAGCTTCCTGGGGATTTTGAAATTAACATACCTCAAATTGCAACTCAAAACCCCACAAATACAGTGAGGAATGCTCTCACCCTCTGAACTCTCTTCTCGTTCCTTACACTTTGCTTTGAGTTTATTCTCTCATTTTGTGTTTATTTTTTCCCTCTGCCCATTTGGCCTTCCTTTCTTCAATCAACCTCTTTTTCTGCCCCAGTTGTGTCTATTAGTTTCTACATTACTCCTCCATACTCTTCTTTAAAGCTTACTACTTTGAACAAAGAAAAGGCAAGGCCTAGGGACAAGTTATATATCATTTATGTTATGCATCATCTTCTGGTTTACGTTTGAGTTACACGAGGCCCTTTAGTCTTACTTTAGGCCTTTCAGAATAGGTGAGATGTTTTTTCTTTTCCATGGTTCTTCCTCTTAATTCAAGTTTTAAATTTTTTCATCATCTCTTTTTGTCTGTGTGGTGATACAAGTAAGCTTAAAGCTAAACCAAGCAACTCAACAAATACCATGACTGTACTTGCCATCAGAAATACTTGTCCTTTTCACCTCTGAGAACTTCACGCCTTCCTTTAATGGGCTCTGTCTTGGTTATAGAGACATAGAACAAACATAAAGGAAAGAAAATCATACTAAAGGTTCTCCAAAATTGCTTAACATGATGCAAAATTTAGGATTACTACAAAAAGATCATACAATTTTCTAAAAAAACCCCACCAGCAATATTTCTGTCAGTACAAGAAAAACTAACCTACTGCAAGAGCAAGGAATGCTTTGAAGACCACTTCAATGCAGACAGGACACTCAGATGAGAAACGAGAAATGACAAAGATCCAGTGCTTCCATTATTCTTACAAAAAGGAGAAAGACTTCAGATACTTCATTATAAGATTCAAAGCACTCTTCTTAATCAAATTACCTTATTCTAAATAGACTTGTGCTAGCCAAGAACAGAAAGAGAAGTAAGGAGTAAATGTTCCCTGAATTCTCAGGGTCAGAAGCTGGGCACTTATGTAGTAAATGCCAGACATACTGTGGATTTACACTCCCAAAACCAGTAATAAATTTTGATCTAGTTGAGTTCAGGTTTGTGTATTTTTAACTATAAAGATGCATCTATATAAAATTCTGTAGTTGTAAATACTGAAACTTGTCATTCCATGTTAGGAAGCCCGGGTTTCCTACAACCCACTAACAAAAATTCTCAACATTTTACATATCAGATGTACTATAGCAAATCAACTTTCTCATATTGTTTTCAGAACTGCAACTCACTGAAATAGGCTTTTATAGAGCAACATAGTGAGATGCATTAGAAGGTTTGTTGATTATGTATTTAATATTGCATTTTTTTAAAGTTCCAGCCATTAATAAATTATGTAGCATGATGACAGACTTTTATTCTGCTGCTCTGCAGGAAGCAAAGTTTTGAACAGTTCATGAGACTCTAGCTTATGAGCCTCAGCACATGATACCACTTACACCTACACAGCAGCTGGAGTGTGAATGAGTTAAAAGTATCATTGTAACCACTGATACATTTACTTTAGCATAACCAATGTTTGTCTTACTTCAAATGAAAAAAATTGTAATAAGTTGCTTTATTTGAAATAAAGGAATTAAAGATATTTACCTAACTTCCTGTTATACATGGGCTAAGCTAATAAATATGTAATTTCATTCACTGGTCTGTAAATTTGTCAATTGCTTAAATTTTCACCAACATATTAGAAATGAAGTTTCACTTAAAGCCAAGTAGAACAGTTCACAATGTTATCCTGTTCTGACCAATCTAAAGTTCTCCAAAGTGTACTCCCAATCAGAAATTTTGAAAATATTTTAATCTGACAAGTAATTTTCTGATAACAAGAGCTAAAAGAATACTGACAAAACTGAAGAATTCATGTGCCATCTAAGTACTTGCAGACCCTGGAAGTCCTTCTCAGGTTTAACCCATTTCAGGAATTTTAGAATGCAAAAACTTTGGCATTTCAAGTTCCTTTATAACTTTGTGACTACTTTCAGTTCATTTTTTCCCACATATAAAACAGCTTATTCTAACCCATTTTTAACAATCTCCACCTTGGAGGGTGGACTTTAGCCTGTTCAGAACTCTGGTTGAAAGAGTCCCTTAGGAGATAGTCCTGAAGGGCAAAGGGGTCCAGGAAGGCTGGACACTCTTCAAGAAGGAAATCTTAAAGGACCCGAAGCAGGCTGCCCCCTTGTGTCACAAGATTAAAGGGCGGGGAAAATAGCTAGCCTGGGTGAACAAGGAACTTTTGATGGGCCTTTGGAAAAGAAGGAGGGTTTACCACCTTTAGAAGAAGGGACAAGTAACTCAGGAGGAATACAGATATCTCATTAGGTTATACAGAGAGAAAATTAGGAAGGCAAAAGCCCAGCTGGAGCTCAACTTGGCCATTAACATAAAGGACAACAAAAAAAAGATTTTATAAATACATCAACAAGATGTGAGCCAGGGAGAATCTCCATCCCTTACTGGATGCAGGGGGAACATTGCAACCAAGGACAAGGAGAAGGCTGAGATACTTAATGTCTTTGCCTCCGTCTTCAATAGTCAGTTCAGCTATGCGTAGGGTCTTCAGCCTCCAGAGCTGGAAGATAAGGATGGAGAGCAGAACAACCCCCTCCATAATCCAGGAGGAAGTAGTTATTATCTGCTTCTGCACCTAGACATGCATAAGTCTATGGTCTGGATGGGATTCACCCGATCATTCGGGAAGCTGGCGGAAGAGCTCCCCAAGCCTCTCTCCATCATTTATCAATGTTCCTGGTCAACAGGGGAGCTACCAGATGGCTGGAGGGTGGGCTAACATGACGCCTATCTACAAGAAGAGCTGGAAGGAGGATCAAGGGAACTACAGGCCTGTCAGCCTGACCTTGGTACCAGGAAAGATCATGGAGAGGATCATCTTGAGTGAGTTCTCATGGCAAATACAGGGCAGCCAAGGTATGGGGGTCAGCCAGCATGGGTTTATGAAAGGGAGGTCCTGCTTAACCACGTGAACCACCTTCTGGATGGGGGGGAAGGCTGAGGATGTCATCTACCTGGACTTTGGTAAGGTCTTTTACACCATCCCCCACAGCATTCTCCTGGAGAATCTGATGAATCATGGCATAGACAAGTGCACTCTTCACTAGGTAAAATACTGGCTGAATGGCCATGTCCAGACTTGTGATTAAGGGGGCGAAATCTTGTTGGTGGCCAGTCACCAGTGGTGTTCCACAGGGCTCAGTTTTGGGGCCAGTCTTGTTTAATATCTTTATTGATGATCTGGATGAAGGGATTGAGTGCACCCTCAGTAAGTTTGCAGACAACACCAAACTAGGTAGGAATGCTGACCTGCCTGAGGGTAGCAAGGCTCTACAGAGGGACCTGGACAGGTTGGACCACTGGGGCAAGGCCAAGTGCTGGATCCTGCATTTTGGTCACAACAACCCCAAGAAACACTACAGGCTTAGGGAAGAGGGGCTGGAAAGCTGCCCAGCAGAACAGGATCTGGGGGTGCTGGTGGACAGCCAGTTTAACATGAGCCAGCAGTGTGCCCAGGTGGCCAAAAAGGCCCACTGCATCCTGGCTTGTTTCAGGAATGTTTCTTGGCCAGCAAGAGCAGGGAAGTGATTATGCCTCTGTACTCGGCCCTGGTGAGACCTCACCTCGAGTACTGTGTCCAGTTCTGGCCTCTCACTACAAGAAGGACATTGAAGTGCTGGAGCACATCCAGAAGAAAGCTACCAAGCTGGTGAGGGGTCTAGAGAACAAGTCATATGAGGGGAGACTGAGGGAACCAGGCATGTTTAGCTTGGATGAGACCTCATTCATTGCCCTCTACAACTACCTGAAAAGAGGTTGTAGAGATGTGGGTGTTGGCCTCTTCTCCCCAGTGAATAATGACATGACCAGAGGAAAAGGTGTGAAGTTGTGGCAGGGGAGGTTTAGATTAGATATTAGGAAGAAGTACTTTGCTGAGAAGTGGTCAGGCACTGGAACAGCCTGCCCAGGTAGGCTGTGGAGTCACCACCCCTGGAGGTATTTAACAAACATGTAGATGTGGCACTTCAGAGCATGATCTAGTGCCTGTGATCATAGGGCTTTTTTGTGTGCATATTGTTAGACTCCATCTCAGAGGTCCTTTCTGACTGTGACAATTCCATGATTCTGTACTACCCCGGCTATAAAACAAAACAAAACAAACAATATCACCACCCTACCCCCAACACACAAATAAAAAAAACTGTCTTGTTTTCCAATTTACCTAATAAACTGTTTTCTTATGTATTCAAATCTCTTATAGTACCTTGGGGTTTCAGTCAAAGATCAGAGTTATACAGAGTATAACTGTGGTAGAATAGATTAGGTTGTTTTTTTTTTTTCTTTTGTTCTTAAGTATTAATCCATTTTTTCTACCCTACTGACAGGAGAAAAGAGATGGCAATAAAAATATCAGTCGTACTGTTAGCTGGTGGTCAAATCTGTATCATTAGAAAATACTGTTCTTCCACTATATTTGAAAATTCTTAGAAAAAAAAAACAGCTTAAAGAAAGTGTTCTTTACATACTCATTCAGAAGGGTGTTTACAAAGCAGATGAGGCTAAAGTAATAATCCAGAAAGAAAAGAGGTTTGGAGGATTGGGATCTTACTTTTTATTTTAATTCTTTTTATATTTTGGAAAAGTTTAAATGTGAATATAGGGGCAATCAGCAAGAATAATATTAATGGGGGAAAGAGAAATGCCATTTGCTGTCTTGAGGTTCCTGGAGTTAGTATGTAGTACAGAAGAGATATTACATTTCATAAGTGCAAAATAAAAATACCTTTCAGGTGTTAATGCCATTGATAGCTTAAAAAAATATATCATTCTGGAGAGTCTGAAAAGTTATTGCATTGACTAACATAGCATAGAAAAGGATAATAATTTGATTGAAGTAAATATAGGGTTAAAAATATTTTTAAATGAAATGTTAATGGATTGGAAGAAGCTTGGAGGTTATGAAAAGAAAAAAGTACATTTTCTAGCACAAATGCAATGAAAGTCCACAGATTATTTTCATGTCCAAAAAATGTGATTCATATTGTACTCTATTCCATTTAATCATCTGAAAAGATATTATAAACTCTATATACTATGTTTTTGACTTACTACATATTCTAAAGAACAAGTGGGATGGAACAGGTGTCTGTATATTTCTGTGATGGATTTGAGGCAACAACACCAAAAAAAATAATTTCACTCCATTCTGTGGAATTGCTCTGTGTTTGTATAGGGTTGCAACTGAGAACAGGTTTGGGGTTCGCATTTGTTTACTGTGCTGTTTCCTTCAGATATCATATTATAATACTTAAGAATGAAGTAAGACTCTATTCTTCACCTTTCATAAACTGCCTAGAGAATTATGTTCCTTTATTAAACATAACAGAAACAGCTTTTTTTTTTAAAAAAATCAGTTATCTATAGCAACTTTTAAAAGTTTGAGATCCAACATAGAATTTAAAAATCTATAATAAGCTATAAAAGGACTAGTTGGTAAATATATATTTTTCTAAGCCTTGGTAATAAATACTAAGGACTTTACCTTACTCATTGTTTGTTATTGATTAGCGTTGTGGGTTTTTTCCTCTTTTCTCCTGCATTGCCGTTTCAGGTCTATCTTCAGAGACTTCAGCATTCAGAGCAACAGCAATGCGGCAAATGGAGAATTAATATAAATCCTAACAGAGAGTTTGATTAGAGAGTGGGAATGAGAGCAAGAGCAGGCAGATTGAGGTGAGTGACTAAGAGGAGGGTTAAAAACAACACATAGGAGAAAACAGTTAGAAGACAACAAACACGAGAATTACAGAAGGTAGCTTACAGAAACAGGTGCACATTTTGCATTTTTCTGTGATGAATGAATGGGGGGAGCACCAATTTATCAAAGAGTTTTTATAGCTAGTGAAGGATGAGCTAAGCAGGCTTTGTTTAACAGCTCTGTGTAGAAGCAGAGAATGCGGTGTCCCATAGTAATTAAACTGAGTGGGAGGACTGAGCAATGGGGGCCCTAGAACTGAACCTGTCAGCACATGGCTGAAAACACCAAGAACAGGGAGTAAAATACCATAAGGAGAGCACACAAGAAGGGAAGAGGCCATTATTAAGAGAGAATCCATTCAAAAACAGACTGCAGAATTGGTGTGCAAGACCAACATTTTTATGTCACAAAATTGTCAGTTGGAAGGGACCTCTAGAGATCATCTAGTCCAACTCTCCTCCTAAAACAGGATTGCCTAGAGCACATTACTCACGACTGCAGAGAGTCAGGTCTTGAAGATCTCCAGAGAAGAGGATTCCAAACCTCCCTGGGCAGCCTGTTCCAGTGTTCTGTCACCCTTACTGTAAAGAAGTTTTCCCTCATCTTTGAATGGAACTTCCTGTGTTCCAGCTTGTGCCTGTTGCCCCTTGTCCTGTCACTGGGAACCACTACCACAGTAGTTCCCTCTCTTGAAGTGGGGAGCCCAGAACAGGATGCAGTATTCCAGTTGTGGCCTCACCAGTACAGAGCAGAGGGGAAGAATGACCTCCCTCAAACTACTGGCCACACTCTTTCCTATGCAGCCCAAGTTTCCATTGGCCCTCTTGGCAACAAGGGCACATTGCTGGCTCATGGATAGTTTGCTATATACCAGGTCCCCCAGATCCTTCTCCTCAGAAGAGCTTTCCACCAAGTCCACCCCTAACCTGTATTGGTGCCTGGCATTCTTCCTCCCCAGGTGCAGAACCCTACACTTGCTCTTGTTGAACCTCATTAAGTTTTCTGCCCAGCTCTCCAGTCAGTCCAGATCATGCTGGATGGCAGCACAGTCCTCTGGAGTGTCAGCCAGTCCTTCCAGTTCAGTATCAACTCCCCAGTTGACTTACTGTCAGCCCTTCACATCAGAAAATAGTTTCCCTCCAATTTACAAGAATCCTTCACATTGTCTCATGCAAACAGAATTGTTTCTCTGCCTTAGAGGTGTGAATGCCGCTTTTAAAACAGATGTTACCTCACATACTTGTCTCCCTAATCAACAATTTCCTCATTCTGCCTTCCAAATGAAGCCTCATTCTGAGAATACAGTTAAATTTAGAGTGAAGCAACTCAATCTACTGAACCTTGTGTAAACCTACACTTTAACTAACATAATTGATGCCAATATCTAAGAGAGATCACTCTGTTCATTATTGATACTTCATTGAAAGAATAAATTATGCTAAGTGAACACTGCAGTAATAGAGATTTAAAACCAACTCACACTAAAATAGCCTAATAATGCTGAAGTAGATACATTTCATGGAATTCATTTGTGGTTTACTTTCCAATAAAGTTTGTTGCCTCTGTGTGGTAGCTTCTTATTGCAATGAGAAGATGAATAGAGAGACTACTTGATAGAACATAATACATAAACCTTTGTTGTGTACTCTGATACACATTTTGAACACTAGTAAGGGTTATGCTGTGAATGTGGTAGAAGTATATTGGTAAAGTCTCTAGTACTGGTTGCCCACTTTAACAAGCTTGAAAGTGATTTTCACAAGGATGAGCACCTCCAGTTACTATAATTAACAAAAGGAATCTCAAGCCTCTGGCAGAGCAATAGTTACTGGCAATCACTGTTGCACATAGACTTGTTCTTGCATGACAAGGCAGAATCAAATTTTTAGCATTCTTAGACCATCCACAGAGTATTTCATGGTAATAGCTTCTTCTGCTCTTATCAGAAGAATTGTAATGGTGAACTTAGTGTTTTAGAAAAAAAGGCAATGTAGGACAAAATCCACATCTCCTTGGGGCACCACAAAATTGTCTAGTTATATTTTCCCATAGAGCTGCTTGCAATCTTTTTGTAGACAATAGTTCTGCTAGAGAAAGAACAGAATTTCAATGAAATTTCTTGTTAGGAAAACTTGGAAATTTTATTAATAAAAATCTGCAAGATCTGACCTTGCTAAAAAACAGTGTTTCATAAACAGCCTTAATGCCATCTAATACGCACATGGCAGGGATGTATATCAATTATTGCAGTGGGGCCCAAGGGAAAGTTCATGAAAACTTCCCTGTGTAAAAATGTCTCTTTTGGCCTCCGCTTGGAATACACACACAAAAGCACTTCAGTTGAAAACAGGATGTCAAGAGCACAGGTTTGGAATAAACTTAGCATAGTTCAAGAAGTGGAATTTACTCCAATATATTTTAATGAAGTTTATTTTGCATAAACCAAGCAATTATCCAAGCTCAGATTCCAACATTTGCCTTCCTAAATTAGTTCTCCTTGAATGTTTCAGAAGCAAAGGGGCACATCAACGTCAGTTCAGGTGCAATGATGATATAAAACGCTGACATTGTTGCTTTTTCAGTGCCTTATCACTTTATATAAGAAAACTATAAGAAAAAGCCATGGAAGTAGCACTAATTGAGTTCTTACAAAATATTAGCCGAAATGACACTATGTAGATGAAGGCAGTAGTTACTGCAGTAACTACAAGAAAACTGATCGCTGTAAAATAAATTAAAAAAGGTACTTCAACTATCTATATATCTTTTTGCTCAAAAGATGAGTCAGAGGTGAATAGGTTTAACATTTACAGACCTCTTCAAAAATTTGTGTTCATAAAGCTTTTGTGGGCAATTTACAGTTTTTGCTGATTTAACTTATTTACAGGCATTTTTAAGGTGGTGAATATGATTTGTCCTCTGTCTGATTTTTCCCTCCTGAGGCTCACTGATGACAAACTAAACTTTACATTGACAGAGTAAATCACATCATTTTTGCTAGCACAGCTTTTCAGCACAGGAGAAGGATCACTTTGTTGTACCCATGCTAATGCTAAGATTTCCTGTCATTGTTTTAGAAGTCAGAAGTTGGAAACAATACTTAAACACTTAGAGTCACGGATCTGTAGACCAAACCTTGGCATACCAGTCCTCAAAGGACCATGCCACATGTAATTAGAGGTTTTCCCTAGGCTCCTGAACTTGACACGCTTATGATCTTTTGTAAGTGAAAAGGAGCTTCTAGTGTTGAAAATTAGTTTAACATTTCAATAAAAAGAATGCAACATCTTCTGTCTCTACTCATAAATACTTTTAAAACTACGTATTTCAACTATTATCTTGCTCACATGCTAACTCCATGCCTGTAGAGTATCTCCTGGATGTATCTGAAACACTACTCTTACTGAAGGAACCCATTAAACAGGATTAGTCTCAACGCACTGCACAGAGTGTAGAGCCTTCATTGAAGTCAGGAGACAGCCTCTTCCAGTGTCTGGTTCTGAGCCTTTGTCTTCACCAGCCAAAATAAAGTAAAACCTGGAGGCATGGGAGATAATCAGCAAGCAGTGCACTCTCTGAATCCCTTTGTGATGTCACCACACTGTCAATTTCCCAGATGGCTAGATTTATGTTCAATTTGCATGTTCAAAGTTGGATGTTTGGGGTTCTTTTAGTTTTGTTTTTGTTGTTTGGTTTTTTTCTCCTGTCAAAGAAAAAGGTGACCTTAGGATTGCTACACAACTCTGTGCTTATTATAACAGTGCTACTGAAGACTCCTTTACATTCAGGCACTTATTGGACTCCTTGCTGATATAAACTGCCTTAGAAATGAAACACATTTGAGATTATCCAAGAGTTTAGTATTTAGTCTAGAAGTCTTACTCAGCTCTTGAAGGCTTGTAGTCAGTGACGTGTACCTATAAAAACCCTTCAAATGCTAATAATGTCTATCATATACGCACAATTTTGTTGCCAAGAGGTGTTAAGCTCGTGTTACAGTTGAATTACTCTAAACCAGACAAATTTCCTTCCTGGACATGAGACATGGGCATCTATTAGACTGTCATAGCAGTGCATTTACTATCCTGACACGTTTAACCCAAATAACTAAGTTATTTTAAATCATTATTATATATGCAACTCTCCTACTCTCTCCTTGTTATTTTAACCTGGACAGACTAATAGGTTTGGAGATTGTCATCTCCGAACAACATGTTTTGCAGCTCAAGCTTCTTTGTAATCCGTACCAGTTTTGTGCCTCGTTTAAACTGTCTATTTGTACACAATTCCCTCCTCCCCATACATGTCATGTACTCTTTAGAAGTATCTTGTAAAGTAAATTGAATAATTGCACAAAAATGTGTCTACCATGAAGTTAAAGTTTTGGTACAAGAATAATGAAACATACAGCAGTGGTCTGTCTTAGATTTTTCTCTCCCATCAAATAGCCTAAAGACCGAACACCTTCCCAAATGCAAACTCTGTTCAAGGTACGTGTTCAGGGGTGCCCAACAGAATGGGAAGAAAGAGGAAAGAGCAGCAACAGGTTGAACTCTCAGAGCGCATGTAGCAATATAAAAGTTATATAATCTCTGGCAATAGCCAGAATCTGATTTGTGGGAAATAGTCAGGACATTAATTTGGTGGATCTCCTATGTGACAAACCAACTCTAGTGACAGCATTAACTGATTTAGGGACTTAGTAAGTATAGTGTAATTGTCAAGAGAGACTTCTTTTCTATTAAATCAGTCTAATCTCATTTCATATCTTTTTATAGGTTTTGGCAATATTGTTTATATAAAAAAAGACAGACAAAACAGGCTCATATGCTTCATTCCTGGAAAAACAATTTTTCCTGAAACTCAGCAATTCACAGATAAGATTGTAATTTCACTGCACTCATCCTGGGAAGCATTAGAGGGCAGAATAACTTAGAGGTGAGAGCCAGGATGGCCAGGCTGCGCCCTGCAAAGCAAGAGAGGAGACAGGTTTTTTCAGGACTCACACTGAACTCCAGGAATGAAGCAAGGGATTAAAGTTCAAAACAACTAAGTGAATCCAGCTAAAACTTGGCTTAAATTTTGAGAGTGGAAAGTTGGCTGAGTCCAACTGAAGTCCTGGCTCATTTTTGTTGAAAAATCACAATGACAGAAAAAAAATTATCTCAAAGAAGCATAACTTTATCAACTGTAAAGAACTTTTCCTTAACAAGTAACAAAGCTGTGAGTACATACTCACATACATGTGGGTACCATAGCTATCATGGGGAAAAAATATCAGGCTCCCAGTGGAGCAAGACAACTGGTCATATATGAATAAGCAGGTGTTAAACATTCATCTATGTCTCTGCAGATGAGTCCTATTCTCTGCATGTACTGGGCTTGCTGGGAAATCTGTAAGCAAGTTCTGATGACTTAGCAGTAGGGGTGTTTTCCTACTTCATCTAGAAACAAATAACTGGAAGTCACAAAGATCTAAACAACAACTTTAATTTATCCTTCCAGAATTGCTTAAGAGTAGTCAGTCATAAAGAAAAGCTAATTCCTAGAACAGTTTGGGAAAATACGGTTTTCTTTCATCTCCACTAAGGTAAAAGTAAGGACTTATAAACTGTTTTTCATGTTAATTTTTCTTTTTAGTTTGCAAAATTATCATCTGTACAGAAGATAAAGGAAGGATGAGCTTGCCTTTATGAAGTATTAGGTAGCTAGCTACTGAAAGAGAAACACTAGACCTTATCAAATGAACTGGGACATATATTTGAATAAAGCAGTTGTACTCAGAATCAAGCAAAATTAGAAAGACTAACTCCTAAACATGGCCAGTATCACAACTAATCGCGCAGAGGGAGATCCTTGTTAGCAAAGCACTTTGTCCATGGTGTGCTTATTAATGGCTAGAGGCCATACCACTTATACAAGATGTCAACAATGGTCCTTGTTGTAACACTTAAAATGGCTATAGAATTATACAACTACTTTTTCTGTTCAAGAAAAGTAAACAATTAGCTAACTTAATGCCTGCTGAATTAGGTATATGTCTTACAAATATTTTCATAGTTTAAAGCGCTGCCAAAAACACCTCTGTACTACTGACAAAAATGAATCTCTGGTCTTTGATGGCTTTTCTGAAAACATGCTAGTTTTTTGTCTTCCTCCATTTCTAATAAAGAAAACGAGACAAAACTAGGTCAGAAATGAAATTCATATATTTAATAATAGGTGCAGCTTTTCTTAAATGCAAGAAAAAAAAACCCTCTGCAGGCTTAGACATTTTAGGGTGCTTTTATCTGAATAGTTTTGCAGGTATTTGAGTGCAAATTTGAGTGCAAAAAAAAGGCTAACATTAACACACAAACACACTGAAAAAAGACATTAATATTCCTGGAATGAGAAATGAGGAAACCTGTTCCACAGTTATTAAAACGAACTTTCAGAGTTCAGCTTTTACCACGTCATAGAGCTTCACTTAACAGTGAATAAAAAAACAAATCCAAATGCCACTAATAGTGTCCCAGAATGAGTAGACAGAGCCATTGGACAGAATTTTAAAACTTAATTTTTGTAACATCAAGGTACATACGTAGCAGACACCATTCAGCAAGACTTTTGACTTAAAATTTTTGGGGGAAGGAAAGGGAGAAATAAACCTTCATGAAGCATATTCCAGTTAACTCTGTCCCCAAGAGCCTCTCAGATTTTTCCACTGCAGTAGATAAACCCCGTTGGTTTTTTTTTTCTTTAATTATAAACCTAAACTGTGCTTGTGGTACATTAGTATTTGTTCATAACATCACCAATGAAAGTAAAGCTTCATTACAGAGTTAAACGATTTTTATAATAAATGTTTAATTATTAGGAGCTTTTAATACATGTCTGTATCAATATTGTATATTTGCTAATGAAAGGTAGAAAGCAATAGTATCNATTTCCTCTGGTCCTGTCGTTATTCCCTTGGGAGAAGAGGCCAATCCCTGCCTCAGCCTCTCCTCGTACGACTTGTTCTCCAGACCCCTCACCAGCTTGGTGGCTCTCCTCTGGACACGCTCCAGCACTTCAATCTCCTTCCTGTAGTGAGGGGCCCAGAACTGAACACAGTACTCAAGGTGAGGCCTTGGATTCTCCTTTGCTTCACTTTGTTGTGTGGGTTGGAGATTGGAAGAGGGGGGTGCAAAAGGGGAACAGACAAGTTATATGTAAGGATTGTATGTTAGGTTCCATACTTTATTGGAAGGCTGCCCCTAAGCCTGTTAAAACGTTTATTTAGGGGGTTGGTTTTCTAGGCACTCTTCATTTGTACTGAACTTTTAATGAATCTTTATTCAATTACAGTTTTCTTCTGAACTTAAAATCAGAATAAAAAAACCAAAACAAAACACTTTAAAGACTGATTTTTCAAGGCAAAGTAAAGGAATTGTAGTTCATCTGATTCCCCAAACACTGAAAAATGATTTCTTAGCTCTCACTTCAGTACTGCATGTTTATGTACTTGCATCTATGGTTGATGCACACTGTATTAAAATTGGCTTTCATAGTTTTGGTCATTCAAATCAAAAACAGTCAGGAAAGTTCCCAGTGATCCAAGTAGAAGTAGACTGCACTTATTATTCATGACAAAAACAATTTTACAAATATCAAGTCAAACCCCTTAGCTACAACCTTGAATACTGTCACAATCAAGTTTCAGACATTATATGGACTGTAACAATTACAAAAGCTTTCTATGAACTGGTTCAGAATAAAACAATAGTTCAGGTATAGGATAAAGTTACACAACAATAGGGATTTCCAAATATTTCAGGGATTAGCCTGTACTAAGCTTGTATCATTGCTTACACAGCTCTCAGTATCCATACTGTGATGCACTATGATGTATCATTTATCATTTGAAAATTTGAAGACTCACTTTTTCCTGCATAAGGTAGATTTGTTACCTGACTGGGACAGAAGGATATACTATTACAGTGCCATTAGTCCCATGCTTGGAGGGGGATAACCCTTTCAGATGGCACTTGTAGGAAGTAGGACACTGAAAATGGTCAGTCACCTGGAACACATACCGTCCTAGCTCAAAGCAGTCAGCTTGGAAGAGGTAACTGTCCTAAGCTGTAATGTCACACAGAATAGGTTACAATTTTTTGACAGTAATAGACTGGAGAAAATGAACTGTATTATTCCTTGCCCTGCAGTGCAGGTTGATGTGCTGTCACTATAATCACATACATGTACAGGCACAGAGAAGAAAAACTACTTTTTGTGGGGTTTATCAGTACCTACAAAGATGAAAGAAAAAGCACAATATGCTCCTGACACAAAAAAGAAAGCTTGTCAAAACTATCGATGGGCTAATGAAGGGTCAACTTTCAAAGATGCTTTATCTTCCCAGCATCTTAAAGTATCCATTGTTTCTAGAAGCCCTGCCTGGTATTTTGATTCATAGTACTTTGCCCTTGTGTCCATCCACTCCTTTTCTCAGTTTTCTTCTCTCAAGCTAGAAATTCAGCAGATGTCCTTGCAAATTAAGGAGGAACCATATATTTCTCCTTCCTGTTTGGGCTTTCTGCCAGCTAATCAATAATGTTCAAAAGGTGACTGCAAGCCAGATTATTGACAAGCAACATCTTTCTAATTCCAAACAACAAAAGGAGGCAAGGGCAAGTACAAATCTGTTTTGTTCTTCCCAGTATAGTAACCTGCTTTATTTTTACACAAACACCATTATTTCCATTAGGGACATACTTTGAGAAGTTCTTTGCCAACAAAAATTAGAACTGACAAAGCAGGATCAAGAATTGCTCTAGACATTTAGAAATTACAAGCCCAACTCCGCCATTAGATGTTGGATTGTATTTTATGTTAACACTGATATGGCCATACTTTGCTATATTCAGTTGGGAAAAGCCAGTATTTTTCAAGGGCTGTTTTATATTAATTGCTGAATTGCTGTAATTACATTCATCAATATTATTTCTTGAGCTCCCTCCCCCCGCAGATTCTGTCACTGAATACAGTTTCAAGGCTCCTGTGAGAAAAGGATTTCTATATAGTCACAATTATATTGTCTGTAGCACATCAGACTGTAACAGTATGAAGTTTCTACTTTCTCCAGTAAGAATTAATTGTTTTCTGCTAAACCCAGTGACTAGCGTGATGGATATAGAGACCAGAGACCCAGATATCATGCTAAAGTGAGGATGAAGATTATCACAAGTGTGAAACTGCCTCTACAGGTACTTTTATTTTTTCTTATTTCTTCTCCAAACATTTACAGAAAACCACCTGTTTTCAGGCTCCCCACCCCTGACTCATATTACTCAATAGTCAAGGTGTCTCCATGGGAAACAAATCAGTACCAAAACCAGCTCCCATGGTTTTACAATCTGAAAGCAGAACTTTACAATACATACTTTACTTAATTCCAAAAAGCATGTTAAATTAACCTTTGTTCATGTTTACTGTCAAAGCTCTATATTTCTGTTTAGTTACATTTCTTGATTTCCACTGCTGAACAATTAAAAAAAAAAAAATCTGTTTCAACAAGTCTCTCCAAACACCTTAGACTTTTAAAAATGACAAAGAAGATGACAAAACTTTACCTTAAAAAAAAAATCTGTAAGAATTTATACAGATCCTTTAGACTGCCATGAATAAAATAGGGGAATTTCCAGATTATAACTTTTGCCCAAATGCTTTGTGTAGCAGTCACCTTCGCCAGTTTAAGTGCAGATGTTTTAGACAGGAAGGTTGAAGCAATGTGACTTTAGAAGCCCAACACTTGGGGTTAAGAGATATAGTTGCAAATCCTGGTTTATGCTACATCCACCGGGGAACCTCAAAAAACCCTGTTCAGGCTGGTTTATAAACTATGTTCTTCAAAATGAAAATTAGTGTCCAATAAACTTCAGCAGAGTACAAGGCCTTCTTGACATTAATTGTATAAAACTACTCATGTCCGTTAGCAGCTATGGTAATGTGTGTAGCCAGTAATAATTTACTTATCAAATTCAGCCAAGAAACTGACAGTTTTACATACAGAATGCATAGCAGCTATACTTAAAGGAGTTGCTCTTTCTCTATAGAGATGTCTGTTATCCTGCTTCTGCCAAGCTGTACTGCAGTCAGCCTTTGTAATGTTGTAATGTTTAAGTCCAGAAAACTCGTTACTTGATTTCTGCTTAAATAAGCAAGTGACTTTCTGCAGTTGTTTTTTTGGTGGATGGTGAGAAGCACAGCCAAAGAGTAATTGTGGCCAACCTAAACTTATTCCAATGATGTACAGCTAATAAGACCAGAAAAAGGAAAAGTTTTCCTAGCAAAACTAAGGAGGCAGAGCACTTAGAACTTAACTACCTTCAGAACACTACAGGATGAGATGAAGAGCTTTGCTTTTGCTAGTGCATTAAAGCATTTGAAGAAAGTTATTTGACATTTTAATTTGGATATAAGCTTTTAAGAGAATGAGTATCTTATTTCTCTTACCAATCTTATTAAAATTAAGTTTACCTTGGACTTGTAAAGGCCGAGTCTCACATCCATGTTTAGCTAGATAATCTTTTTATTATTATATTCTTTATTCTTATTATTTGAACCTCAGCAAAGCCACCAAAACACAGACATTCTTACTCTGAGATCACAAGATACCCCTGACAAGGAAAGCTGAATAAGAGAAAGGCAGTTTTCCTATTGGAAGCATTTGGAAGCTGTGGTGAAGTTTCCCTAGACTATAAATAGTACATCCCAGTCCTTCACAAGAGAGCAGGGCAGGAGGATTAAAAAACAAAAATAAACTCACACGAAACAAGAACTGTCTAACACGTCACCACAAATATCTTTGCCTGGGTTACATTTGAAAAAAAAAATAAAAAACCCAACAATTAGACTTTGATGGCCAGGTGGTTGGCGGGTGGTTCCTCTTGACAAACAGCACCAAGAGTTTTGATCAACTCATCCTTAAAATAAACTTTATACTTCCCCTCCCCTCCACCCCATCCCATGTGGTACTTCACTTCACTCAGCTTACCCAGACAACCTGAAAAGAGATGAGCTAAGTGCCACAGTGGTATTTACAACAATTTTGCAGATAGAGTTTGCATTATCAGTGAAACATAAGCATAAATGCATGGTGAATTT
This sequence comes from Nycticryphes semicollaris, assembly GCA_013400055.1. Lineage (NCBI taxonomy): Eukaryota > Metazoa > Chordata > Aves > Charadriiformes > Rostratulidae > Nycticryphes > Nycticryphes semicollaris. Next base: position 1,667,385 of record VXBJ01002547.1, on the reverse strand, counting down.
GCCTAAAAAAAGTTACATTTTGAGTGTTTCTTTTGTTTAGCATGCAGATAGCTTTTGTTTAATTATTGAAATTAAGATATATTTTTTCCTTAGTTTAAGAGAGGATGGGCATGCTTTCAAGTAAAAAAAAAAAATCATTCTTAGGCTTAAATAACAGCAGTTTGGCTAGGCTGTGATGGATCAAAAGGCTCATTTCAATGCACTGTAAACAGAACACTGTTGCAGGATGTTATACAGGAGTGCTTCCAAGTCAAATCCTATAAGAGGGAGAACTTGCTTCAAAAAGTTTGTATTTCAATTAATAACGACAGTACCTTCACCATATTACTTAGTCCTCTGCATATTGCAATAGAGCGTTAAATTCTAAAGTCTGCCATCACACTGAAGAAAGGTCTCTAGACTGCCCAGAATAGCAACCATCTTTCATAAAAGTGCAGACATAGCATACTAGAAGAGCAATGGCCACAGCCTTAAGACTACAGAATCCGCTTTGATGGTACTAATTTATCAAGGAAGACAAATGTGGGGCCAGAGAGCCCTAGGTATCTTCAGACTTTTTATAAGTGCCAGGTGCTTGTTCAGAAGGATGATACCATTTTCTGCTATGAGTACTGATAAGTAGCACAATTACATAGCTAGACTAAATGCAGACACAAATGCAACTGCCGGTCCTTCAGTGTGTGTTAACAGCACAGGAACAGAGCCACTGAAAGAGTAGCTATAATGGTAACTCTCAGGTCATCTTATCTAAGGATTGCTGAAGTCCTCTGCTTCTGATACATACAAAACTGCATAGAGAGTCCCAGTCTCTCCCATAACACTGATAATGGGGATGTTGACTCATAGTGCCTGACAAGAAGTAGTCATGATCACACAATTCTGTGAGAGCAGCTTTACGCCATAGGGTAGTGTTTCAGAGAAGAATTCAAAATAATACTTTTGGAGTGATTTCTCTACACGCATCACACCCCTTCCTCAGAAAATTTGGCATTAATAGTATCACCCCGGTTGTCTTGCAAATTGACTATTTTGACTCTAAGTTACCAAAATATAAAAGATGGGTTAGAAAGACAAATGGAGTTTAAGGTGGGGTTTGATTTTTTTCCCCCCAATATTTTTAAATCGGAGCTCGCTTTCCCAAGGCATCATGCATATAACTTTCTGGTTTTTGCTACTTATTTACAACTGTATGCACAATTTTCTTAATCTACATGGAAGAGAAACAAATAGTTTCTCTTCTCATAGCGCCTTTTTCAGCATGCCAGACAGCTTCAAGTGTTACAGATCTTGAGCAAACATCAGTACCATTTTTAGGGTGGCAGATGGAAATTGTCATTATTTCTATAAATATTTAAAGTAGCTTAAGCAATCTCCATTAATATTTTGCTTCTTTATAAAGACCTTAAGTAATTCACTTTCTCATTTGGCTGTAATGAACACAAAAACTAAAATAGTGAATCAGCAACATTTATGACATGCTTTCCAAATAGGAAGCAATTGTAGCTCTTGTTTTCTCATGTACTACATATGTAAAGCCCACACAGTGATATATTTACCACCAGAAGGTTTTACTCTGGGAAACATATCACAGTTTCAGTATACAGTGTAAAGTGAGTTTAGTCTTTTATGGGCTGAAATCTTGGTGCCTGTGAAGTTATTCTACATGTAGAAGTGGGGTTTGGGAACAGCACAGTCTGCAATGATCTTTCATTCTGTTGGAAGACAGAAGGCTAAAACCACCTGGACAAATTAAATACCCATATGGCAGGTCTGAATAATATGATGTGACCCAGTGGCCACATGCCTGGGCTGCTGTGGAACAAGCTGCAGCTTTATCAGAAGGTAAATTAGAAAATTACACAATACCACAGCACCAAGGTCAGAGCATACGTATGTGGGTCAGGGCATAAGTTCCATATGAGTTCCTGTGGGTTTACTACACATTTATTCAGTAACACTTCTATAGCAATTAGGTAAGGTAGACAGAAATAACATCTGTTTAAAAAAAAAAAAGACTCTTAAATATCAAGTAGAAAGCAATTTTTAAACCCATAATGTTTTTGTGTCTAGTCTATAGCATAGTCCTCCAGTTTGTATGGAGGCAACTTTTAGAAAGACTTTAGAACTGCATTCACACATAGTTCAAGTATGAGCTAAGTAAAGGTTTGTCCTGAAGTAGCTTGCTCTAAAACACCACATTTTTGATTTCTTAAGAAAGGAAAAACATTCCTCAATTAGGCAGTTTAGCATTAAGGGCTGGTTGATTGTGTCCCCATAAACAGTTTAGCTCTAAAGACAATCTGATTTGGTTTGCAACTGTTGGCATAAGCATACAGCAAGCAATCTGAATGTTCTTTCTGGTACTTGATACAGGATGTGGCACCCAAGATCTTAAAAAAAAACCCCCAAACCGCAAAGCTATTTTTAGGCTGGGAAAGGGCATATTATAGAATCATTAGCTCAGCCCCACAAAGACATAATATTTGACTTCTAGGAGATCTGAATATCACTTGCTGTCTCTGTGCATGATTTCCCTGGCCCACCCTTGTGAGGGATGAAGGAATTTAAGTTTGGAGAACTGGGAAATGAAAGACAGAGGGGGATTTTCCAGCATGAAATGGGGAAGAGAGAAGAGAACCTTGGCAGAAAGGCAACTCTTGGGTCTCATGTCTGTCAGCCTTCTCTGTCCAAGTCCTTCACCAATTTTATAAGCTAGCTGCTGTAGAAAGTAATACAGTTGCAACCTGGCCTGGCCCTAGAAGGCTTACCTCTGAAGCAGCAGAAGTGAGATAAGTGATAAGGGTCTTCAGCAGAGTAATTTATAGAGAAAAGAAAAAAGCCTCAGTTGCTGGGTGTGGGATTTTCCTTTACTGAATGTACACAAATGCCTATTAATATCAACCTCAAATGTCCACATTCTAATAGATTTAGGTTAATTACATTTGAAGGGGTAGAATAAGGCAATTAATTTATAAATTTATTTTCAATTCATTTATAATCACTTTTGAAATAGAGTATAACAACCAGTCACTCAAAGCTGTTCCATGTTAGCCCTAGTATAACATGTCCAGCTTCTAGCTGTTGCTCTGGAGGAGCATGAGTCTTTATTTTCAGTTTGCACCTTAGCTTATATACCTCTGGGTCACAGCTGTTAGTACCAATTAGACACTTGGTACTCTAGGGCATCTGAAACTGCACTACATATCTGCCTAGGCAACAGACTCACAACCAAACTTGAAGTTTACTTGCACTGTTCAATACTGCAATAAAGGATTATTATTTCTACATATTTACCTATTTTAGAATAAAGGCTTCAAAATATTGATGTGGAAAATCCTCAAAAGCATCTTGTTACAAAAGCTCTTTTTTTGTAGAAAGGTACCAGTCCCTAAATGGTCCTTCCAGTCTGTTGAAATCTTGAGTGTGGGTTCTGNGAGTGGGGGGTTTTGTTTTTTTTTTTTTTTTTTTTTTTTTTTGAAGAACAGGGGTGAGAACTTTCAGACAAAAGATATTTTGCTACTTCAATCTATTTTAGTGCCTAAAAATATTTTGCTGCAAAACAACAATTGTCAGAACAGACAAGAAAGGAAGAAATACTATACAAAAAACCCCAGGCTTCTATTCCTATAACTTTTCATTTAAGCCCCATGCCATTCCAGTTTCCTCTGTAATCTGACTTCTCAAACAGAAGCAAGGAACACTAATATTACAGTCAGTCCTTTCTTTCCTAGCTGTATCCATTCCTCCCCATTCTCAAAGTACTTGTACCGTGCAAGCATCTAGTGTGTGCAAGCTCCCAGACAAAACTTCTCGATCATAACAACTCCAGGCTTGACAGTGGTGCAGAAATTAGATTTTGTTGTTAGATTTTTTTAAATATAAAACCATAGGGCAAAATTTATCTTAAAGATTTATGTAATATGGTATTAAAATTCATATTACAATACAACACATTCAATCCTCCAGCTACAATGTAAAGCAAAGCCAGATATAACTAGGCTATATACTTCCACTTGAGTTACTTTTTTCCAGTTAGAGTGAAAAATGCAAGCCTGACTTTTATGGGAAATGTGTAAGCCTCATATAAACCTATATAAGAAATATATCTAGCCTCAACATATTAGCATAAGCACCCAAAGGAGAATCCATTATATCCTAGAAAAATCAGATACCAGAAGTTGGAAGAATGCTACTCTGATTGTGAGACTTTTGACATGAAATAAAGCAGAAATAACTGGGGGGGGGGGGG
>VXBJ01002547.1:1550140-1653425 GCA_013400055.1 Nycticryphes semicollaris | reverse complement strand
AAAAAAAAAATAATAATCACAAAGCATTTCCAAAATATTTCATTTACCATTAACTTTGCAACAACAGAAGATCTTTGAAAAAGAAGATAATTAAATTCAGACAGTTCCCCTAGACTGAAAATACACTGCAAAACCCAGGCCCCTCAGAGAGGACAGATATCCAGTGCCTTTTATATCATAAAGAGTTGGTATCGTATGCATAACAGTGGATCCACTCTCATAACCTGGATCCAAACAGACACAGTTTACTATGTTAAAAAGAGCAATGGCATTTTCATACGTAAAAAAAAAAAAAAATCAGCAAGGTACGTTCTGCAGCTGCTGGAAGTTCCAAATTATCTTAGAAGTGTTTTACACAGGACACACTAGAGTAAACTCCGTTTAAAGGCAGTCACAGCAAGTATGACTCCAGTATGTTCTTCTCCTGAGGGATCTCTGCTAACTTCTTGCTGACCGGAGAACACTAAAATACATTCTGGAAATGATACTGTGTGTTTTTCCAAGCTGGGAGAATGCCTACACCATTACTTTCAATGTACTTTCTCACTCTGTACTGCCTAATTCATCTCGGACAAGCTTCAGGTAGCAAATTCCCCTACAGAAAAGAGGCCATAGGACATATTTCATCAATGCACTCAGATACAGAATTTATGCTTTTGAACCACTAGAAACACCTGTAAGAGGACTCCCCTGGATTTTTTTTTGCTCCAGGTATTTATGGCAAATGTTTTTTAGAAGTCATATTACTCTACTGAACTCAATTTATGAACTACATATATGTATGAGGAATTTTGCAGGGATATTTTTTTGTTGTTTTGAACATGAAGGAAAAAGGAATAGATTATCTCTAGAGTGTGAACTGGCATTTTCTCTAGGTCAAATTTTTTCTTATATTTTCTATAAACCAGGAAGGATTTCTGAATTCGTAGATCTCCTATGCATAAACTGAGACTAGTTGGATGAAAGGCCACAATCCCAATTGTCAGGTGACTTAACTTAGTATAGTCTAATTGCAGTGAATAATATACCAATCAAACCAGTGGAGATATGACACAACTGTTGTGGTATATAAACTACAGTACTGATTTGTAAAAATCCTATTTTTATTAGTTTGCAGAGTATATTGTGTATTTAATAGTACAAAGTGCATCCGCAGAAACAGAAATCTCTGCTTATAAACTGTCTTTTAGGAAAGGGACAATATCAATTTTTAGGCAGTGACTGCAGTGAACTTTTAGGGCAAACATGAATATCCTAGGTAAGCTTTCAATTGCTTATCCTAACTTCATGTGAATATCTTAGTCTGGAAATACTATCTTTCAAAACTTCCAGAAAAAAGACACTTCAGAAAGGACCTTCTAACATTTATGTGGATGTGTGTATTTTGGAATGAAAAGCAATAAATATAAGTGTGGATTGAAAAAAGGAATCTATTCTGGCTGTTTTGTTTTATTTATAAAGGGTCAGCCTGTCTTGAAAAGGTGGCAGAAATTTATATTGCAGGATGCTTTCTACATACCCTGTGGAAACACTTAATAAGGGAAGTAAGGATAAGTCTAGAGATGATACAGAATTTCAGGTGTGGCTCTATTAAATTACTAAAAAGTATTTAGGGCACAGATCTAATGTTTCTTCTGCCAATTGATTGTTTCAGAAAATGGGACATTGCTTCAAATGGAAACAGCTTTTCTTAGGGGATTTTCTCCTCCTTAAATTGTCCTCTATCACACCAAAAGATATGGAAGTAACAAGAAGTAATTTTCGGCAGAAATTTTACAGTTATACTTTGTTGTACAGAAACATTAAAAAAGGAAAAAAAGGTACAGCTGTGGAAAAAATAATAAGTCCCTTTTCCCCTGGTGTCATGTCTTTGGATATGTACAGCCTTGGAGAAATGTATAAATCATTTTTTACATGGAACTCTTAAAAAACTAGAGATTTTTAGTACAAAGGAATCAATTCACTGCAAGAATGTCCACATGCTGTTGCTTTATGATTTACTATATACACAAGAGGATCAAAGGACCTCTGTTTTACAGTTACTGCTGTACTGTACATTAACATGTGGCTAATACCCTTCTTTGGGTGAGATTTACACTTCGTATTACAAATAACATAGCAAGGCTGAAAATACTGATACAAAACAGCTTCAAGATGGCATTTTAAAAATATCACTCATTTTAATCGAACTGTTTTCTCCAGTTTTTTTTAAGTTTCAGTTTTATAAAAGATTCTCCAAGAAAATAGTAGCATTTAAAATGTTCTTTTTGAAATGTATAGATGGATATTTTTAATAAAGTGTAATCCAAAAGTCAATTTTTCCAGGAAAAAACAACTACAGATACAGTACACAAGTTAAAATCGAAGAAGTTTGTTGTGGTTTTGGTTGGGTTTTTTCGTTTGATGTTTTTTGTTGTTGTTGTTGTTGCTTTTTTTTGTAGTATAGTACATTTGTATCCTGGAAAAATAAATTCCTCAGTTACAGTGTATGTTAACTTATTTACAGGTCTGAAATACAGTTGCATACATCAACTCTTGAGACGAGCAAGACTGAAATGTATTGTTAATAAGAACCAACTGCCTTTTCAAGCTACTATAACTTTAAGAGATTGCTCAGATGAAAACATGATTTTGAATAATGAAAATCTGTTACTACTATTTTAAATTTTTTTGGTAGACTTTAAACTATGAATTGCAATGCAGGACTGGGAGTCTCAAATAGTCATAATTAATTCGGTCAAGCTGTGTTTGCACATTCTGTTTTGGCAGTAGCAATGCACACACAAACATGAAGAAGTTTGGCAAATGTTTGTCTTGATACTTATGTATCCAGTGCTGGGTACCCCAAATTACGACTGCAGAATATTTGACAAAGCCTGCTCTCTACAACCTCAGATAAAATTTGCTCTAACCAAATTAAAATCATCAGTAAATGGAATCCTGAAATTCTGGCTGCTGAAATGGTTTTGCAGAATATCTGTCAATACCCTAGTCTATTTTTTTTCATAATCTAACCAATTATTTTAATAATCTGAATATTAGATAGTTAAGCAGATATGCTTAACACTAGGTAAAATTTGTAGCATTAATTCAATATGCCCTATGTGACCTCTCTCTTAAAAGTTACAGCATTTCAAGTGGCTACAGAAGTTTAATTTCTCATTATATGCTACTTTATTTAAGCCACACTGGTTTGTTTCTTTGCGTGAGAATGTGCTGCACCCTTGTCTTTCGTTATTAATCACCAGTTAAAGAGAGAGGTTACTTCTCTCAGATCTGCCTCAGTTGTACTTAACTGTGCCAGAATATTTATAAACTACTAACTATATTTTCTATTATCATTCAAACAGATTACCCTCTATCACAGAGGTTGTAAACTGTCATGTTTAGAATATGCAATGTTTAGAATAACTTGACTGAGATGCCTGTTTTCAAGCCCTCTGAAAGGGGAAAATAGGATCTTTTGTTACTGACAAGCCTACAAGTACTATGATATGATCAGATGATTTCATATTCCTGTGAGAACAGCATGCTGCACATCAGGTAGCATTAGATTCATCTCACTTGTGTGTAATCTGTCAAGACTAGCAAACCTGCTGAGCTGGTATAAACCAGGTCATTAAGTGCAGATGATACAGTTGACAGAAATTACGATTTACACAGGTAATTTGGACTGTGTAATAAGACAATTTCTCTTACTTTAGTCTTTCACCCATTTTTGGTTTGGGAAGTGAAATGAAATTATATGATGCATTACACAGCATCGAATGGTACATTGTGTCGTGAGTGATACAATGCCTGTAAAGCACAAACATCATCGCAACTTGACATGTCCTCATAGAACAAAAGCACTGGAACAAATGGAATTCAATAAAGGTGAGGAGAGGGCAGGCAAGGTTGAGGAACCAAGCTGACATCCTTAGTTTGGGACCTAATTACTAATTCAAATACCTGGCGAGCCTCTATCAACTTTGCTGTTAGAGGAAAATCAGTCATTTCCTCTACTTGTGGCATGAGGTATTGTCCTGGTTTGAGGCAAAACAAACCAATTTTCTGTTTGTTTTATCTCAAACCAGGATAGGTATTCATAAAATACAGCAGGAAACATTAACACACCTCTACAAGTGAGTAGATTTCATTGTATTTTTAAAAAGTGTAAAAAGAGGGTCCTCAAAGATTTCTGACTCCTTATTTCCCTAGTCTCTATGAAATTCAAGTTTACTAATTACTTACCTATTCATTCCTCACATCTACTTTAACAGTAACATTATTAAACATACACAATATTATTTAAGATCACCTTCTAGAACTTCAGGGAATGAAAGTGACTTATAAAGGGGAAAAAAAATAATTAGCCAATATTGGACTAGCAATGCCAGAGCCAAATGGTCCCATGTGTTATACCCATGGTGACTTTTGCATGATATATCAATCTAGTTATTTAACAAACTTGTTCATCCTTTCACCACAGCCCCTGATGGGGAAGTATGGAACCTACAGACAACATTATTTTTTTACTTTATTTTTTCTGGTGAAAATAGCAGCAGATGAAAACTCAAGACAGCTTTCGGTGAGCTTACATTCCTCTTTAATGAGCTCTCTTTCCATTGCAAGAATACAAGCACCTTACTACCCATCTTGTTGACCTAAAGTCTGTAACTCTGCTGTATGTAAATTGTGGTGGAGAAAAACATTTTTTCTGCTGTACATGTGTAAAGAGATGGGTCCCCTTGGAGGCTGTCCGAGTCTCCCTGTGAAAGTGGTATACTGCCGAGGTACAACAGTTTGGTCTTTTGGAGCTCCTGAGAACATTGGGCAGCTGTCTGCCTTGGATGCTGGCTTTGCTGGACTTGGTGCCGTAGTGGCCAAACCGTTCTGGGTCACCTCTGAAGCGAGGGTTTCATATGTACCTTTAGTATGATTGATGGCTTCCACAATCTCCTTCTCTTTCAGGAGGTTGCTCAGGCACAAATTAGACAGCTGACAGCTCTTGCTTTCATAGACTGTTGCTTGGTTGCCGGATGAGTATCTAAAAGGGTCCTCGGTGGGAGTATGTGCTGACTTTCTGTCCCTTGTGCTGAGATTTTGGCTCACCATTCTGTTTGGATATGTAGCCTGGGGAAACAAAAAAAAAAATCAAAACACCCCAAAATATTAGTAATAGAATGTAGAACGTATCAGGAAAAGGCACAGAGCATATAAGACACTCTGCACTACAGATGGACAGCGCATGGGCCCGGCAGATTAAAATGAAAGAAGAAATGCAAATGTTGGTACAACTCCTTAAGTAGTGCTAGCATAAAATAGAAATATTTTTTATTCATATTTGACAGAAGTAATATTGAAAGATGCTTATTATAGGTAACGATTAGTGCATTTTGTTTAAAAAAAATAATTTAAATCAAATTTAAATATTTTTTTTCCCAGAACATAAAAATCAGAGAAAAAGATTCAGTGAATTGTAAACAGATTTTCAAAAGCATTTCACATGATGAAAAAACAAGAATTTTGATTGCATAGAGTTCAACTCCTAATACTCTAAAATACTTCCAAAATTTAAAAAAACTCTTCTGTGAATACCTTCATACTTTGATTAAGCTCAGAACTTGCTCATTTTTCATTGTCCCTTGAATCTAGGTACTTGCAGTTAAATACATGCCAAAGTGCTCTGCCAGAGCAGAGCAATAATTTTATTTCAGCTAACTGGAAAAAATACAATGTAAGAGGGACTCCAGGATGTTAGTGACTTCTGATGCTGTGCGAGCATACGTGCATTTGTATCTGATTAAATAAAGAGAATTTATCCATATATGGCAAGCCAGATCACTGCAGATTTCCAGCGTGCACTTGGTGTGATGCTTCATTTTGTCCTCCACAGAACACTTGGATGAGAAGGATAGAATAGAGCTGTGGGACCTTCTCTCACACCTTTAAAAAATATACTCTCAGTGTATAAAGTAAAATAAAGTGTTGAGGGAAAAATGCTAATATGGTCAAAGCAGGATTCTATCTGTTCCACTATTGACTGCACTAGGTAGCTTCTAGAGGTGGTGCCCAAGAACTTGGATCACAGCAAGATGTGTTTGTGGCTGAGTAATGGCACTAACCAAGCTGTGAATATTCAGAAGTCTGATCCCTAGAGGAACTTGAGCTTTGAGCCTATATTTCATTGTAAGAAAGCTTCACCTCTTTATATGTTGTTACAAAACATATGACACCAATTTGTCCAATAAGAATTAAATACATGAAAGTGGTATTGAGTTGCAAAAGTTGTTGACTTAACCTACTTAAACTCTACTATCCTTTGTCATCAAGGATCGGTGTGTCTCATTAACTTCTTCAGGTCTATATGATGTTTCAAGAAAATCTCTAACTTACACTGCAATTAGTGCTATTCTGAGCTTTTTTTATCCTTTTTTTAACTAGATTACAGTAACTAAGCTGCAGTTAGGTGAGGAAATTCTAATAGCATCAATGATGCTTTATTTTAACATTTATTTTGGAATACATATTTGCCCTTGTCTTATCCCTGTCACACTTTCTCAAGTATTGGTCAAAGCACCTAGTTCTGACAGTCATTTGCAACAAAAGTCCAATTTTACTCTATATAGGTTTTCTGCAACAGAACTCTGAAAGGACGTAGTAGCAGCTTCTTGGCAATTACATTGGTATATGGGCTCTGACATTGCAGAACAAAGCTGAGAATCAAAAATACTTCCAAGCCTTGCAACGATACTTCGCTAAAAATATTTCGGGATAGTTCCATGATTCCATAAGAAACTTGTATGTATTGTTCCAGAACAATCTGTATCACTTCACATGCATTCCTATTTTAAGCATCTTACATCCTTTTTTTAGTGCAGGCAGGCGAATGGTCATGCTTCTACGCAGATTCATACACAGTTTTGGATACAAGTGTTTCAGTGCATTTTAGGCATCAGAGATGGCATTTTCAAAAATGATTAGTGCTGGCATAACATTTTTTTCACAATAGATTCAGTGCTGATTGCACCCAGACTCATAGATGGGAGTAAAACTGTTCTGGAAAACATCACTTACATTTTCATATCTACAGCACATAGATGATGAGATAAAATTCAATTTAATTCCTAGAGGACTTCTTAAGGAGACCTGTCTTTAAGTTAAATTATTTATTTACTTATTTCTATGCCCATAAATAAATTCTTGCTACTGGGACAAGAGAGGCAAACTCAATCCCCTGCCAAAAATCCCTTGCATTTGTTGTAAGGGAATGTTTCTGGAGCTAACATGTGTCACCCTATGCCCTTTGACATCCTAAAGATTTATACCATAGAACTGAGAGGAACTTCATGATGGAACATCTAGTCTATTCTACACTTCTGGTTAGCTTCAGTTTATCCCTATGTTGTTCCTGACATTATTATTTTTTTAATCAGGACCTTCATTGAGGTAATCTGTACAGCCTCCTCAGATAACCTTTTCCATTACATTACTTCTAATTTTAGGAAAGATCTTCCTAGTGTCTAAAGTGAATCTGGCAGCAAGTCTACTTCTTCTCTCCCCACCATGGAATGAAGAAAGAATTGCTGTTTGATCTTTGAATAGCTGTTTGTGTCTTTGAGGAATGCTGTCAAGCTACCCCTTAATCTTCTCCGCTTTAGAATAGAAAATATCACATTGATCTTTTCTCACAGGAGTATTCTTCTAGACTCTGAGCAATTCACACTTGTCTTCTCTACATATTCTTTTTAGTAATTCCAAATTTTTTTATGAAGTAGGTGGCCCAAAAATACAGTACTTAAGGCAATCCCGTACCACTAGCAGAAGCAATGCTATTAATCCTATGAAGGACTCCTTCACCTGCTTCTTTTTAATTCATTCCTGTTTGAGGTTAGTAATTTTATTTTGCAACAGCATGAAACTCTTCACTCATGTTCATCTGGTTACCCACAACAGTTCCAAGATTTTTTTTCTATAAAATTTTCATTAAGTTGTTCAGCTGCGTATTTGTTTTATTTAGCCTGCATAGTACGTTTATAAGACAGTATCAAAAGCCTTACTAAAAGCAAGGAATCTGACATCTACAACTTTTCTTCTAGCCAGAAGGCCTGTTGCTGTGCTGTTGAATGAAATTAAACTGGTTTGACGATTTGATTTGTAATCCATGTTGGTTCTTGATCATCTCGTTTTCCTCTATATGCTCATAAATAGTTTGATTATTTGACTCAGGTCTTTCTGAGAATTGAAGTTAAACTAATGGAAAACATTATGATATATTTAAGAGGAATCATAACCTCCCACAAACACTGACAAAAATAGGCACTGATACTGCACTCTGATCAGTATATACTTATTTTAATAAAAATAACTCAGAGCTTTTCATGGTCGTATACACTGCTCAGTAAAATGTCATCTTAGAGCTGCTATTGAAGTGCCAGCAAAATCATATAATTTATTGGTTTAATCAGCTTCTACTCTTGTTCTTATCTTCATTCAGTGAGATTACTCAGTTATAAGCAGCATAACGTGAATAATTGGAGTTTAAGCATGTTGCTGCAGACACTTGTAGCCTTTGATACAGAGCCCACATCCAGTAAGAAGCATGAGCATTGCTGAGGTCTTAGACACAAGTTGTCCTTACAGTCTTAAAAATGGCTTTGGAGTTACTTTTGTCTCATGAAATAGAATAAAAGAACTTGTAGGGAAAAAAATCTTGTGAAACAAGCTATACCAACCAGGCAGGTTTTCAAGTAAATGCAGAAGAATCAACTGGTTTTGAAAATGAATGCAGAAGCATGTTCAAAGCAAGGCACACTGTGGAAACCGCATACCAGTAAAAGGTACACAGCATGATTACATTATTTTTTATATTGCTTTAACTTGATCTTGATGAAAAGCTCTGTTTTGAATATCTGGCACTGTGGTGTTTCTTTCCTCTTCCTTCTCAAGGTTATATTTCACATTAAACATTTTCAATTTAGAAAATACATGCTGAGTTTGTAAGTCTCCAAAATATTTACTTCTGGTCATTGGTGAGCAGAGGGAGACAGTGCACGTGTATGTTTCAATAAATGACCAATTTAATAATCTATATGTGGTGAGGGAAGGTCTTACTTAGTTTTGTGAAGCTATACCTTGCTGAAATTCTCCTCCTACTGAATAATTAAACAAATATCAGGTAGTGTCAAATCAAGAGCTAATTTACCTAATTTTTAAAACATCAGTAGAAGTTTAGAATATGCCATCAGACATTGGCTTGACCCTATCTCCAGCGATAAGGAAAGACAGACTGATTCTATCAGATGCATAGTTAGTTATGGAATTAACAGAAATTTTAACAGAAACAGTTACAAAAAGCAACAGTGTCATTGTTATCTATGACAATTTACAATTTCTAATTGGGAAAAGAGAGAACAGTGGTCTGACAGGAGTCAAAATCAACAAGAAATCCTCTCTGCTCCCCTCAAATGACAATATTCTTCCCCAAAAATATTGTCAATAAAAAGTCCAATACTGCTTTGAATTTTATGTAAGTTATTCTTTGCTATAGTTCAAACATTTTTATAAAAATCACAACATACAGTTTTGAAAGAATTATACATTGTCGTTCACTTGTTGATTCAGGTAGTTTAGCTTATAGAAACCTAGTGCAACTACAGTTTCTTGTTCTCCCATTTTACAGTTACTTAGACTTCTCATGATCTGGTCACAAGAAAAAAAATGAAATCCAGAAAAGCAAAAACCACACATGCAGCACTAACAAGAAAAAATACTTTGGAAAACCTTGAACTTTTTTATTCTTTACCTATTTCTTCTTCTCTTCCTACAGCTTCTTCTCTACCTATAGCTTCTTCTCTTCCTGTAAATATTTCAGGCAAAATTTTCTATGGTGGACTTTTGGGTACCAACTCCATTCTATGAGCATTAGATGTGAGTGAGCAAGGCCACAATTCCAATGCATCTGTTTGCCAATCTGAAGGCTGAGTCCTTGTCCAAAGCTGAAGGTGGCTTCATGCCAGTCATGTTCCAGTCTAGCCTAGAGCAGCTGCAGGGCTGCTGTAAACTGCTGCTTGGCAGTGCTCCAAGGAGCTGATCTGCCAGCTGGTGACTGCTGAAGCAACAAATCCATTCATCTATTTCCCTTTTATTTTTCAGCAGCTCTGCTAGAACCAACTTCTCTGCCCCAGAAATCTCCCAAATACCACCCTACAGTCTGCCCAAAGGTAGACCCAGGAAATGCACTGGAATTCGGATACAAATGTGGCTCTGATAGTTCTTTCAAAAGTAATCCATTTAAAAATATATATATACACAAAATACAATATATAAACACAAAAAGTGCACACTTTCTTGCTCAAGCTTATTTATCAAAAAAAACCAAACCAACAAACAAACCCAAAACAAAAACCTAACAAAAAAATTTATATTACAATCTGATTGTCTATAAAATTTTGACAGGTTTTATTTTAAGGCACATGAATATGAGACATATCTCAATATTTTAGGTGTGATTATTCTGCACTGGTGCTAAATACATTAAGACTGAACCAAAAATGGAAATTTAATCTTTTTAAAATATTTTTCCCTAAATTCTTTTAAGGGTTTCTCTTTGTGATTGTCATTCTGGTAATAACTTTGTTTTTCATATTAAGAAAGAAAAAAAAAAACCCAAAACCTTCAAAACCCCATTTTAAAGAAATAAAAACTGACTACTCTTATAGAAAGCTCCAGAATGGGACATGTTATTAAAAAAAACACTGCAGCCATTCATCACTTTCCATTTTCAAACCCAATGAGTGAAATATGACAAGAGTTAATGACAAGATAATACTGCTGCAGGACATTAAAAAATGGATATTGTTGCTGACTATCTTGTGACAAAGTACTGATATAATATGATGGAAAAAGACACGAATTACAAAAACACTCAAAAAAGGGTGCAGATTTTTAAGACGCCTGTGCCCAGAGGCATCTGGGACTTTTAGATGCCTATAATGTAATTCTTCCCAGTAGAGCAACTTTCTTAAATACATCATTCTGACAGCAGGCATAGAGAATAAAACCAAACAAAATACTCTCTAACCAGTGTACCCAGTGCTTTCTGACAACCAACCAACAAGAGTGCATTTGAAGAACAAGGTTTTACCACCCCAAGGGATTTTTGCTTTCAGAGGTGTTATCAGAAATACACTCTAGAGAGAGTAGTTATTCTGACAGAAACCTGAAGTCTTTCTGGATTCCCTCAAGTTTTCTATTGCTTAATTATTTGGTATTTGTGGGTAACACTAGGAATGTAAAACATGTCCTCCAGTGTAATATTAACTATATAGCCCAGCATAGCTCACTTGGCCCTTGTCAGGTCTCAGCTGACTGCAGCAGCTTCAGCAGAACTGCCTCCATTTGCAGCTTAGCCCAGAATTCATAAAGTGACATAAAGAAGTCCAGAAACAAGAGAAGGTGCTAAAGTTCTGTATTTCTTCGAAGGATGGAAAGGATGAAGTCCTGCATCAAGTTTTAAAATTTCTATCTCTTCAGATGTCTTTCACAGTTCTGACAGCTTATATAAGTGCAGATCTAATTTACGAAAACACAGGTTAACTCTGTCACTATGTCAGCTCTTTAATTTCTAACACCTCCTCCTTTTGTGCTTACCAGCTTCCAGCCTAGAGATGATCCAATACAAAACATAATTTAGCTGCAGCAGGTAATTGTTCTTCATTCAAGTCTCTTAAAAGGCACTCGCTTTTATTGATTTCAGTAGCACCTGGACCATGAAAGTAGATTTTACAACTCAAATCTGCACACATTGATCAACTGATGCTGCTTTCTGGCAACATGTGACATATGAAAGAAATAAAGTCCAGCATGTCAAAATAAGGCATGGACTAGTATCAACAGGTTATGGGCAAGAACCAGCTGCTGACCAATTTGCAAGCTCTGTTGTCATCCATTACAAAATGGATGCAGACAACATAAACCAGAAACGTTCCATTTTCTGCCTTTCAAACATCTTTATCTACTTACCGAAAGCAAAATTTATGACAGGCTAAAATGCACATCTCTTCCCCATAATGCCCTTTTAACCAACAGGTTGGTTGAATACAAGGAAAGTAGAGTGGTCAGCTAATATCCTAACAGGATTTTCTGGGAGGAATGACACAGTGTGATAAGTAACCCACAGAGAGCTGAAATAAAATATTAATCTTCTCAGCATAGAATTATCCTTGAAAATTTTCATTTATCTAAGTAATAACGTGCAGTTAAGGCAACAAGGTGTAGAAAGATGTAGCAATGTTTTGTAAGGTAGGAAGAAAATGGTGAAGAATTTCCCATTAATTGACAGTAACTTATGGGAAATCACAACTGTGATTCAATACTGAATTTCTAGGGTTAACGGAAAGATTTTTGTCATTAGTAAAACTAACAGAATATTTATTTTTTATTTATTTTACAGCCATTTACCATGCTTTCCAAATTAAACATTTGGAACTTTAGAGTGCTTCAGCAGTATCAGTCATATTCTTCCAAAATGCTACAAATGTAATTTAGATAATACTAAATACCCCTTGTTATTCTCTATGGCTTAAAATTAAAAAACAAAAACAAAAAAAAACCACCTATAGACGTACTAATGAAAATGAACAGTGTCAATCTTTTGATGATATGAGTACAAAAGAGTAGGACATACCATGTGAGATAATAAATCTTATTTTGCTGTTCATGTCTAAGACTTCCCCAAGATCAACAAATCAATGCAGAAAAGGTAATTTTTACCAGACAAACTTTTCTTATTTTATACCTGTGGACAAAATGCTAAGAAAGATGCAATGGACTTCTATCACCTATTTAAAATTTGTTAAATTCCTAATCTTGGAAACATCTTGTGTTTAACAAAGTCTAGTTCTCCCACTTCCAGCAATTCTCATAACGCCTCTGTCTCTCTTAAAGCCTTTGGCATCTTTTTTATTGACTTCCTGTTCCCTCAACTTCTTTGGGCAATCCACAGCTATTTCAGAGAATGATGAGGAAAATGTCTTCATTAAGCTCTTGTTATACACAGGCTCCGCCTTTGGTTACAGGTGTAGAATCTTGAATAAAGTGACGAAGTCAGATCTGCTCAAGGGACCTTCTAGGCTCCACTCTGATCAGATAAGCTAGTTTGTTGGCCCAGCACTTTGAGTCTCTCTGTCTCTGTGCAACCCAAGAATTAAGAGCCACTTGTGCCATGATTTTAGCTACAGTCATATAGAAAGTCATAGGTGTCTACACTTGAGGCCCTCTTTTGCATAACTCATGCAAAATGGACTGACAGGAAATGGAGAAGTGGATCCATGGGAACACCAAGGTCACTTCAAAAGACCACAGATCATGCAGTGTGAGCAGTGACGTATGACACAAAGGTCCAGAGGAAACACTAAGGGAGCTCGCTCTGGAATTACAAGCAGGAAAACTGCAAAAGTGCTAATTAACTCTTCTGAAAGAGTGTGCTACTCAGCTGACATTTATTGCTATGCTAACACAGGTTTGCAAGCCAAACTAGTATTTCTGTACAGCATTTGATGTGCCATGTAGACATAATAAGCTGTTCAAAGATCTCCGCCTTGTGCCTTATCTACTTTTTTGATGACCAGCTGCCTGAAAGCTGCTAAGTCCATTTCTAGCCTCAGGTCTGACATGTGGTCACAAAAACCTGATTATCATATCTGTAGATCATCTGAATTAAAACTGACTTGTAATTGGCAATTACCTATGACAACTAACTTCCATTATATAGAATAGTGTTTAGGTTTTGCCAAGTTTCTATTTATATGGTTATTTATTTTCCTACTTTCATATCACCTAACATGATTTCCCATAGTACTAGGAATTCCATATGTAAAATAAACTTCATATGACCATGTATTCATTGAGGTAAGATACTAGGATACAATTGTCTTAGAAGAAGTAGACTCAAAAAGATTAATATATGCAATGTTCATTTGTCTGTATACTACATAGCTCTGCATCTGACACATGGCTTCAGGAAAAGAAATAAAAAATATACTGTCTGCATCAATTGCTCATAACTTCTCGTTTTAAAAGTGGGGGAATACATTAGACACTATGCTTACAGATGTATTCCTGTTACGTTTAGGATAGAAATCTTAAATACTTGGGCATATGAAGGTTTTGCTTTATCAGCCCAACATACAGGAACACAAATCTCTATTATGTCTCTATGTATTTTTATTATCCTATTACCTTCTGTGAAGAAAATAATCATATATACTTATCTTTAAGTTCAGGGCTTTCTTGTCCTGCTTCCAATTAGTGAACATCACAAATCAGATTTCTAATGAACATGTGACTTCTGAAAAAGACACTGCGTGCTCTTTCATAAAAAAACCACACAAAACCCCAAATGAATTATACTTAGCCAGCACTCAGCTTTTTACATTATATTCTTTTACAACAATTTAAAAATCCTTCCATTAAACTGAGTTTCATAAATTAGCATCCTTACTTTTGAAAGCAATAGGGGGCTGAACTTATAAGAACATCAGGGGAAAGTGCATACATTGGCAAATGATGTTCAGCTACTGTCATGTTAATCAGCGATACTATCCCTCAGCTCAATATACTGTCTGCAAAGCAGAAATTAAAGTACTAACAAAAAGGGCAAATTTTACCCTGATGACAAGAAAGGAAATCCTAATTTCCCTTTAATTGACTTGACTTTTTAATTTTTATGACATGATTACTGAGACAAAGGCATCTCTGAAGAGAAAAAAAAATATTATTTTTATTTTTCTATACACATATATATGAGGACACTTGCACTTGTTTTAGGAATGAAATACCACAGAGCAGCCAGATTTTTTCCATCCCTAAAGTAAATTTCCACAATTAAGCATTTTTTTTGTGGTTAGAGAAAAATATACCTACAGTCAATCCCTAGCCTTAACTAGTCAGGTTCACTGTGTTCAGCAACATGCAGAAAGAGTTTAGACTCCTTGACAGGATGAAGCGTTAGTATTTCAGAAAGATACCAACTCTCTGCCTGCAGGATTCAGTCAGAAAAGAACCTTTATGAACTTTGCACCATAAGACAGTGCATCAGATTTCATTCATAATAAAAAAAAAGACCCTCTTATAATATTTTGTTCAAAGATCTTACTATCTATGATGGCTATAAATCCATGCTGAATGAATCATTCCATGTCTAGGTTATTTTAGGTACTGACAATTTTAGAAATAGGCAAAGAACAAATAGGATTCTCTTGGATCAGGGAATAATTTAGCACAAGGAATTAAAACTCAGTCACCACATCTAAAAATAAGCATCTTTAAAAAAAAAAAAAATTCTTTTAAATCAACTGACCTGAGAATGTGTTGGCTTCATCAGTACGGAATTGGTACATATAAATTCGGTTCTATGATCTCTGTTTGTCAATACCAAATATATTTACAGGAAGAAAATCTTGTCAGGGAGAGGAAGGATCACATAGCCAAGAGGTATAAGCAGTTGCAGAGCAAATGTGACCCTCATAAGGAATCTGTACAATTGATTTGCATGAAAGAGATATTGCTCTAACAAGACACTATTTGTAGTTGAATGATATAATTTCCTTCATGTTCTACAAAATTTTATGATTGGCAATGATAGAAAATTTCCCTTAATGTGTAATTTCAAATAAACCAAGTTTCACATAGGTAAGATATCCCATCAGATAAATACATACAACAAATAACCTCTTCCTGTGCATGCTGGTGGGTTACACAAAAGAGGAAAAATATTTCACAGCATCTTCACTGTACCTCTATAAGGGTCCATTCATTTAAGCTCTCTTTAAAAAAGGTAGTATAGCACTATGTTCATTACAAGACAGACAACTTAGTGTCCAGGAAAGTCAACTCTTAACAAGGTAAAAGTTTTTTATATATTTCATGTATTTTAAGGCCAGCAAAAACCATTTTAATCATCTTGTCTGACCTTCTCTGCAGTAGAAGCCATAGATCCTCTTGGCGAAATCATATAAATCAAAAAGGGGGTAGAATTAAAGCATAACTTAAAATGCTTAAAGTAATGGCGAATGTATTTTCTTTCTTCACAATCCACTATAATGTTTTAAAACAAAGCAATCCAGCTCCTTACTGGAATTTTTGCTATATTCTGATAGCAAATCCTAAATTAGTATTTGAACAAAAAACAATAAGCAATATCTGCTGACAGAACTGCTACTACAAAACACTAAAAAGTATCTCAAAAAAAGCAGAAGGGACCGGTGTCTAAGACATTTATGAGTAGGCAATTCTTGGAGCAAGCATTGATTGGGTTTTGAGTTACCCCTGCCTGTAAAATGTTTTGCTCTTGTAAGTAGTGATGTGTATGTTTTGAAGGTCTTATTCTCTTTTATAAATTATTGTTCAGGATGGAACCCACTACAACCTGCAAAATGACTGAAAACTCAACACTTCACAAAAACATTGTAGTACCAAGATCACATTACTTGGAAAAATTACCTTCCTTTCTGTCTTACTTCCCCAGAAACAGGCAAACAATGAATGCAGGTATTTCAAAATATTCAGCATATTAGCTCCTTATTTCCTTCAGGAAAACTGTATTACACAAATTTACCAAGGAAAAACAAACAAAAGGAAAGAAAACAGAAATAATCACCCACTGAAATTTCTTGATTTATGTTTTCTTCTAGGAGAACCAACATAAAAAATTTTGATAAAAACGCTGAAACACCTTTACTGGTTTCTGCTTCTGTATTCATTTGCCTAGCATAAGGAAAGTTAGCAAGATTATATTTCATATTATATTGATAACTTTCTGTATTAATGCACATAGGGATGCATTTACCTACATCTGTTGCAGTATACCCTTTCTCTGTAAATGTGAAAGTTTACATTTTCTGTTTCTTTACAGCCCATACTGTAGGTCTCTCACTTGAAAAAGGCAATAGAAAATGATTTGTTCACTTGGGTTTATAGGCCTTTCAGGTGTACATTAATGTAGTATTGCTGATTTACCACTTGCTGTGCAATAGCTGCCAAAGTGGTCGAGACTTTTAGGCTTCTTGTGATGTAAACATCAGCTCACCAGTTATCTTCTGCTACTTGCTATCTTATATCATTAAGCACCATTTTGATGGAACTTCTAAATTCTGAGATGTTTAAGTGAAATCACGGTCCCATTGAATCCACTAGCAAAACTTCCACTGGCTTTATTGTGCTGTCTTGAGCAGGAATGAACTGAAGCATGTCCTGAAGGCTATTTACTACTATATAAATTAGGGACCAGTGTGTTTTTGTTTTGTCTGAGCACCACATGCTGTTGTGTCAGCAGCCTTTTATCCCTCCCTCCTGCCAAATTAAGGTAAATAACTCAAAACCAAAATAATTTGTTCAAATACATTGTTTTGCAAAAAGAGAGCTTTTTAATACATTTTAAGAAAAAAGTATTATTCATTATAATTAGCAGTCTTGAAAGATTAATATCTGTTTGATTAGAAGTGTATATTAAAGACACATTTTAGAAATCCAGGGTATTTCCCAGGGATCAATACTAGGTCTGGTCCTGTTTAACATCTTCATTAATGATCTGGATGATGGGGCAGAATGTATCCTCAGCAAGTCTGCAGATGACCACAAAATTAAGATTACTGACATACCTGGTGTACTCAGACCAGTTCTGGACTCCTCTATATAAGTGAGATATGGACATAGTAGGGAGAGTTCAAGTAATAGCCATAAGGATGATTCAGGGACTGGGAAAGGCTGCGAGAGCTGGGACTGTTCAGCTTAGAGAAGAGCAGGCTCAAGAGGATCTCAACGACATATATAAATACCAGAAAGGATGGTAGATATAGGACGAAGCCACGCTCTTTACAGAGGTGCCACATGACAGGACAGGAAGAAACTGGCACAAACTGAAATACAGGAGGTTCCCTCTGAACACTAGGAAACACTTTTTTTACTGTGAGGATGACCCAGTACTGGCACAGGCTGTCCAGGGAGGTTTTGGAGTCTGCATCTTTGGAAAAAGCCATCAAAAGCCATTTGGACATGGGCCTGGAAAACTGACTCTTGGTGACCTTGCTTGAGCATGAGGTTTGAACAAGATGACAAGCCAACCTCAACCACTCTGTGATTCTCTGAAGGTATTTGCTGCTCTGAGGTCAGATTCAGACCACAGGTGAGAAGCAAAAGTCTGAACAGGACGGGATTTAGGAAGTTAAATACACGTAAAGCCTGTAGCTCACTTTCTCTTTTCTTTTACACCTTATCACCAAGGCTGAAACTATGAAGTCTGTTGACTCGGTGCATTGGTCCTAAATATGACCAGAAGACCTTACAGGTAAATTTGACAACGAACACAAATCCTTCAGGAGGTGAGTCCTTTGACCAGTTTAAGCGCTGGCTTGCAGCCACGCTGCTCCAGCAACAAGTAGCTCTCAAACCACTCTCAGGAGGAGAGATCTCCAACCTGACCATCAGACTTTTTGCTGGAAGGTCAAATCCTCATAAAGCTGAACTCCTCCATTTTGTAGCATTATTAGCATTGTAAATGTTCTTAGTGTTTCCCCCATCAGTCAAAACAGCACTGTTTTAAAATTGTGATTTATCTATAAAGGATCCATTAAATGTAATCCATAGACAAAGAACCTGTGTATTGACTGAGAGCCCCCAACACTTAAATTGGTGAAAAGTTTAGCCAACATAGCAAAAAAAGGTACCATGTGTAAAACTCACAAAAGCCATAGAAACAGGATAATAAAAAATAAAAATTTGCACAGCAAAACTGTCTACGGCAACATACCAGGAACTGTAAATCACTGTATCCTGAAAGACAGGAGAAAGACAGGCTATGTTTGAAATTCATGAAGGAAGAGAATGTGCAAGCACACACTCACACACATCCTGGGGATTGGTAAAAGATAGCCTCACATTTGACTGACACCCACCAACTCATAAAAGGCTATAAAGCACACACAAACAACTCCCCAGAATATCCCAACAGCACATCGAAATTAGTAGGCTATGCAGGCAATGCTTATGCTTCCTAGGTGATCATTATTTAGGAGGGGATAGATTACAAGCTGCTCATCTCACCTCTGGATTTCTGCCTCTCAGTAACTGGCAAACGTTTCCTCTCACTTTCATAAACTTTAGAGGAAACAAGGACTACTGTTATAATATCCACTCTGCTGCCTCCAGGTGTCCAGCTAGTGCATGTCATCTACCTTTCAGTCGCTCACACACAATCTCTTGTGATCTGGAAGATGCGTAGGCACTAGCTTGGCAGTTCTTTGCTCTGGTCTCAAAGTAAAAGCCTTCTCCTGCTGTAGCAACAGAGATTAAGCAGGTTGTCCCCAAGTAAAATCAAGTACACTGATGGCATTAATGCCCATACTGCTAGGCACGCTGAAAAAGCACACATCTCATTAGAAATATTAGCAGACATGTTGGAAACACAATTCCCAAACATTCCCATATCGACCAGGAGTAAAAATTATGAATCAAGTGTTTCTGGGGCGCTGGAGCATAACTGAGATTCCTAACATATATCTGATTTACTGTTGCCAGGTTAATACCAAGATTATGTTTCCCTACAAGCGACTGAGCAATTGCATGCAGAACCATTAGTAACCTCAGGAAGTCTGGGAAATAGCAGGGCACCCAACAACTGGTACCTGCCACATGTAATAAGAAGGACAATGTCACCCCATCAAAACAGTCTCAACAGTTCACCTCCTCAGGCCAAACAGTTTAACAGCTGACATGTGAGTTTTTATGTAGGGATAATTACACACTTCTCAGCAGACAAACTCTCATGTTGATATGCTGCCTGCATAATGGTAGGGAAGAAAACCAAATGCAGAAGCTCTGCACCACACCTGATTACCCCAAACCTGCAACATAGCCCTGTTTGTTGTTTGGTGTTTTTTTGTTTTGTTTTGTTTTGTTTTGTTTTTTAACTCAAGAGGGTTCTTTTTTTTAATGCACAGCATATTGCTGCTTTGAGAAAACTCAGGCTCATGCAGCATCTCTGTTTCATCTTTCTCTTCCTGGTCCTTCCCATTTTCCATTTTCCTGGAGGTGCAGATACAAGGAAGAGGAATTTAACAGCAGTGGCTTCTATGTCAAAAGTCAATTTCTCCATTTGTCAAGCAGTCACAGCAACAATATGTCAAATAATGCCAACAGAAAGTGTTGAATATGCCTTACTGTAAGGCTGCAGTGCAGAGAACTCCTCCTGCCCTGAGCTCCAAAGACTTTGAACACTGGTGCTGGAAGAAGAGGAGATTATCAAAGCAAGAATCATAACCTTCCTGCGAGCTTGACCTGAGACACGGCACTCTGTGATTCCCTTTCCATGAACTATCCTGCCTTGGAAAGTGGAGAACACATGGCTGCTTGAAATCCTTTCATGAGATGCATTGGTAAATGGAGTAAATCCTGTTGCAAAAAAAGCTCTGACTGACTCCTTTGCAAATCAGATTTGAATTGAAATGGGCATCTTAACTTTTCAGACTGCTTCCCATTAAATGAAGCAAAGCGTGTGTTAGAAAATAAATAGGAAGCAGCTGCTACGTGGAAATAAAAGCACTCTCCTTTTAGTACCTGAAGATGAATGCTGAAATTGTACATGAATACCAAGCATTATATGGGAACAAAAATATGTCACATGCCCATGCAAAAATGAAAACTGCTTTTAAGTATCAGAAATGTAGGTTCTCCTTTCTCTACAGAAATTATTTAATTGAAAAATAGGCCACATTTAACACCTTTCATTTCAAGATGGAGCAGCATCGCTTTGAAACCTTAATAGTGGATTTAACAAAATTTCTGGTATAAGTTCAACACACATCATTACTGGAATCTGTAGCCAAAAATGTCTCATTATAAGTTCTCATGAATATCAAACCACGACCTCCTGCAAGCTCTGATAAGGGCATTTATTATTTTATTATTATTATTATTTTTACCTTATAACAGGCACTAAGTCTTATTTTAATAGGACTTAAATCTCACAGTATCAGCTTAAAATAAGATCAAGCAGACTTATATGTTCACATGAAGGAAAATATAATTTAAAATTATACCTACAGTATAATTTCCTACAAATTTCCTAATTATTCCTATAAACATAGGAATTTTTCTACGTTTAGCATATTTTTGCACAGAAAAAAAATTAATTATTGTTATTAAAGATCCCATTTAATGAACTTTTTTTTATACTTCCTCCTGCAGAGCTTCTAATATTAAATCATTCTCGAACAATGTTGCCTACCATAAATCTCACAAAAGCAGAAGAGGGAAGACTCTGCATAGATATTAAAAAGTAGAAAGGAAAAAGGAAAAAAACCCAACAAAACACTGAAAAAACCCCACATTCCTCACCCACAAGAAGTGTAAGAACAGGTCAGGCCAGATTAAATCCACATGTATGTGTGCACATATTTGGGCTTGTGTCTATGACCTCATCAAAATATAGACATCTCAATAAGAAACCTATAGATTGCACAGATCACATAATGTTGCTAAAAATGTTGACATGATGTACTGCCTGAAGTTCACCATATTTGAATTTTTGATTTATATATCCAGTGCATACATGAAGTAAAAAGCACACTAAATCTTACTAGTCCACAGTGCCATAAACAGTACCTATTACACTTTATTTCATTCTCTTGGGGGAAAAATACATGGTAATTTGCTAAGCTATTTTCACTTCATTCTTAACATTTATGGCTATTACTACTAGAAAGCAACAACAGCTTCACTTTTTAGCATGAAAAATGCTAGATCAGGAAAAGACATTTGTACTGTGTCAGCAAAGCCTTTAAATAGGTATTCTTCGTAGCGTTTGCTAATTATAGGTGATTTCCAGTTCTTACAAATTGTCAGGGGAAGACAAGGAAATGAGGTATGAGAATAAGATTATTTATAGGGCTGTGACATTAAAAAAACTAATGTCCCTATCTTGCCAATGTTTTGCATGAGAATTATAGCAAATACACAGAATTCCAAAGCCTATTTCAGAAATGCATGATATTCAACAACTGTGCCTCTACTCAGACTGTATGTTGCTACGTTTAACTGTGGTCGTTATTATTTCCTGCTCAAGCATGAGGATGTCTACATTGTAGAGAATCTCCTCAAGCTCATACTGAAACGCAGGGTATAACTTCCACAGACCACTATTTAAACCTCTAGCCTGGTGGCTTGGGGTTCTCTGCAGAATACTTCTCTTGGGAACCACATTTTTTGAAAACGTTAGCAAATAAAATGATCACTGCCATGGTAGTCAATATGGGGCACAATCTCCATGTGCATAAAACTTACCCCACTATGTTAAGTTTTGCACCTGTGTTGTCTTTACTGATTAATTTTGAGTAAATGGTTCCTGAAGCTTTGGGATGGGGTGGTCTTACTCCCAGGCATCCCTGCCTGCTAATTCCCTCATGCTGGTGTCAGTGTTTGAGTAGGTACATAGTGAATTAGATAACGAAGTGGCTGAAAACTACATCTTTCAAATTTCTCTTTGTGGAAAGTTATTTTTCAACAAGCATGGTTACCAATCAAGCTCACCGAGTGGTTCTACAAGTGTCTTTTATTCATGCAAAGAAAGCAGACAGAATGATCATCGGAAGAGAGAGACCAAGACCTCTTTTTTTTGATGAGGCAAGTGAAAGTGGGTTATGTAAAAAAAGTTTGGTGGAGATCCATCTCCTTGGCCTGCCAGATGCACAGTACTTCTGCTTCTACTGTGCTGTGATGCCACCAGTTGCACTATTGGCACTTGGCCCTGAAGGGAAGATTCCTGTAGGCACAGGGGAATATAAAGCTCTGGTGGGAATGGATCCCATCCATGTCCAGTGCCAGAGTTGCCCCTGTGCATAACTATAACCTTCATCCTCCTAGTGCTATGTCACTACCACCTCCACCCAGCCTACCTGGCTACTCAGTTTGCCACGTTCATCTCAGAGACTTGTGTTCCTGGTTCTCATTTGTCAAGGCATGGAAGCAGCTGCAAGCATTGACTAAACTTTCTCTTATATGTGATATCAGAGGGAGTTATTAGCTTTGGAATTTCCCAAGGTCACCATTTAACTGTTAATTTTGCTGTTAAAGAATGTCTTATTCACTACTTCAGTATGAAAAAGCCAAAAATATCTTAGGTCCTATTAGACCATTAAATGAAAGACATCATCATGGTAAATTTTCTTGTCTTCAAGTAAATTATGACAAAAACCAATCAAAACCTAAAATATAGAGAGTTCTTAATTGTTTTTTCGGCATGTAAAATAATAAACTCATTGCATTGGAATGAACACACTTTCATGGGTTTGCATGGGTTCTACATCATCTCAACACACTAACTGGTCAATTGAGTTCCACTCTGAGATAAGATTTGTTCAAAGACAGACATAGGATATTGTTCCATGAGGTGATGTGTAATGTTCTTATATTTTTCAGGTTTTAAAAAGAAAATATAAAGATAAAATTTGTCACCAAATTTGACAGATAAAATAATTCAGTAAATGCTGTTATGAAAACCTATTGGTTGTAGGAGGATGCAAAATATTCTTATGTATATTATGGAAGTGCCAGTTGCAAGGATGACATCAGGAATAAAGTACTGGAGTGTCTCATCTTTCAGCAGTTCGACTTTGATAATTTTTTTTATTTGAATTTTCCCTTATTTTAAGTTCTCCACTTATACAACTACTATCCCTTTCTATAGGACTATTTCACAAATATTAATACCAGTATTCTTATTACAATCAAGGGAAAAAGGAAGAATTATCAACTTATAGGTATATGACAGACAGAGGACTGATGATTTCCTAATTTTACATAAGGATCTTTCTGGATCCCAGTCCAGAATAACATCCTTGTAACCACTTTGTTGCCTTTAGATGATACCTGGTTTTACACAGACCCAATAAAAGATTCACCATTTGTTATTACAAAAAAAGATAATGAAATTATTAATGCACTCTTGTACTGCAACACCTGAATTCCATCTGTTCGAGTTTGGCAAGCACTTGTTTATTTTTAAAATGTGACAGAATCTTTATCAGATTGTTATTTATCACCTTTAATGCTATTCTCAGACACATATAGGACAAATAAATCAGCATCACTTCCATGTCCTGTCAAATATATTGAAAAATGCTTTTCCAAAAATTTTAAAACTTTGAATTGATTCAATATTTCTATCTTGGGTTTGAAGATACTAGGCTTTTTGCTGCTCCACATTGTTCACAATCAAGTGATGTAATGACCCAGACAGAGCCTTTTTCATAATTAAATCTTTCTTTTCTTTACAGATTTCTGGGAGGAGATCTTGAATTTAGACAAATGACTGCAGATGGTGATAAAAAGCTGTACAGAAGATTAATTGTAGCTGTGGCTTTCAGGTGAAACTCTGTTTTATAAAGAGTCCTTGTAAGGTGGCCAGAACATTTTATTCCTGAAAGTGGAGCTCAGCTAGAATTTAAGTCTTCTGTATGCACTTGTGTTAGCTGCTTACAAAAAGCAGTTGTTCTGTGGATCTATTTCTGTAGTCAAACATATACCTACATGTCTCATGTTGAAGGTTTGAAGATTTAAGAAATACACTTAAAATGCTTTTTTGGTTGGGGTGTTTATATTTTTCTTCCCTTTTCTGATATCTTTTGAGGAATGGGAAATATAAAAGCTGTCAAATCCTAGAAGTATCAAGTCAGAATTCAGTGTCCCTGGCTTTATAGATACCATGTAATATAATTTAGAAAGAAGAAATTATTTTTTCTTCTTCATTATATTTAGTGAAATATATATGTTCAGATTTTAGAGGCAGATATTTTTGTCAGAAGTATATTTTAGGGCAGATCACCAAGTACACAATCATAGTTTTTCAGCTTTTAAGCAAGGATACAAAGCATAAATCCTCATTCACCTCCCACATTGTCCATTGTGATGGAAGCTCAGACACTGCAATAGAGAAGTTGCCACAATACAAGAATTCTTTGCTCTTCATTTTTATTTCAAGTCTCTGAACTCTGCACAAAAGGCAGGAGAATGGTTTCCTGAGGCTGTTAAGGACAATTATGTAAGGTATATGTAGTTCATACATATATCCTTACAGCCATTGCACATACTGTTTTTAAAACTACCCCAGAAGCTTATTTTAATGCCACGTCTAAACTATGAGTTTTCTAATAATTTTGAGATGTAAATTAAAGCTCTGAAGTCAGTGTATACCTCCATTAGTGACCTGAGCAGATTTGTTAAAAGCATCTTGAATCCTATTTCAAATTTCTGGGGCTTTTTTGTCTCCCTCACNTCCCCCCTCCCCGTTCCCCCCCTGCTACACACACCTCTTTCTTTTAATGATTCATATAAATTCATAGCTTCTTTTACTGTCTCATTCATTCAGGATTGCTTTCCTGTCCAAAGTAATAACTTCTGCCCTTCCTCTCCAGCACTGCTAACTGTCACGTATTAACTTTAAAAAATATGTAAAAATAATCTAATTTATATTTCCAGGTGCAGTTATACAAAATCCTTAAGCTCCATCTTAGGCTTCAGTTCAGCTCTTAAGTGATATAACTCAGTAGTTTCTTACCAAGGAATTTACAAATTGACCCACTAACTTTAGAGAGCTCTGAATTAGGCCCTTAGCAATTGGGATTTATTTCTGAATATTTAGTGTGTAGGGAGTTCCAGAGCATGTTAGGTCCCTGCTGGAAAGAAGGCTCCTTAGTACTATATTAATATATTAGACATTTTAAAGCAGCAGCTCATATTGCTACTCTGATCCTGCAGTGATATATCCCAAGTAAGACTCAGTGCTTACCTGGAAGTAACCAAAATGTCACTTCTTGTTTCAAATTAAGCTCTGGTATATTTGCCAAGATGTATCATTATCATGCAGCAGGACAGCAGGCTGAATTTCAATGGAAATAATACCCTCACTAAAATTAATTACATAAAAGTAGAAAAACCTCAAAAGATTTCTCCAACGATTGAGGTTTGAGCTTTATTAAAGTTTTGTACTAATTCTTTAAAAATATCTGGAGGAATTATAAGAGACCTTTTGCAATTTCAGTAAGCCCGTGTAACTCCATTTGACCCTTTTTGAAAGGGAGATAATGATATTTAGTCTTTTGAAAAGTCCCAATAAAATGTAATGATGTAGTATTTAAATTCACCTTAGAGACAAAGTCCTAGGGAGTTTTTAAGTGAATCATGTTTTTCATGTTATTATTTCTTGTTGTTGTTTGAATAAAAAAAAAAAAAGGAAGGTAATTAACAGAAATTTATTCATAAGCTGCTTGTTCATATTCAAGCTAATTCAGCTCTCATTGAAAAAAATATGAAAAACTTAATTTGATTTCACTGGGCTTTGGGTCAGGACCCCAGTGTGTTGCTGTAATTCTGTGGTCTTTGTTTCTTTCTTCTCCTTCATCACAGACTGCAATGGAACTCTTGTTTGTGCTACCAAGGAAGGGATACTTACCCAAGCCCAGAGGTCCTAGAAAGAACTGCCCATCCTAGAGTTGAAAACACTTCCTGTCTGCATAATGACAAACCTAGACACTGAGATTCTTTGTCACCCAGGTTACAGGGGATGGGTATTGTTTAGATTGCTGTGGTTTATGACCAGGCTCCCTGTGGCTAACATTCTTACAGCCAAGAATCAAAAGCCACCCTTTTCCCCTTGAAGACATGAAATTCATTATCATTAAAGTTCACAATTGATCTAAAGCAAGACATTTGGCTCTTTGAAACTGCTCAGACTACAAAATGATGAAAATAGTAACAAAATATTGGAAAAAGTAAAAACATAGATTAACAGCTCAAATTTGCTAGCAGCCCCATGATAAACTGCAGGACCACAGAAGGTATTTTTTGAATTATATTAAAAATGTCATCAAACTGTTTTATGAAATACTTTTTTTAAGTAGCATTATACTGTACATCGTATTATAGATAATACTTTAAGCTTCATTTCCAAAACAGTTATAGAATATTTTCAGCCCATTTCTTTCTTGCAAGCACATAATGTGTCTTAGTCTGTTGTTAAACTATTCTACAGCAGAGTAGTCAACAGTCCTCAAAAGAGAACAACATGGATTTTAATGGAAAAGTTTGTATAAAATCTTACTTATTTTAAGCAGTCAAGCTGCAAACCTATCATCTTGCGGGAGTCAAAATTAAATCTGGATCTAAACTTGCTCAAAATTGAGAGCTTTGAACCCACATATCACTCCTAACATTCCTTATGAAAAGAAACATTCATTATGGTTCAAATTTGCCAGGGAAAAGACTGAAACACAAACTTGGTATTTTCAAGGGAACAACAAAACAGATTATAATTTGCAGCAACTTATTTTGCTATTTTCTTAATTTTGTTCAGTCAAGCAGTAACGAGAAACATATTGTAACACTTACAACTAATCAATATTGTGTAATGATCTTATTCAGAAAATCTCACAAGAAGAAACAGAAATCCCAGTTAGCTTACGTTGTGTAATAAAATGGTCAATTGAAGCAATGCATGCTATTTTCCATTTTCAGTCTTATAATAATGCATTACTAACAAAGCATTAGTAAAGATTACATTACATTGCGTTCTGCAATTTAATTAGGGAACATTAATCTTCGAATCGGCATTCCCCAGGTTTTATGCTTTTCACCAAATGACAAATTTTATTCTAGCTAAGAAGGCTGCACCACTGTGAAGTCTAAAGGGCCTTGTCATACCCCTGCATGGAGGGCTTTACCTACAGGAGGAACCTATTCCCCCTTCACAGGAGGAAGCAAAAAAGAAGGCAATGAAGCTTAAATGAATCCTGGTTTACATAATCTTTCTGTGTGCCTGTACTGGGTGCAGGTGTCCATGTTACGGTGGCAGTGAGGGCTGCAGGGAGGCCAGGCTGCCCCAGGCCAGACACAGGTGCTTCCAGCCAGCTCCAACCGACCCACTGCAGGGCACATCTGAGGCCTGCAGCCAAGGTGGTGGCACCTCAGGGAAAGGTATTTAAGAAAGTGCAGAAAATGTTGTGTAGGGAGGGGATGACAGAAAAAAAAAACAACTACAGTATATGATACAAACTTCAGTACCCTCAGTGAAGGTAAGGAGGGAGAGAAAAGAACATAAAGGGAAAACGTATTAAGTATTAATAATTCAACAGACCTTTTTTTCATCTCTATGTCCATAAAACCATCAATGAATATATTTTGCATAGTTTTGCTATTTACATGATGCACAAAAATATGTTGAAAGCTGATCTTCACTGGGCATGTTGATCACTTGCAATGAATAATGAGATGTATTTTTTTGGTGTGTCTATATATTCTATTTCTTTTATTTGAACACAGTAATAACATTCAGAAAAGGAACTGACTCATAGTACACTCTTTAAAATTAGAAAAGTCAGCAGACTATTAGCACGAAATAATTCCTTTAGAGGTATTTTCACAGTATATTTGACTGAAGTACATTACCTACAGATTTATTACCAGAGCCACACAGTACAACCTGAAGTGTATTTTCAGCACCCCAACCAACAAACTAATGTTTTTCGCTTTGATAGTAGCATTTCAAACTTCACAGTTTCCTTGCTTTATCAGTGTGAAAAATAAAAGAACAAATAAGCTTCTCATAAATCTTCCATTCCTGACTTGGTGAGCTCTTCCTCATAAGTACAGAAGACAAAAAATCTTGCAGCTATGCGAGTACTGTGCATAGGCCTTTGTTTTCCAGATTTGTTGTTTTTAAAAATGTATTTTTTATTCTTAATCTGAAAAGTAGTTTCCGTGTTCAGTGAATATGAAAATGATTCATAATGGAGAGGAAAACACACTTAGGATATGAAATGCTTCAGGGAAGAGATGTAATATACATGCAAAAAGTAAATAAATTCCCTTTCACTACTCTCTGATGTGAATTCTTGTAAATATCTACAACCTGTTCTGTCAATGCTAATACACATATCAAGCACCTGACACAAAAATTAATGAATCCAAGTAAAATTCATTAAATAGGTTCTTTTTTAGCTTAGATGAAGAAAAATCAAGCAATGACTTTCTCGTTAACAGAAAAAGTAATTCTCATGTTGTTCTGGTAGTTTCTTATTCCAATGAGTGGTTTTCTCAAAAAATAACCTTGATAAACAGACTCTTGTTATATATATTTTTTTTTAATTCTAAGACAAAGAATTAACAGGAACAGCATCGCAACTTATCTTTGCAGGTTCTAATATTCTCATATGTCCCATCACAATATCCGCTATATTTCCCAACACAACATCTAATCATATAATGCTTAGGCAAAATAAAACTAAAATTGATGCAAATATAGGACAATTAATTCACATTAGTTTGCCATATTTCATTTAAACAAACAGTTTTTATATGATCCTATGGGGTTTCACAATCACTTAAATAGCAAATACTTGAGAAGTTTTGTTGAATAATGACAAGACTAGACAGCTTCTTAAGGCAAGCTTTTGCTAAATTAATTGAATATAACAGGGTCGTATGCAAATACAGATTACTTCTGATGTTACTAGAGTGTGATACACTACGTAGTGATGTGACATGACTTGACACTAAAAATCATATGCATGAATCTTAGGGCTTTTTCAAAGCTTTTAACTCCATGATTACTATTAGAGAAGCATCCAGAATCCATAGAGACTAAAATTATAACATTACATGTGTTCTATATATATATGTACATATGTACTGCACATTGAAAATCAGTATATAACCAAATTTGTTTCTTTATCTCCACGCTCCAATTCCTCCTTATTCTACAGCGCTCTTAGTTTCTTCTAACAAAAAAACATAAAAGGACATACAGTTGATAAGGTGACATAAAATTCCTTATTTTTTTATTGCCTACATGAGACCCACAATAGGATATAGGGCCAGGTATTGTGGATCTGTCACTGGTGTTCTGTCTTGCACATACACGGCCGTCTACAAAACTCTGGGAGTACAGAAACATAGTTAAAAATTCCACTTGTACTAATTTTAGCAACTGACACAATATAAGAACTGAGCATAACAAATGCTTTACCTTATCCTTGTAATGTCATTTGCTGAAAGTAGGGGTCCTATTTTTGATGGTATACATCCACTATTTTAAAAGGCCTTATACCTAAGAATGAAGTTAGCACGCCAAATTTTAATGAAGGCTATACCACAGAGTGACAAATAGAGGTATAAGGAATCCAAAGGATATATGAATTGAGTATGCTGAACTGTTGTTATAAGCAGAAATTTTCTCTTATTCTTACAGTATTAACTTGCTGGCAGCATCACAGCCATTAGACTATTTCATTAGAGCTAAAAACTTTGATAATATTAATGTGCTCTACTTTAGAGCTTTTTTACATTTTAGTACAATTTTGAAATGTCTCATATTGCTGTTGTAAGACTGAAATTACCCTTTTGCTGCACCAGCAAATTAAAACATGAACTTTCAGTCTGTTGATTTAATGGACTGGAGGCAAAACATTTTCATATTAGTGTTGTTAACATCATGGTATTCTTTATATTTATGTTTTGCTCCAAGTCAATAATTAAACAGAAAAGTTATTTTAAATGTGATACCTACAAACCTATTTTGTACTCCTCCTTATTCCCCCCTTTAATCTGATAATCATTTGAATTATACCTATACTTATCCTTCTTGAAAATCGTATATCCTCTGCTCACATTTCTACATTCTTCCTATTGGATATTACCTAATTTAAAATCAGGAAAGAAAAAACAATCCTTTAGTCATCACCTCTGCAGCTTTATATACCATAAATCATCTGTGGATCCTTAGGTTCTGTTTGATATTGTCACACTGCAACAAGTAGATAACTAATCACTGCATTAAGCAAATCTGGTCCCTGAAAGCTCACATTGCAGCACCTGATTTGCATGTGACTCTTAGATATATAGTTGTGGGTAAGATGGGCAAGTTAATACAGGTAGATAGGTGACTCTGCTTTTGAAAACCTGATTTAACATGAAGGAAATACTTTGATGTCCACTAAAGATCTGTCACGCAGATTTTCTTTCCCACAGTAGCTCTTCCAGAAGCCATATACCACAGCATAACACATCACACCGAAGAACTACAGTTTATTTGGAATGCAACAAAGATTCCAATCTTTCAGTCCTGACTAAAGCTAAACTCACATTTCTGACAGTGAGTCATGAGAACAGAACTGGATCAGGTAGAAATAAAATTGCTTCTGATTAGAGGAGACAAAAAAAGGTGCTCATTATGAGAAGTTCCGTATGTAAGTTGTCAATATTGAGACACCTTCTAAAAACACAAGCAAGTCTAGAAGTGATAAAGAGAGCTGTTTCAGTGTTTCATTTCTATAACAGACTAGACAGTTCATAAAAATCTTTCTTATAAATTAAGAAAAATCAAACTATGCAATTTTGTAGAGCTGAATAAAAGGAGACAAACAATAATATCAAGGTAATGAAATAGTAGCATGCCACAGTTTCTAGGAGGAAAGCTTGCTTAGTTTCTGACTTTTTAAAGATATATTTCTCTGAATTCTTTTGACTTTTTAAATATACAGCTTTGACAATAGCAATCTCCTTACAGAAGTGAGATCCGTCATTTTTGCTGAAAGACTTTTGCTTAGCAAAACTGAATTTTCACCTTCAAGGGCACTGTGATATATTGCCATAGAGACCACCTATTTTTAGAAAGAACTATCAAACGTGCATCTAGAGCTCTGCACTTGCTTTTTCTTGATCTGCATAATGTGGAGAATAACATTTTGGAAGCCAGAAGGGAAGTATTGTTGATATTGAACATTGAGAGTAAAACAAAAATAATTCAAAGCAGGAAGTGGGGAAGGTAAAAAAAAAAAAAAAAACCACAAAAAAACGGGGAAGAGTGAAAAGGAAGAGAGATATTTGTTTCTCTGAGTTTTAACTTTAGTGGCAAGCTTTTGTCTTCTCACCAGTTTGGAAAATGTTAGTTTTCTTTATGTGCAGAATCCTGATGCGCATAATTAAAGTTCAGCTCATCCTAATTGCATAACTTGCAATCATGCCCTTGAAGGAGATGAAAGCCAATACTGCTCCTTGTTGCTCCTTGTATGCTTGAATCGTAAATCAATGAAATACTTACCATCATTTTCTGCTTTTGTTTACTTATTTATTTCTATTTTAGCATGTAATTCCTTGACTGTAGATCTTTTCCATCAACTTTTCTGGCATCCATTCCACCGGAGCTTGGTGGAGGAACGCCACAAAAGACTTAGCAAGTATTAATAAGCAAACCTGTACTGCTTGTAACCCCTGTGGTTTGGATTAACTAGCATGATTAATTAAAAAGGGTTGGGCATTGCAACAAGCCCTGATTGAGTTATCTCTCTGATATGAGACTTTTATGTAGGTGAAAATCTCCTCTCAGCTGATTTGTGTAAATACTCTAGGTTGCTTTTGGAAGAAAAGTGATTTTCCACCACCTATGCCATAAAAGCATAACTTTGTGTTCTTCCTCTTCTCCTGTAAACCAAGAACACCAACAAAACCAATAAATGGTGCACCTGATAGAGAGAATAGGAAAAAACATGATCTAAAGTGAGGAAAAAACTCACATTTTGTTCACCTAATAGAACTATGACTTGTATTAGACACCAGCTATGCCTTATGACTGGTATGAAGACTAAGGACTTCTTAAAGATTCATGGATTAATGAATCAAATCCATCTGTTCTATCATAAAGATCTATTAAAGAAAATGCCAAACCTTCTTTCAAATTTTGTATTTTTATCACCTACATATGTGGCATATTAACATCTATTTCTTGCTGGAGATAAATACATAAAACGATAGACTGTTTTAGTGGCCCATAACAGCAAAGACATGAATTACTACTGTGACTTATTGTTCATGGTCCAAAATAAATTCTAAATTATTATATTCAAAGCTATCTCCACTTACTGTTGTTTTTAACCACCATTATTTGAATTGCCTTTTATTGTTTAAGATCATTCATAGACCAATAACAATCTCATTATACCTTTTCTCCCTTATGTAAAATCCTTTTATAGTAATTTTGAACTTTACTGTCTCAATGAGTGTCATTAAATTCAATGAGACCACACACTGAGTAAGGTGTTATTTTGTGTAAATAGAGTATTAGGTTCCAGCTCCAGATTTTCCTTGCTTTTCTACATATACTCTGTTCTGCAAGATCAGATATTTATCTTTTTTTTGTTCCTCCCTTATTCCCACACATACTTGTCCTCCTTGGACTCCATGAGAAACAGTTTCAAAACCAAAAGAATTACAGTGCATTTTTATAACAATGAGCAATGTCACTGGAATAAACAATTTGTAAACCAGTGGGGTAACACCAGGAATACTGGTGGGTTTGTGGGTATTTTTTCAGATGAAATTTCATTTCTAACAATTTGTATACATTCTCTTTTTTTTTTTTTTTCTTTTCAATTTAATTTGCTGTGGATGCCTGCTAGGGACACTTGGGTTTACCTCACACCTTAAATGGGCTTCCTTAAATAAACTTCACATCAGGTGCTGGTTCGGGTTGGTAGCACCTACACAAGGGAAACAAGTTGTCCCAAGACCCCATCTCCTCATTGCAAATAGCTCTTGGGTGCAAAATCAGCCATGATTACAACAGGATGAAAGTCAGCTCAAATACACCCTCAAACACACACCTCAAGACTCAGAGGTAAGACTCAGTCACACAAGGCAAAACTGTCACTGCAGGATGAAACTCTTGGGAACATAAGGTTGCTTTGGGGTTACTTTAATTTCCTACCAGAAGTATAACATAGTCTTGCTTAAAAAACTGTTAGAATAGTGCTTTTTAAGTGACACAACTGGAGATGGAACACCTCAAACAGTTTTTCCAGTTTTCTCAGAATTTTCTTCGGCAGTTTCTAATGCTGAATTGATTCATCCAATTCAGTTGTCAAAGTGTGTCAGCTACAAAATTTCCTTAAGAAAAATTAAACAGCATGTAGCCTTTGTTCCACTGTCTATTTCTAGAGGAATAAAAATAAGTCTCATGTTCAATAAAGATGCCACAGGGAAGTTGGGAAGTAACTTTTGTCTTGTCCTTTCTTTCTTTTTCCTTTTTTTTCTTTTTTTTTTTTTTTTTTTTTTTCAAAATAATCATGACAGGCTTAAGTCAAAAATCACCCTGGAAAAATACATAGAATGTCAAGAGACGTGGCAATGTCATTTATAAACCAGAACTCTAGAAAAGAAAATAGTATACATTACCACTAATTATATATAAATTACTCATTAATAGGAAACCATGAAATAGGTTTGTTGGAAATTCATCTGATGACATAGGCATTACAGAATGTGCATTACAGGGACTAAACAGGTTGGCACATTATTTTCAATCTATGCATAAATCTGCTGATTGGTGTTTTAGGGATGGTGAAAGACAACAGGATCTAACACACACAAAAGTCGTCAGCTTTTCATATGAAACAGCACATTATCCTCCCACAAAAGAAAACTGAAAAAAGTACTCTGCAAACGCTGATAGAAATAAGTCACACAAATGTCAATGATGTTTCTACTCAGCACTGCTGGGACTTGCAAACATGAGAAAAAGTCCCAATGGCACAGAGCTATGAAACCTGAAACACTGGGTGTGAATGCAGAGATAAAAAACTGGCAAGGTTTTCTGCAGTGTGACAGAAAGGTACAAACTCGAAATCTGCTGAAAGAGCTTCTCAAGTGATAACACATCATATTCATAATAATACAATAATATTGCTACAGATAAGAAAAGCTGAAAGAAACTGTTTTCTATATAACACAAACCTGCTGGACAAGAAATGCTTAGTAAACTTATGCACTAAAAATAATAAGCTGTAAGGCCAATGTCACTGAACAGTAAGATACTTAAAGTTCAGTGGATTTAGAAATAACTGTACAATGTATTTTAGTGTGTGCTTTTTAA
This sequence comes from Nycticryphes semicollaris, assembly GCA_013400055.1. NCBI lineage: Eukaryota > Metazoa > Chordata > Aves > Charadriiformes > Rostratulidae > Nycticryphes > Nycticryphes semicollaris. The sequence continues at coordinate 1,618,471 of VXBJ01002547.1, read as the reverse complement.
TATCGTAAATTCAGCATTTAATGTGGGGACTGCTGGTAGGTATACATGTTTTTTATTTGAGAGATTATTAAAATTGTGCATTTAAGTGCACCCTCTCCAGTAATGATATTGTATGTAATCCTTATTTTGAGAGATTATGCCTTGAATTTATACGGGGATAGACTGAAATATACAGGGGTTGGCTGGGCAGGATGAACATTGCTGAATTTGTAACTCTTTGTGGAAAATGAGACAAACCCGGTAAACTGGGTTTTTGCCTATGGCAAATAATCATTTATGAGGGGGTTTTGTGAAACCTGAAGAGGGTACAGCAGAGGATCACAAAGATGATTAGGGGCCAGGAGCATACCTCTTATGAGGAAAGGCTGAGGGACTTGGGTCTTTTTAGTTTGGACTGAGGGGGGATCTGATCAACACCTATAAATACTTAAAGCATGGGTGTCAACATGAAAGGGCTAGTCTTTTTTCAGTGATGCCCAGTGAGAGAACAAGATGAAAAGGGCACAAACTTGTACATAAGAATTTCCATCTAAACATGAGGAGGAACTTCTTTACTTTGACAGTGGCAGAGTACTGGAACAGGCTGCCCAGGGAGCTGGTAGTCTACCTGTCTCTGGAGACATTCAAAAAACATGCCTGGACAAGTTCCTGTGCAGCCTCCTCTAGATGGACCTGCTTTGGCAGGGGGGTTGGACTAGATGATCTCCAGATGTCCCTTCCAACCCTGTATCATTCTGTGATTCTGTGAAAAATGATCCTTCAATTTGTGTTAGTGCAGATGAATACGGAGTACTTCACACTTTCCAACTGTACTCTGTGTAGCTCTGATGCTTACACGGAAATGATCACTTCTTTCTCTTTCAGTATAATTGCCACCTGCATCCAACTTTCTGTGATTAGAGACAGGAACAAACACAATGTAAATCACATCAATGCCACTGCATTAAGCATACTATACAGCGATAATAATAAAAAGAGATAAAAGGAAAGAGGAATGGCAAGACTTTGGATCAAGTCACTTGATCCCTGTGCCTAGGAAGGATCATTTTTGCTTAAATCATACTCGCTGATTTTTTATATGAAAACTCTTAGTAGAGCTCCACAGTCTATTCTTGGTAGGAATTTGCCAGTGATGTGAACATGTTTTCTTGTTTGCTGGGATTAGTCATAGAATCACAGAATGGTTAGAGTTGGAAAGGACCTTAGAGATTATCAAGGTCCAACCCCCTTCCCATGGGCAGGGACACCTCCTACAAGACTAGGCTGCTCAAAGCACCATCCAGCCACTTCCAGGGATGGGGACTCCAGAACCTCTCTGGGCAACAGTGTCTCAACACCCTCACAGGAAAGAATTTCTTTCTAGTATCTAGTCTAAATCTTCCGTTTCAATTTAAAATCAACACCCCTTGTCCCATCACGACATTCCCTGATAAATTGTCCCTCCCCATCTCTCCTGTAGGCCCCCTTCAGGTACTGGAAGGCCATTATAAGGTGTCCCCAGACCCTTCTCTTCTCCAGGCTGAACAATCTCAACTCTCTCAGCCTATCTCCATAGAAGAGGTACTCCAGCCCTCTGATCATTTTCGTGGCCCTCTGCTGGACCCATTCCAACAGGTCCATGTCCTTCCTGTGCTGAGGACTCCAAAGCTGGACACAGTACTCCAGGTGGGGTCTCACGAGAGAGCAGAGTAGAGGGGTAGAATCACCTCCCGTGACCTTCTGGCCACACTTCTTTTGATGCAGCCCAGGATGTGGTTGGCTTTCTGGGCTCATGTTTAGCATCTCATCCATCATCACTCTCAAGTCCTTCTCCTCAGGGCTGCTCTCCAGCCATTCTCCACCCAACCTGTATTTGTGCTTGGGATTCCCATGTCCCAGATGCAGGACCCTGCACTTGGCTTGGCTGAACTTCATTATGTTTGCACAGGACCACCTCTCAGGCCTGTCCATGTCCCTCTGGATGGCATCCCTTCCCTCCAGCATGTTGGCCACACCACACAGCTTAGCATCGTCAGCAAACTTCTTGAGAGTGCACTCTATCCCACTATTGGAACTACCATTTTGTACTGAAAACTTCTCTGGTTAAAGATTTTCTCCGTTACTTCCCAGACTACCAAGAAAGCTTTCACTTAAACATTTTATCTCAAAAAGAAGATACTGACACTACAGCTCTCCACCACCAGCAGTTCTTTGTGCCTTTTGTAGCAATGGTAAACACTAAAAGGTGAAAACTAAATTTTACAGTCTTTGGAAGTAATGGAAGAGGAAGCGATTACCATCATCCTGCACAATGTGTGCTTCTTCCCCAATATTGGAAGCCTTTATACAGTTTGCTCAGGAACAGCATACATGGATCTACTTCTCTCTTTCAGTGGAAAACCTAACCAGCTCATTTCTTTCATGACTGAGGGCAATTACAAAGGCACCAGAAAGAAAATTAGGCAGCACATGTTTAGGCCTCAGATATAAAATAGAGCAAAGTAATTTAACCATTTCACATTTCAAAACAAATAGTATTCAACTCTTTGATGCTACGTTAATGAGAAGTCACTGGACTAGTAATATTTTCTGATTAAATCTTTATTTTCATTTCTCTATCTATTTAGAAGCCTCACAAGGAATAATATCATATAGCTCTAGTGAATTCATTATGCTCCATCAAACTGCTTACAGTTTGAAGTTTGTTCCCCAGTTGGGAACACTGCCTACAGTTTGAAGACCAAAGCTTATGAAAATTTCTACTAATTCCAAAATTTTATCAGCCTTCTCAAAGCATATTGATTTAGGAGAGTGGCTGGTTTTTGACAATGTAACAGCTGTCATGTCTGCGGGTCTTGAATCTCAGTAGCCAGTAATCAACAGTGCTTATATGGCTATATACATGTTTATAATTTGCAGAAAAAACCCTACAGTCAGTCTTGTCTTATATTAACCTATGTTAACTGGATTGCTGACCACCATCTGTCTGCTCAAGTAACAATGCATATCCACAGAACTTCTGTCATTTGCTTTGAATGAAGAAAGATTTGGCCTCCAAGAAGAAAGATAAACAGGTTCAGGCAAATTCTGAAGAAAAATAATTCCATACAGGAAGGTAGAAATTTGTCTCAATTAGCTAATTTTACTGGTTCTGTTAGTCTAAATATTGCTTTACGTCTCTTGATTTGTATAAAATTGTTGTCCACTTTTTCCTTTAATATCTTACCTCATATTATTGATAAAGAAGTCAGTCACTGATGCAGTGATTTGTACTGCACTATATAAATTAAGTCTTTGTCCTTTTCCTTCTTTTTCAGGTTTTGTTTTCATGTTTGGTGTGAGATGTGTGTTTATACAGAGGAACATGTTTGTACTTCTGTAATATTCAGGGAGGCAGACAATTTTGCTAGCAGCTGATAAAGACCCAAAGGAGAAGATTCAACATACATACAGACTCCATAGACATGGATGTCACCTAAGATCTGATACACTTTATGGGATGAAGACGGACAATTATACTGTCAAGCTGCTAACGTTACATCAGTTCTTTAAACGTGCTGAACAGTTTTATATTCCTGCTGGCAAAATGGCTAACAATTCTCAGACAATTTTTTTTTTTTTCATTCAACAACTGGTGCTTTCTCTCTTTTCAGTACTGCATGTTCAGTTGTTTATTTATTCTTATTGCTAAACAAACAAACTAAAAAAGAGTGCTAACTGAAAAAAAAGATATACCATTTTATATTAAGTACTGCAAACAGTGAATTATCCCAATAGGGTGGTGTTGAAACAGCACATTTCAGACACAACCATAAGAACAAGATGTCACATTGCAGGAGTCCTATATATAAGAACACAAATATACTTAACAAAATGTTATTTTTTATACGTATGCATGTGTACAGGGATATATACACACATGAGAGAGATTATATTCACAGTTATTATCACAGATCTGGAAATAATTATTTTACGAAGCTGTAATGCTTGCTGAAAGAAGTGCTAGATTTTGTCCTGGGTATTATGAAGAAAATTTCTATTTAAAAATGCTAGGGTTTTCCCAGGCAAACTCCACATGAGTCACTCATATTTACATGTACACTGCAGCTTCCCAACCTAGAAACCTTTGGTAAAAATCTTTTTTTTACAGGCATGTGGTGATTTTTGAATCCTCATACAATCTGTCAAGAACAACTTTCTGTAAGAGCACTCAGTGGTGACTGTCTTCTGGCAAGTGAGATCTGTGACCACTGACTACCAAGCAGCTTCAGTGACACACTGCCCTGACCACAGCTCCTGTTTCACAGCAAACTCCAGCATGCTACTTCCAGGTGGTTTGATGCTAAAGCTGTCTACAGAAGTGGTTTTTTTTCTTCTTTTCTTCGAAATGACAAAAAGTTGTTTTCACTTTCACCTCTCCTGAAAGTATAACACAAATTTGGCCAACCACCTTTTAAAAACTTGAAATAGTATGTTCACACACTGTAGAAATCAGAAAAAAAAAAGACAAAAATGGAAGACAAGGTCGTTTGATTTTGAACTAATTTTCAGAAGGGTGGCATAAATAGGAACTCTCAACTGAGGATGTGATTTCATATATTGAGTGTGATGAGTGGAAATTAAAAGCAACAGGAACATATTTAAGAAGACAAGACATGCAGAAAGTAAGGAATTGTCCAGGAGAGTAAAAAGCAAGTGGGTGGTTTAGATTGGTGTTTGTCTGGTGTCTATATAATGTAGGAAAGTGTAAATACTGCTAAGACAGCAGTCACAGAGGATAAGACAAGGAGAATGCATGAAGAAACAGAGACATCATAATGGACTTAAGCTAGGAGGAGGTGATCGCACATTGTCAATCACAGTAAAGTGAATTAATGGAAAACAGGAACAAAAGCTTGACAAGACAGTAATCACAGCATCAAGATAAAGAGATGAGCTTTTACTATCACAAACGTTCATTCTGGGGCAAGTTCTCAAACTGTATCTGTCCACAGGCTTTTCCTATCTAGAGTCAAATACTACAAATAATGCATTGGTGCAGAGAAGGTGTTCAGAGACCGTATGTGATTTTAGATTAAAAGTCTTTTGTACTGTAAGAAAAGGATTGCATCTGCACTGTGCACTAGAAGCTGCAATTATGCAGACAGCACAATTCAATCCGTTATCCTTAAAGCTCTTCATATGGAGTTTGGAGTATAGAATTTCTATGTGAAGATCAACATGACAGCAAGTTATCACCAGATATACTGCATGAAACGTCAAATTGTACAATACATATACCGTGTTTTTCATATGGCTGTAGCTGCACTTTGTTCTTAGAATATCCTGAAAAAAGCATGCTGTTTTGCAAAGTGCTGCTCCGAAATTCCATCCATGTTTTTTCTTTGACTATGCTTTAAAATGTGTACATTTGGGGCAAACATTAATGGACACTGTGCCTTCTGTAAAGCTAATCTGCAGGATTAACAGATGTTGCTTATTTCAAAGGGACTCTGTGATTCAGAGAAGACACAAGCAGAATATTATGAAAATGAGTTATTAAGAAAATGGACAATAAAAATAATGAAATTTATGCAGGGGAAAAAAATTTAAGGGGGGTAATTCTAGGCTTGCATTGTATCTGGGATTAAAGGTGACAGTGTTTAACAAATTTTTAGTTAAAATCTCATTCTAGACTAGTCATTTCATATTTAAATCCTCATCTCAACTCAAAAACTGAGCTCAAAAACTCAACTCAATAGTAGTCTTGCTCCCCAGTTTGTGATAAAAGCTAGCAACTGGATTCAGCAGTTCAAAGGCAGTGTTTTGCTGCAGAGGCATGGCTGTTGGAGAATGAACTTTCAGAAGAAAAACAATGCACTGGAACGAAAGTGTAACACACTGCCCTAGCAGCTTGATTAGCCATGTGATCTTGGGCAGTAATCAATTGCTGCTTTGTAATGATTCTTATTAGTACCTTATTCAGGTTCCAGCCTCACTCAAAGCTAATAGGATGCAAATTTACCTGTTACTTTGTATATGCAACTATAATTGTGCAAAGCACTGTTTCCCTTTCCCTTAATTATATTAGAAGATTAAAGTTATATGCTACTTGCAAATCTGTGTAGCTTTATGCATGAGCAGAATTGTATTAATATGTGAATTAAGCAAATGCTTGAACATCTAATTGAATAATTTAGGGGGGGAAAAGCGCCAGGACAGAGAAAGAGGGGCTATCTAATTAATAGTGTTCTCATAGTTAAAGAATTCATATCCTCTAACTGAATTAAGAGCTAAATTCATCCAACCAGGCTGGGTTGCTCCAAAATAAAGGTGGTAAATGATAAGGAAAACAAGATCAGAGTTTGGCAGTGGGAAGTTACCTGAGCTGGTGGTCAAAGAGTTTGATTTGCAAATTTGATTTAGTCTGCAATTGAGGAGGAAGACATTTCTGGGGTTCTTCCACAGAAAGATGGAAGCCTTTAGGGCAGAGGAAAAGTTTCCAGCAAATATTTCTTCCTGTTTCTTTGCCCAAACATTTGGCAGACTACAATGCTCTTATCCCAAACTCTTCATCTTTTTCTGCTCTCTTCTTCTCCAGAAAAGTATTCACCTTTTGAACTTAGAGATTCAAGTGTACTTAGGGATGTTTCACATTTTTAGTATCTCCACACTAAAGGCAGCGACAATTGGTTCCCATTTCTCAACCTCAGTTCTCCATCAACTCCTAAGGGGTATAAAAATGTTGAGATGTGAAGTCAAGCAATGGACTGTTTACCATGATTGCTAGTGTACCTTCTCTATTAGAAGTTACTAAAAATAGAGCCTATAGAGGAAAAGGAAAATACTCCTTTATGATTTCAAAACATCAGATCAGCGCTGCTTCTGAATATGTTATCTGGAAAGTGTGAAGGGAAATGAAAAATGAAAATGTTTCTCTTCCTCACGTGTTCACAGTAATCTTTGTTCAGCCCTTCACATCTGCGCTAGGGACATGTTGCTGGAAAAAGATTATTGCAAAGAGGTGAGGAAGTGAAAAAGAGCAGACAACTGAGTCATAGATCAAGTAGGTACACTAGCATCTAGTAACCTTGTAAGCTAGGGCACAAACAGATTATTTCTAAAAAAAAAAAAATTAACATGACATAATCAACCATCTGGTTAATGGGAAGACTAAATGCAGTCTTTTGCCATTTAAAACAAAAGCATTATAAGCAAGGTGAAAGAGCATGCAAGCTGCTGGCAGCAAATCTAAATCTGTAAGGTATGCAAATACACAATTTATTAAACACACTTTAAATAGAAAAAGCCAATGAATTCCACAGCCTTTATGGAGATATCCTTATACATAACTGTAATGTTCATATTTACAATAATCTCAGGCATCTGCTAAAAGTTATCTTTTCAAAGGTAATGAACACTGAAAACATGAAAGAGAGGGAGTTATTTTCTTGTAAGAAATAAACAGGCCATTAAATAATTAAATACAGCCACTGGTTTGGCAGTGGGGTTTTACAAAATATTCTGTGATCATCCAATTCTGGTACTAAAAGCAGCATTTCAGGAAGCAGAGAAGAAAACACATCTGCAGACTACTTAATAGCAAAGGTCACAATACTTACAGAAAAATCCATCTCTTTAGTTAAAAAAAAAAAAAATCAAAATACTGAGCATGTATGTTGTGGTTCGGGCCAGGTTGGCCAGTAACAAGACACCACATGCTCTTTTATAAGGAATGGTTGAACTTTTGCTGATTTTTTTCTTCACAGAAAACCAAACCAAAAATGAGTACCTCTTTCTAAAGATTTATGAACTGGTTTTAAAATTTGGAATGCCTATTATTGCTTACAATTGACAGAGGAAAAAAAAAATAAAAAAAAAAGATATGGTAACCTACAGCTTGCCTAAGAGTTAGCACTGTGCTGAACCACTATTATGGCATATAATAGAGATTAGCTCTTCCTAAATTAAACATCTGTAAGCGACAGCTCATAAAGGTGGCAAAATCCTTTGATTCCTCTGTAATACAGGAAGAGAAACCTGCAATTCCCTGTCCTTCATATTGATAATTTTTAAGCTGTTTGTATAAATTGGCATTTGACTGAATTTCACATTAGATAAGTTAGCTGAAAAACAGGGCCCAACCAAAAGCACTAAAAGTCTCTTTGCTAACATTTACTTATTTAATAAATATGTAAGTAAGTTACTTATCATAGCAAAACAGCTCACCTATGGCTTTTCCCATTCCCTGTACATTTATTGGTCTGCATGTAGATTATGTAGGAACATTTTCATGTCCTATTCACGAGAGAAGAATATACTGTAGCAATTTCTGTATCTAATGATTGCAGTAAGTGTACCATTATTATGCCCTTGGTTCCAAGCCTCCCTCTGGCATTTTTAAAAGCTGCTGTTGCTCGTAACCAAAACTCTCTTATGCATTAGCGGAAAGGAACTATGAGAAGTCAAGGTAGATTTTTTAATGCTGCTACAAAGTGAAAGAAAGCTCAAAGGAAAACAGTGAAAGATGAGAATCCAAGCCCTATTAATAGCCATATAGTTTTTGTCATAAAGATAGTGAAAGTCTGCAAAAACTAATGTCCAATCTAAACCTCGCCTGGAGCAGGTTTGAACCAAAAAGAGCTCGTTTTAAGGGAGTTTAATTAAAAGCTGTCTGGTGCACTCTGCTTTGAGCACCACTTTGACTTGTTTCAACTACAGTGGCACAACATTCATTTGTGGCATAAATTATTCCATTCCATATTATTCCATTATTCTAGTGCTCTTGCAAACACAGAAATTTCAGACCAAAGCTCCTTCCATGGTGAACTTGTTACCCTTTCAGAATCTAGAAGCACTAGCTCAAGCAGATAACTAAGCTAAGCTACCTCCCTAAAACAGGTAGGGGACCAAAAACTATTCTCCACAGTTGAAATGCTTGTTATTGCACACAGAAATGCCTTCCCTAATATTTTGTTCAGAACCCCCACTATCATCTCTTTAGGCTACGGCTTGCAGATTTATATGTTCAAGAGCTCTTGCCAGCCTCCCTTGTTCCCTTGCTAAACACAACCACCACGATTATTTAAAGAGGCACCAAATAGATAAAAGTTAGAGCAATAAAAGGACATAAAAATTAACTTCTCAGTGAATTATATTTGGGTAAAGGCAGAACATTTATTTGCAGTGAAAGAACATTATTTAATAAAATATTTAATTAATTAGTTTGTATATATGTTTGAGTGGAATGGTTCCACTGACTGGAATTATTATGGCAAAAAAACCCTTGCATCCAAAGCACCAAGAAAAGGCAAACATTGCAGTGCTACTGCACTGAAGAGTCACTGGAGCGTATGAAACTGTAGTGTTACATTTGAAGAGTAGCATGTAATCATGCTTAGTGTACCATATTTTCTCCTTCCTCATACATATATTTGTCAGAGTTGCCTATGACTTCATAAAAATACAGTTTCACTTTTTCCTATCATTTTGTAACAAAGATGCAAACAAAAAGGGGATAAATTTATTAGTTAATATACGGAAATGTTTAAACAAAAAATCTGTCATGATTCAGATATGTAGATTCACTCCTTCCCATATTCTCCCATTCCCTCCAAAATCCGTAGTTTTTCTGAGCTTGTCAAATCATCCTTTTGTCCTCTAAAATATTCTGGAACAATATCTTCTGATGACAGTGACATTTAGTGATGACAGTAAAGCTGATAAAACTGATTATTGGGTTGCTATCATTTCCTATTCTCCTCCCCCACATCTATAAAGCTGGAATAAAGAAAGTCTAGTACCTGCACTGCACGAAGTAGTCCTTTTAGCTTTTCCTATAATATTAGTCTCAGTAAAAGTGAGCCATCTGCAGACTGAAAAAAAATGATGCTACCGTGAACTGTTGTTTCTTGTCCATATAAACATACACTTGTGTCTACATTATATCAAGTAAAACATTGTGCTGCTAGTATTGTAATTCATGAGCAGGAGATTTAAAGCTGATTCTGCTACTTATAATGTATACGCTGGTTATCATTGTTGTCTAGGAAAAGACACTTTTAATGCTGGAACTTCACTTGGAATGCAATGCAATGCAATAGTTCAGTTGGAAGGGACTTAAAATTGTCCAACTGCCTGACCAATTCAGGGCTTAACAAAAGTTAAAGCATGTTATTAAGGGCATTGTCCAAATGCCTCTTAAACACTGACAGGCTTGGAGCATTGACCACCTCTCTAGGAAGCCTGCTCCATTGTTTGATCACCCTCTCAGTAAAGAAATGCTTCCTAATGTCCAGTCTAAATTTCCCCTGGAGCAGGTTCGAATGATTTGCACACATCCTGTCACTGGATACTGGGGAGAAGAAATCAGCACCTCCCACTCTATGTTGCCCCATCAGGAAGCTGCAGAGAGCATGGAGGTAACACGTCAGTCTCCTTTTCTCCAAACTTGAGAAGCCTAAAGTCCTCAGCCGCCCCTCATAGGACATCCCTTCCAGCCTTTCCGCCAGCTGTGTTGCCATCCTCTGGATGCAGTCAAGAACCTTAATATCCTTCTTAAATTGTGGGGCCCAGAATTGCACACAATACTCAAGTTGAGGCCACACCAAAGCTAAATACAGCCGGATAATCATCTCCTTTGACCAGCTGGTTATGCTATCTTTGATGTACCTCAGGATGCAGTTTGCCCTCTTGGTTCCCAGGGCACACTGCTGACTCATATTGAGTCAGTTCTCACTAGGCTGTCTTTCCTCCAAAGTATTTCTGTGTACCAGTGAAGACTGAAATCTCTTGCACCTTTTTTGTAACTGCTTATCTTCATGTCTTTGACAAGTAGTCTTAAAACAGATAAAGCAATATGCAAGCCAACTACTCTTAACATCTTCCTGAAGACTGTTAGTTTCATATTTGCCCAATCACATTTACAAATGTTCCATTTTTCTTCTACTAAACTTAAGTTTCATTTTGTTCATAGTGAAGTAAGTATAGGAGGTTGCAATCTAAGTTTTAAAGTCAAGTTAAAACATAGCAAAGAACACTTTGAGAAGGCATATCTTCCATGTTTCCAATAATTGAGTAAATATTACTTACTCTTCATTAGGGAAGTGCAGGCATAAGGAGAATCTGACTCGCCCAGAGTAGTCTGCAAGTCACTAGATCATCTAGGAACAGAACAAATTAATCCTAACCTTCTGTTGTCTCCAATCCATGATATAATGCATTGGTTAAGCTAAGCTGTACTTTTGAAGTGCTTGATTAATAAGTGTATAGGCAGGAACACTTAATCAAATCTTCCCTTTGCTCCATCTGGGTAAAGCCACTTATGCTGTGGCTAAGTTAACTTACTTCCTCCATGGAGCACAGAGAAGGAGGGTGAAAAAAAGCTGTAGCACTATTTGGCATTGTCTTCTTGAGCATCACAAGGTAGTAGTTCTCATGAGCAGTTCTAGAAGCCTGACCCCACAGTCTTCTTGGCCGGTGCATATATACACTCTCTAATGAAAACACATCAATTTCTATCAGCTACTGGTTCAGTACATAAGTTAGAAAAAAATAATAGTTTAATAATAAGGAAAGTGTTATGTATTTCTAAAAAAATAGAAATAATTAGTATGAGTTCTCTGTGTAATGGGATGTCAGTTAGGGACTCATGACAGTTAAGAGTACATTTGTTGTCTTCTGTGGAAGCAGATAAAGACGTTCATTAGAAAAGAACATCCTGTTTTATGCTTTGACACCTTCTACTCTTGTTTCTGTAGCACTATTGACTTCAGCGGAATAAGATACAGCTAAGTATAAGTCAGGATATTAAATCTGGTTCTTATTTAATACATCTCAGAGATGTTCTTTACACTTTAGCAGTTCCTCTATTTCAAAATTGCTATAAAATTTTATGATGTCATTTTGATCAATTTTGCACTTAGGAAATGATAGTAGATGTTCTACTTATTTCTCCATAGAACAAAACCAGAAAAGTAACATGTACTTTCCCTAGCAAAGGCATATAATCAGGATGTGTCCATCTGAATGAGAATCAAACAGTCAAAACTGCAAATAGCTTTTAATATGTACTCCAGGCTTTGCAAGAAGTGGAGACAATATCCCATTCCTTTAATTTTCTCTCTTGAGTTCACTGTGTCCCACCGTCTCACTTTAGCTCTCTGGAGTTTGTTTCACTTTACATTTCTAAGCTGCAAGTTTCCCTTTTTCTAATAAAAGCATCAATGCTTATAACTTTTTTCTCTAAAATTCTTTTACCTTGGCAAATAATATAAAAGGAACATACTCTGTTTTTCAATACTTGGATCTGTGTGTCAGAAAACCCCCACATCTTTAAGGTCTATTTCCCTGTTTATACAAAATATAACTGATCCTGTCATGAAAGACAATGCAAACAAACAAACATGGGTGAAAACCTAAATGATTTTTTGCAACTGCAGTTACACACCCTTGAAAATGCAAAGATGTTGCTCCTTTTTTTTGCTTATTAAACCTCACTTCTTAAGTCTTCTTTCCCTTCCCCTGCATAAGCAAATTTTTCAGAAGTTTTTCGATTCCACATTTCATAGCTGATATACAGAAAATTTTGCTTTCTGAAAATTGTGCTGTTCCTTGAGTGAATCACACAACTTTTCTAAAGATCCTCTATTAATTCTTGTAGACATGATGTTTTCTACCCACTTTATATCCTCCAACCAAAGCAAATCGACTCTGAATGAGAGTTGTCTTGTGTTTCCTTCCCTCTAATAGATTGAGACATATAAATGACAACTGGACTGATGCCTATAATTGTGCAAAATAACATTCTCAGATGTACTGCCAGACATACTACTTGATTGTAAAAATAAAAATTAAAGAAAAACCCAAACAAAAAACAACAAAAAAAATCCCATAAACAAATTGCAATCATGCAACTGTTTTGTGAAAAGTGACTTTAATCAAAACAAAGCTGTTTGGGTGGTAATTGCACCACTTTTTCATGTAATTCTTTACAGCATTCATTCACACCATCAGACACTAGATTAAGACTTCAAAACTTATCTCCACACAATCCAATCAATTTTTAACAGCACTTCAATAAAATAAAACTAAAAACTGACACACGCAGAAACTAAGGGGATCTAAGAATTGATCTAAATTATAATCCAGTAACATTTTTTTACCACAATACCCAGCTCCTCAAAAACATTTAAAGATGTGAAAACATATTGAAAAGGGTAGATATATCATTCCTGTTTAGAGAAAAGATAGAGAAGCTAAACATAAAAGAAAATCAGATTCTCCATCCAGCTGCCGTTTGCTACGTGACCTTGTCAAATGAATGTTTTACAAAGCACAAAGTGACTACATATCCAGACTTTCTGAAGCTGAAGTACCAGAAATTGAGATGGGAATAGCTGGGGAGGAATAAGCAGATGCATTTTTTTCCTACATGTGCACACACACCATGTACCTGCTCTTCAATGTATCACAGTATATGGATCACTATTCTAGTAGTCTGAGATGACTTGAGTTCATAACTAAGGAAGTAATAGCATTGTCTATGCCCACCTCAGTCCAGTGTTACTCAGTACCACTCATTTTGAAGGTCTTCTACTAACTCTTGCAGAAAAGGCTTTATATTGGTAACCTAAGCGTTAAATGACTGTGCATCTATAGAAAAGGTGAATGCGTTAATCTAGACAATCTAAAACCCTGTAAAATACAAAGAATTGCAGGTAAAAGATTAATATAGAAAGGGCCATATCATGAGCATCTTTTGTGAATATTCTACTAGCACTTATCTCAAGCAAACAGCATACAAGGGGAGTGGCTGCTTCACAAGGCCTGGAGTAGGTTTTCAACACACAGGTAAAATTGCACATCAGAAAAAACAGCAACAAACATTAAAACCAAATGTTTTAATGAAGTAAAATATTTCCCTGAATGCATTTTATGTCTGAATAACAAAATTTACTCCTATCTCAAAATACATAAGAGCTTGACAGAGGTGCCACAAAGACAGTCCGGTAAAGGTACTGAGAAAGAAGAATATCTCCATAGATGGGAGCCCTGAGACATCTCTGATAAGCTCTCCTGAAACCTTCTTGATGGGGAGTAGTGGGGAGGACAAAGAAACTTTGATGGGTGCAGGACAAAAAAACAGTGGTAAGGAACTGATCTTCTAGTAAAACATGAATCAGCAACAATCATTCTGGGAATAGATGCCCTAAACCCAGTTACATCAAAAAGAATAAAAAGTAAATTGCTACCTCCGCACAAGTTCTCCCGGACAGCCTGGACCCTGGCTGGGACACCTGGCTGACTCTGGACTTCGTGCCACAGGTCATCTTTAAAGTGAAACTTTAAAGTGAAACCTTTGTGTCATTGATGAGACACATTGCTAGGAGCAGTTTGGTGAATGCCATACTGGTAACACCTCACCTAAATATATTTACAGGCACACACACAGGTAAAAGTTCATAAATATATACTTGTTTCACTAGTTGGAATTCTGTAATAACCTTTAATATACACATATTTGCTTCCTAGCAGAAATTTTGTAGTGACCTTTAGTGTGTGTGCATATATATATTTCTAATAGCAGTTCTGGAGTAATTTATATAAAAGAAGTTCTCTGAAACTCAGACCCCCTCATGTGTCACAGAATCCTAAGACCCCCACTGTCATGATCTTTACACACTTGTACATTGGGTAACCCTCACAGGCCTTGTCCATAACTACTACTGAACTGAGAAACTATTAATCAAAAATTTGGTATATATACTCAGGGCCAACATTTGAAGTTTACATTGACTGTCAATGTTCTCTCCTGGAAACACCAACAGCAGGTCTGGACTACGCATTTCACTTCCACCAGGGGGATCTTCTTCTAATGTCACTGGCAATTCTTTAGCAGACAATTTAGAACCTTTTTGAAAATTTGTAGCATCATGGCCCAACAAAAAGTCTAATTCGAATTTGCCTCATGACAGACTGTGAGAAATTGTGAAGTTAAAATACACAAGTTGGTAAAGTCAGAAAATTGTGCAAATATTATGAAAAAGAAAATTACCTAAATGAATAATACAGCTTCTAAAAAAAGCAGAATATCTAAATACAGATAGTCATTACTGTAAATTCTGAAAAATTATTTGTGTGAAGATGATTAGAAAATGTGCCACTCAGTCTTTTATTACTTAATATTAAACCAGACATAGCTTAATAATTACCATTCCTGCTGACTGCTTGAACTGCTTTTACTCTATGCAGACTGTATTTAAAATAATACTGCCACCAAGAACCTCTTCCCTCAGAAGCGAAAATAAATGTTACTTCTGTGTACAGTTACTTATCCTCTCAAATATTTTCATGAGCTTACTGCCTTACATCAAAGTCCTGAGAAACTTTCCCAGAGCTTATGTGCTCCTGCCATCGCCAACACAATGGTGGCTCTCTCTGTCAGGCTAGCTTCCTCTATTGTACCCTTCCTTTTAAAATACTTTTTATTCATACTAACTTTTAAGCCTGGAGCTTCCTGCTATTTTTTGCACTTCCTTAATTTTCTCCTTTCTGAGGCTTCCCTCCCAGCGTTCATATTCTAAAGGACAGTAGCAAATCCATTACAACTTCCTATTTCCCTCAGCCTCCCAAGTTGCTGCTCTTTGCAACTTTGTTTTGTAGACACTGGGAAGGCTCCTACCTTTCTAACAAAACAACACCCTTCCAGGAAGACTTCTGCCATAAGCAGGCACTGAGTGTTTTGGTAGTGTGTTTGACACTGCAGTATCTCACCTACTAAATTAGACTAGAGTAAGGGTTTGCAGGACCAAGCCCAGGGACTGCACAATGGATTGAGGGCAATGGCTGGCATGTGCTTAATTTTTTCTGTGTGTTCATAATTGTCTTTTGATGAGTTTGATACAGAGCATAAATGGAAGCTACATTATGAAATTAGAGATAAGAGTGTATAGGTAACAGAAAACTTTCATTCCCTCAATGATCATCCCTTTCATTCCCCACTGGATGCTTCACCTATTTTTGCAAAAAATGCTGTTTTCTAACATGGAGATTCTCTCTTAGGCTTGATGCTGTGACCTGGGTAAAACAGAAGAAGATCTCCCATCATATTTATCATGTCAGCCTTCTTCATCCAGGATGTTAGCCTGCACTTTTCTCACTGGTACCTCTACATTTCTTCAGAGAGATATGTTTTTTAATTTCAGATGGATTCAGGAGACGCTTTCAATCATTTTTGTCAGTGGATGGTGGATTAGGTTTCACTCAGCCTCTGTCCACACTTCTCCATTCTTATGAGAATATAATTTCTTTTTACCAAGCCAGAGTGTGCCTTTTGTATCTCAAGGATAAAAATCTGGTACAAAAGCCCAAAGTAATCATACACACTGCATGTATTTAAACCCACAACTAACAGAAACACAGTATTTATAGTGCCAGTGAAAAAGAGGTACTGCAAGAGATATATCAGAAAAAGTAACGGCCCTTGAAAATAAAGACACCTACATTATTGTATGAAGGATTGAATGTAAATAACAAATGCCCTACTATCAATCCCAGACTTTCTCCTATTCATTCAGTCAGCTTGGAATTCAGGAGCTTTTTTCCTCCCTTGGAAGTAATGTAACATTCTCTGGTAAGTGACAACACACCCCAGCCCTATGGGAGATTACCACAAAGTAAATCCATTTAACTCTGCCTGTTCTTTTATTTCCCCAAACACTTTCAAAAATCCTATCTACTTGCCAATGGAAGGACAGTATGTTGATCGTTTCTTGGCAAAGTTGTTATGGGAATAATGGTGGTTACTGTAACTGACTACAGTTTTTTGTTCATTGGGAAGGCAAGGGAGAATTTAGTTGTATGTACTGTCATAATGCTGTGCTTCAGGTGTATTAGTAAAGTCTTCGCATGTATGCAAACTATCTATTTTTCCAAAGCATAGAAGATACATTAATACTTCTGTACCCCAGTATGCTCTCTTAAGTTGAGCAAAGAGGGGCAGGGGGTGCAGGGAGAGAAGAAACAATTTATACAATGCTCATTAAGAAAAAGAGGAATTTGCATCCTGTCCAAAGACTCTCTAGGACGACAAAAAAAGACCTCAATCAACTTTAACAGCAGCTTTTGGCTTCAACAGATAAAAGAAGGGAGAAAAATTTGCTGCAAGATAAGCAGTGAAGTGCTGTATAGAATAGAAAGTTCTGCAACACAGAGAAATATCTTCACAGCTGGGAAAACTGTTCGTATCAACACCTGTCTGAGGCCACAGGTTTTTTTTTTTTAGCTATGCACAGTTATTTCTATCATTGTTTCTGTATTCATGCAAATTACAATCAAGCATTTACTGCAATTTCTTTCAATGCTGATAATATGCCAAAGACTAACTTTTACACTTAATGAAACTCTTGCTGCTAAAACTGTTAATTCTGTAATTACTTGCAACTAATAGTAATAATTCCCTTCATGCTGATTTGAAGATGTATATTTAAGATATTTTCAAAGGTAAACTTGAATTAAATTTTGACACAAAATACAGATATTATGGAAAAGAGGAGATTTTTTAATCTAAGTCTAAGAAATATTTTGTTACATTTCCAATAAGGTTCAAAAGAAAAAAGATTTTTCAAGAAAACACTAAGTAATTTATCTAATTAACAACAATATTTTTCTTTATTTTGAAAATAATTTAATGCTTTGTACATTTTCATGGTGAAGATTGTTCCCAAAAATGGTAATCATAAATTCTATTTTTTAAAATTATTTTTCTGCATCCTTATTGGTCACAAATAAGCTTTGCCTATAAGTTATGGACACCATTGTTTAAGTTGCATGCATGAATAAACACCAAGTTTTTAAAAAATTATACATAATACCTTTTTTTAAAGTTGAGCTTCTTCAATGAATAAAAAAAGAAATCCTATTCATTATCTGCAATCCAATATTGCCACACAGATAATTTGAAAATGAAGCTCTTGATAAACAAGAATTGATGCTTGATTATCGTCATTCCATTTCTAAAGAAAAGACTGTCAAAAATAAAACAAATGCATATTAAATCCAGCCTAAACAGTAAGTACACTCAAATGCAAAAAGTCAGTCTATTTTAATAACGATGATAAGATGTGAGTGCAGAATTATCTCTGAACTGCCAGCTTTTCCTAAAATGAACTTTGTTGTGGGCAGCTTTCTCTAAATGAATATTCTATAAAATATTAAGTAATTTATTTGACTATGCAAAACATAATATATACCTAAAATTCTAAAATAATTCTAGTCTCTTCTAACTTCTAATCTTCTACACTTCCTGAAACCAATGTTACAGCTACAATCCTTAATAAGAGGCATCAGAATGTGATTCTTAACCATTTTCAGTCCAGGTGTTATCTGACATACATACACTTCTGTTTTTTCCTACCAATATTGGTCAAAACATTAAAAAAAAAAAATTCACTTTCTTGGTAAAAGCTTCCTCAGGGTGTTATTTTACCAAACTAGATGCAAGACAAACAAATCTTCAATTTTGTCTTCCAGCTGCAAGTAAATTCCTACTGAGTCAGTTTTTTTGTTATATAAATGAGGAAAGTAGGTATTAAATACAAAGAATAGTGCAGATGAGTAAATTCATTCAGTGGAAAGTTAAATTAATTGCAATTCAGCAAATTTATTATGACTATAACAAAGGTAGGTCTATTTAAGTTGACTGGGAAATACTGTATGTGAAACAATTTCCTTCCGCTACTGCTTTACAATTATCTAAAACATACATGCCAAATTCATTTATTCTAAATGATGACTCATTGCAAGCTGATAATACTTCTGACCTGTCATTTAGGTAATATCTTTCTTTATTCCTAGCAATCTCTCAAAGGCGTGCTGTGCAATGGCCTATATGCAGTAACACTTCCTCTTAAACGTATGTTGAATTTCAACGTGTTTCATCTCTTTAGTACAAACTAAGATGAAAACTTTGTTTATATATGCAGCAATACTTTTGTTGTACTTCAGTCACTGGGGTTTTTAAAGGCTCCATCCCTTATGCCCTGGCTGCCACCACACTAAGTGCAGATCCCATTTTAGCTGACAAGTTAAGTCTAAACACACAGATCATCTTCAGCAATGAAGCCAGAGAAAGGAACGCAGGTAAATGTGGTGCAATAAAGGTGGGATATAGATATATATAAATAAAAAAGGTGGGAATAGACAGGAGGTAGCAGACCTGTAAACATAATCAATAAAATAAAATATGAGAAAAAAACCCAACATGTAGTTTTTGTTCTTTAAACCTCCTGAGTTATACAAAAGAGAAGGGCTATTCTAAAGTGACAAGGAAATCTATTTAGACAGAGGTGTTCCCATTCTGTTTGCACACAAGCATATCCTTCGGTCAGTACAAAACATTGGTGAAATACACTCATATTAACCAATAAGCCTATTCTGAATCTTGTCAAGCATACATTCTCATAGCAGTTAACATTATGCCTGTTGGTGTACCCATACTAGAAAAAGTGCTAATAGTCAGTAAATATCATGTGTCGATTCTACTTAAAAATGCGCTTTATACGTAAAAGTGGGTTCAAACTTGAAAGCACATTATTACATTTATTTTATAGTGGAAGCATCTGATGCTACATCTTTACTACAAATGATGTTAATCCTTGAGCTCTAGAAATCTGTTCAAGTACTCCCTTTTATTTCCATTGTCACGCAGTGCAAAGCCTTTTACAGACTACAGCATGCAACTTATTTTTAATGGGTCTCTGCTCTGGAGCAAGGACCCTACCAAACCACCACAAATATTTTCCTGGGTTGTATTTGTTTTCGTAGAGATAGAGGTAAATTTCTTCACTGGAGTTTGAATGGCCTATGGTTTGGATTTGTGACCAAAATAGCGTTTCTAACACAGAGATGTTTTATCTGTTGCTGAGCAGTGTTTGCACAGCATCGAGGCATTTTCTGCTTCTGGCGCTACCTCATCAGTGAGCAGGCTGGGAATGGGCAAGAAGGTGGGAGGGAATACAGCCAGGACAGCTGACCCCAACTGACTAAAGGGATATTCAAGACCATATGGCATCATGCTCAGCAATAAAAGCTCTGGGGAAGAAGGAGGAAGAGGGGATGTTTGCAGTTATGGTGTTGGTCTTCTCGAGTACCTGTTACATCAGCATGACAGGGCTTCTTACACCAATTTTTAGTATTTATTATATTTGCTACAGGTGGATCAGTTTTGTTACAGATTTTGAGTTTGTTGTAACTGAAGCAGAGTTCAAATTGGTATCCTCAGGCAATTAGACTATTATTGTGACAGCAGAATGTGAAAAACAAAAGCAGAAGCTACAACATGATTTCACTAACAATATTAGATGTAGAACCCTTTATTTAAGCCCTTCTGCTTCAACCCCTTAATAAAACTGCAAAAAATACTCTTAAACTTTAAAATTTCTATGATAACTAATCAGAAGAAAACATGACCTGATTCTACTCATCACTGTACAAAAACCAATCCTGAAAATGGTTTATACCTTAAAGACCTCATAAATTTGAATGTTAAAAAAGAGCAACAGGACAGACCTGTAAACTGGAGGACAGATGAGTCAAGTACTGACACCCAAGCAACCCTGTGTCAGATGGCAATCTGTCAATAGAACAGGAACAGAATTGAAGTACAATGCAAAGGATTACTCTTTAGAGAATAAACATGTATCGTGATTTCTGATGGAGAGGGAAAGACAGGAGAAAGTGCTTCTTGTGAAGCTAAACAAAGGGAGAAGTCAAGTACTGTTGGGTTTTGCGGCATTGTAGCAGCAACACAAGTAGCTAATATAACATTCAAATTTTTTTGAAGTTTATGAGTAACTGCCCATATTGCTGAGCTGTGGGTCTTTGCAGTGTGTAGGCCTTCAATGAGGTCCAAGCACTGAGGTGCCTGGAAGATGTCCTAAATAGATATCACAGAGGGAAACATTTGAATGGGTGGTTATGCTTAGGATTACATTTTTTACGTGGAAAGGAGTTGTTGGAAATTGCCTTGAGAGTTATTCTGGTATCATGTTATCACCCATATACTAGGTCTTCTGGAGAACAGCTGCTATTTGAATTCCCATTTTAATCAGGTATGTTGACTTCCCAATTGAAAACTGCAAGGATCTCTCTTTATCACATGATGCCAAAAGCTGTCTGGAAGATATTTAGGATTATATACCAGAATATCAGAAATGGATATATGCTACACAACTAACAACAAAGAGAAAGAGATTCTGATTTATCAAGGAGGACTTAAAAGTCCTTGAGAAAGTAACACAAGAGAAATGGGGGTAGAAAAGAACTAGTACATGTGGTGGCTGAATACGCTTCAGACAGTGAGTTAGTTAAAGGGATAGATTGTTGGCCTTATTCTCAGCAGAAAGAACAACTGGACTATAAAATGACTGCACTAATAAAGTAGCAGTTTAAAACGTTGAAATGGTAGCAGTGTAAAATTTAAATTATCTAGAGAAATAGAGCCTAGACTGCATCTATCTGAAGTACTAAGACCAAGGGGCACAATATGCTAGACTATCTGAAATGTGACTAAATTCAACATATACATCAAATTGCAAGGGAATAGAAATAAAGCCACAGATTTAAAGCAGAGAAGAATCTCAGTACCACAAATTTGATTTAAGAAAAACAAGTTAAGTTAGGAAGACGACATATACTTAAAATCATATAGAAGTAAACAGAATGACATGGAAAAGTAAGAATAAGTGAAATGAGAGAAAATGAGAAATAACTGAACATACAGGTAGTATTGACACTTATTATAGGACTTGGAAAGTAAACAATACATTGCTGCAATGCCACAGCTCTGTGACATTTGGTTGGAAAGGTAGATCGGCAAAAGAACTAAGAAAAAGTCTTACTGGAACTTATAAATGTCAGTGAAGGAGGCTGAGTGAAAGACATACAAACAGAAATTAAATTAGAATCTCAGCATGGATGTGGAGGAATAAAAGCAGCCAGTCAAATAAAACTAGCACAGAAAATAGAGATAACTTGCAGGTAGGTCTTTAAAATACACAGAATATGAGCAGTTTGATGAAGAGACAGTGGGACCATTATGGGATAAGCATAACATCATGGTGACAGATAAAAAGTTGCTGGGAGGTTGCATGAATTCTCTGCATATTTTTTTAAATACCAAAAGCTAAAGGTAATCCCTAAGAGAGAGATCTTTCTGATAGAGAAATGCTTTACTTACTATTTTCATTACCACAGGGTAAAAGAATACTTGATAATGGGACATGACTTCAGGCATGGAGTAAATATTTAACACCCTGGAATCAATTAAACAGTTCAGTGTGCTGGTAACCAGGACCTGAAAGATGCACTGAAATAATCAGAAGGGCACAGGCCCAGAAATTAATGAAGGAAACAGGTAAACCTTTAGCAAATGATTTTGTCATTCACACACCACTGAATGAGGTCTAGGAGACAGGCAATATGTGCAGATGTCCCCGCAGGTAAGGAAAAAACCCAATAAGATCAAAGTATGATTCTGTCTTCAGCTGCGAGGACACACTAATAAAGAAGCGGATTACATACAAGATGCAGTGAAGTAAGGGCCAGCCAGCCCAGATCCATGAAGAGAGAATCACACCTGTCAGACATGCTTGAGTTCCTCCAAGCACCTTATTGAACTGGAAGGAAAAAATGTGCAGTAATGGATATGATTTGTCTGAAGTGAAAACCCGCCTCACAGTGTAAAATTCAACTCTGCAGTGAGGTTTGATAGCTTATGTCAGAGTGCCATGGCAGAAATTAACTACTACAATGAATTAAAGCCTATATAGAGACCCCAAAAAAAAAAAAAAAGGTCTTAGCAAGAGGTAATTATTAGAAATGGAGGAAGATAAAAAGTGAACCTACCTATGCCACAGAGTTTAGTCTTGGGTTTGGGATTTTATTCCTTACATATCAGCATCCAGGGTAATGATACAATTGATATAATTTCCAAGTGCGATGGAACCAAGGAAATCCTTTTAGGAAGCAGATGAAGTATCTTCATTGACTAGGCAGGGTTAAGAGGTGAACTGAAAGTGTCTCCTTAACTGTCATAATATGCAGATGATAGGTCTCACAAGAAAATGAGCAGTAAATTGAAAATTATAACTACTATAAGAAAAGAAAAAGTGTCTTAGGAATAATGAAAGCCCTCTTCAAAAGAAGACAGAGGTTGTAGTGCAAATGAGATTATCTTATTTTTTCCAGCTATAAAACAGCAAATGAACACATGTACCCCTCCAGCCCTCAAACTTGGATAATTATTTCCAGCCCACACAAGCAGTACCAAAAGAACGTGGTACTTCCTATGGATTTCTTATGGAATAGTTCTTAGGGAAAAGTTGCATTGCTTCTCTTAACATATCTAAGATACCTTTAAATTAATTAGAACAAATATCAGTGATCACACAGCCACTGTTTTCCTTAATCACTATTTGATCTGCTCCCATCCCACTGATACACATTACAGTTACGAACATAGTGATTAAAGCTGTGTTCGTATCTTGAAGACATGCACAACTAAGGGCTATTAGGACTTGAGTCTATTTTTTAATCTGGTCTGCAAGTTTTAAATCACATTGTAATTTAGCTTCATTTCAACCACAGAAAACTCTTCAGTGCTTTATAGACAGGAGAGAAAAAAAATAGTAAAAAGTAACAAAAGAAAAAAACAAGAGAAAACATCAGCTGCAGAAGATTCTTGACTTCTCGTCTTCAATCTTCTGTGAAGAGTTTAAGGAAAGACTGACTAAACTGTTTGCAACTAACTCTTGCTGGTTGCTATAAGAAAATAAGAAAAATAAAGCCTCAGATAATATAGTTAAAGAACCGATTCTGCCCTGACAGCTATGAAGCCCATAAGACCAGATAAGCTACGTCTTTTATTTCTGTATTACTGTGCTAAATTTATCCAAAGCACCTTTGAGAAGGGTGGATGTCTCAGGCAAACTGGCAAGTGTATTAGGCACATCTTTTCATCTCTATCCTTTACTGACAGTTATCATTTTTGTAACAGAGAAGCTAGTGGTAAGAAAATTAAATGCAGCTCCACCCAAATAAAATGGTTTTAGGAAAATGTACTGATTAAATTAAATTTTGATCAGAAAAAGTAAAAATAAATTGACTTCCTTTTCTGAGAATGTAATTTTTTTCTAACGATGTAAATCTGATAATTTAAACCATTATTTAGATATCTTTTTTTTATTGCTGTAAAATATATTTAAGTGTAACACTACGATGATTTTAGCATAACATAAATGTAAAAAGTATTAAAAATTAAAAAAATGCTTTATGACAAAAATATTCAGAAATTTTATTTTATAGAAAAATTTAGTCTTATTCTTCTATATTATTCATCACTCCTCATCTGTACAAGCCTGGAGAAAAGCATAATTTTACAGATTACCACCCAGATAGCACAAGGAAGAAGAAAGTATAATGCATCATAGGTTATAAAATATAATTAAAGCTGGCACAGAAGAAACATCATTAAAATTATGTCAGCCTGCTGTGAAAAAAAAAAGGCTGTTAATTATAATGGGGCGGAGGGATAAGAAGAAAGCGTCAAGTAACAAACTTATCTTTAGATGCTCCAATTAATTTCACCCGTAAAACTGTCAGTACACCATAGCACTTATAAATTCCATAAATACAATTTGGATTACTTTGCAATGACTGCAGTCACAAATAACATGACCACTAAGTATCCTAGGACTGCATAGGAAGATTAAAGCCTAAGGTCAACAGTTACGATGGTGGAGCACGTACTGAATGTGGTAGTTGCATAACTGCTAGGATCAATTTTGGACAGATGGAAAGAATGGCAAAAAAGTTATGGAAGAATCCCTGGAACAGGTAAAAATCTCTTTTCTGGCATAACAGGATTTTATGCAGACATCATGTATGTTATAATACATTATAGTATGTATTATATTACATATAATCTATTCCTGTATGCAGCTGGAATCTTTATTCATTTGAACTTGCAGTAGAGCACTAAAATCGTACACAACTATGTTATGTATGAATGAATGCATATAGTCAAGCTTCCTTTCTTCAAGGAAGGAGGAGATTGAACATAATGGAATAATTTCTTTTGAGCTAGGTAGGAAAAAATGTTGCACTGTTTTACAAATAACTATAATATACAAAAGAAATACTAAGGTTCAAGAAAATTAAACATTCTCAAATAAGCTAAAAAAATTCTGAGAGGAAATGCTTCAAATATTTCTTTTAAATGCTGTAACATGGAATCTGTCAAAACCTTGTCACCCTTCACTTTGATTTCACTTTTTCTACCCAGTTAAACTTATGTTAGAAAGTCTTAACTTCTCCGGTGCCCCATTATAATTTCAAAACACATCAAGAATTTAGCCGTATACTCTGGTGGAGCGAGAAATAAATACCACAGAAAATTTTGAACACCATATAAAGTATTTATCTTTATAGTAGCCTTATTTATCTGAGAAGCTGCAGCCATGAGGGTCCCTATCAGAGACAATGCTCATGCTTCAACCTTGTAGAACGGAAAAAGCGGTTTAAATTTAAAACCAAAGAAAACAACCCTACATATCACTTCAGGGGAAGATAACTTTCAGACACGTCCTTTGTTCAGCACAAAGTATTTGTTCTAAGAACAGTGGAGAGTATCAAATAGCTCCAGCCCAAGATAAAACAGATTTGAATCTTTATATTAAAAAAAAATGAATGTGAAGTCCCATATTTGAGCAAGGGTCATAACCGCAGGGCTACACAATACTCTGAGATAAGACACATCATTTTTTCCTGTTGGTATTTCTTCATTAAAAACTTGAAATGTGCTAAAACAGGGACTGAAGCACAGGCATTTAATTTCCCAAGTGTTCACAGCCACCTATATACCATTTTTTTCCTTCCTCAATGACAACAAACTTTCCCAATTTACTTGAAAAAAACACACAGAAAAGAATCAACAGGAAAGCCTGAAAGTAAGTCACCTCATAATACATTATGACTCTAGGGCTATAATGGAAGATGAACTTCTGATTTGAAATTCTTCAGTTAATAAAAAAATTCAATCCAGATAGCCATTGCTATACATTACCTGAACTGAGAGCATGATGTCTTCTGGCTTTCTGGCACTGTGGCTGGCTTATAGCTTAGCTCTACATTTTTTTGCTTTATTTTTATTTAAGAAATAAATAATTATAAATAAAATTAACATTGGTCTTTAATTAGAAAGAACATAATTTCAAGGTTTTTTTTTTTTTATTTCAAGCAAAAATTGGGAAAATATTCATTTTCATTGGATAGAAGAGAAGTTAGGTTTCCCCCAGGGGAGGCTAAAAGAGTACACTTTAGGCTAGAAAGGCACGTGAAAAGGTAATGAAACATGGCGTAACTGTAAGGATGTGTTTTTACACACATGTCACTACAGAGGTGTAGTGAACAAAACAAGAAGTGTACACACACAAAACATACACAGAAATATGAGATTTAAAATAAACTTTCAGAGTACGGACAATACAGCAAAGTTACAAAGTCCAATTCTTATTTTGTAAAGGAGTGAACAATTTAGCATTCCACTTTCATGTGATTATTCATGTCCTAAAACAGCAATCTCTCCCATACAAACTTTTATCCCAAATCAAAATATTTCTTATCAAACTTGTTTCTACAAATAGCTTAAACAGAATCACAGAATCACAGAATATCAGGGATTAGAGTGGACCTTGAAAGATCAGCTAGTCCAATCCCCCTTCTGGAACAGGAACAGAATTTGAACTCATGATACACAGTGGACCTTTGCATTTCCAATTTCCTACTCCCAAAAAATCAAAATGATTTTTAGAAAACGTGCTATTTATTTATATTTAATGAGGAATATGAAAGTGTTAACATATGCTTCTTCAAAAGATTTCAGTAACTTAGGGATCTGTAGGGAGGGAATTAAAATTCTTTAGTCTGGTGTAAGACCCAAACTGTAATATAATCACTGATAACATTATATAATACAATACTCTAGATGATATTATCAAGAGATAATAATCACTGCTAGAACAGCCTGTCATGTAGTTTTATGCTGAGAAAGACCTGTCCACATGGGGCCACCTGCAGCACATTAGTACACTACGCATTGTAATGTTCCCCAGGGACACATGGGACAATATATTGCACCTCACTGCATACCTTCAGCCTTCTGCGTACCTCCATAACCCAGTGTTAAGAATTGAGGAAGACACCAATGTGGAAAAATACAACATTATGCATTTCCAAATGCAGCACATACTGAGTATTGCTCCAAGTTGTCACATTTCCCACCTAAGAATTTTCATAATTTAAGTTAAGTCTATAAAATGTTTTAATCTCTATCTCCTCTGACCTGAGATTACACCATGCATGAAATCTTCAAATGATTATACAATTCAATGCACCAAAATTATGAAAGTTTTAAGGTAACACTCCAATTCCAGCATGGGAAAAGGCAATCTAGATAACTAAGAAAGTGATTTTAGATCTCCAATTATGCCTTGCACACTAAACCCCCATATTTTTTAGAGTGCATTGACTTTACAAAATTCAAGTTGCCTGTAACCATGAGAGTTGGAGCGAGGCAGCCACTTCCACTCTGGTCACTGTCTTTTTTTTTTAGTTTCTGCAATGGTACCACACACTCACTGACCTTCATATAACCGCAGGAATGATGCTCATACTATAAATCACTTTCCCAGCAAACACAACTTCTTAGACCTATACATAGGGCAGCCAAAAGCTTTGCTCTTCCTTTATACTACACTCAAGGTTAGCAGAGTGTGCTAATGACATAAGCTGAAGTAACTAGGGCTAAATACACTACACAAACACTCTGGGAGGGACCTGAGTTCATTTGGACAACTTCCTACCATAAAGTCCCTAAAGATGATTTTGCACCATCCCCCTTCTCTTCCTTGACTTGCCTCCATACAATCTCCTTTGTCTTTTTTGGTTTTTTTCAGTCTATCAATAGCTTGGGACCAAGATTTCTTTTTACTAACAAACGTCAGAAATAAACAAAAGAAAATAAAAGGGATGCAGCTGTATCTGAGGACAACAGGTATAATAAAGAGTGCCAGAGCAATTATAACTAGCATCTTCATTTAAAAAGGGACCTCTGAGTCAGGAACCAGTCATAAATAATGAAACATGAAAATTAAAAAGTGTCTTCAATTGCTGTTCTCTCTTAATTTACATTTTAATGTTATGTAGAAATTATTGAGGTTTCTAAGTAAAAAAAGTAATCAAAAGCTTAACTCTCTCCTTTCTACCTGGCTGTACACAAGATACTTCGGTTTTCCCTGCAGGAGCAGCCCTTCATTGTGTTATACAAACTTTTATAATGCTCTCATCACAGCAGTATCCACTGATATTCACATTCTGTTCAAGCAACACCTGCTCTCCTGGAAAAAGTTAAAGTCATCCTTTTATTCTCTGCAGTGCTTCATAAGAGTTAGTTTTCAAGTAATTTACTTGAAGATTTTTGGAAGAAATAACAAACTAGAAACAGCACAGCAAACAAAATCTGCAGTTCAATACCAGTGTATCAGTGCAGGGATGCAGCCATGTGAAGTTCCTTTGCTTCAACAGAAGGAAATTGAAATACTTCAACATCTGACAGTGCCTTTTGTTCTTGAAGCTCTTACATGGTCTTCATGGCACTGAGACTTGAGTGGCTAACATATGTTGCACAATTGTGCCTGTCAAAAGATAATTTTTTACTCAAGAATTAATGTATTTATTCTTATATCAAGAAAAAACAAAACCCACAAACAACAACAACAACAACAACAACAAACTTGAGCTGAAAAACTGCATCCTCTTAAAGAGCTGTGAACTGAGAGATCCATGGAGATTTGCCAAGGAGAAGAGTGAACTTCTCTAATGTGTACTTGTATTTCTGATATTAGGTCAGGGCACATTAGCAAGACCATGCACAGATGACCATCCAAAGATGCGTCCACCAAGGACTTTTCAGTATCTGCTCATTTATGATTTAATAATAAAAGAGCTTCAGCGTTGTCAGATGGAAAGTGTAATGTACAATTCCATACAAACTACTTGGAAGATTTCTGCAAGAAAAAAGTTCAAAACAAATCTGTATGTGCTTTGATGCACCCTTCTAGTCAGACCACAAAACTAAAATGGTAGAGAAGACCATCTCCACTACAGATGCAAATAACAATTTTGCAGCTAGTGATCCCATCTTTGAGTAGAAAACATCTTATAGTCTAATACCTAATAAATCATAATGTTTTGCTACTATGATCTCTAACTCCCCAAATAGCTGTCAAAATGGAAGGGATTTTCTAGTAGGCTTCTGCCTAACTAAAAGTCTTTTCATTAAACCACAGGTTTCCATGATGCACTTTGAAAGTATTCCCAAATAATGCTATAAACTAAAACTTCATTTTATTGCCATGATTGTACAGCTTTGTAGCTTGGCTATAGCTAAAAAATGGAGAACACCTGGATAAGATCTTTTTACCTGTCTCCAGGGCTAGACAGCATCTTTATGAAAAGCTCTGGCTATGACAAAGTTTTTACTAGTTTTTTTCTTAAATAAATGTGAGGTGAACACTGCAAGTAAAAACGCTTAAATTCACTGTGAAACAGTACATTGAACGCAATTTTGACTGTTTTCAGCATAATCTTATTAGCATTTTGCAGTCAATACCACCACATTTAGTGGAAGACAGTTAAAAGAATAGCTGAACTGTATATCAATGAAGTTCTGAAACACCCCAAGATAAAATGCTAACTTTACAGCAACTTATTAAGTAGACCTCTTTGTTTAGTTACAAAAACAGTCAGATCAATTCTTGTCAAAGTTTTCCACCTTCTGGTAGAACTAGTACACCTATTAGAAATGTGTTTGGCAAGTGGGTATTTTGCTTAGTTTCTCTGTATTTTTCTATATTTTATTCAACTGCACAAACTTCCTTTTGTCTGGCCGTTTTATTATTTATAGTGGTAACACAGACATCCTCTTCTAATATCGTGAGCCTAACACTTCTTCACTAATGCTAACTGACCTAAAAAAAAAAAAAGAAAATCCCTAGGTTATTATACCTGTTACAAATCATTGGTAAGGTGCCTCATATTCTCATAACCTCATATACTTCCTTCTTTTAGGCAAAAGCATGAAAAATAATGCTTACTTCAAATATGTAATTTATGCCTATTGGCTTTATATTATACAGTATCATGAACAACAGGAAACACTAAATGAAATAAAATATGTTAAAGGTTAAATGAGTGTGTCACTTTTTCTGGTGTGTTTTGGAAGACAACAAGAAGATCACCTAAGGGGCTGGTCAGGCTGGGTTTTTCCTGGCTTTATTACCCAACAGATGGAATGGCAAATGCATGACATACGGAGAAAGATATCTTATATGCCAGTTTGTTAAACAGATTGTCTTCATCATCTGACCACTGTTAGAAAGGCAATTGAAAACCACAGGCTTCCAGCTTCTCCATAATGAATGTTAAAAATGCAAATATGGAGCCATTTCTCACCCTTCAAAATGACTGTCAAAACCACACACATAGTGAAAAATTCTACACAAGTCAATGTGAGACGGTATTAGGAACAATCCCCTTCCTGAAATCCCTCCATGGGACTCGGCAAGAACTTACATCTTAAGAACTGGTCCTTGGTTCTCTTCTTATGGGTATTCAGTGGGAAAAGATTTCAGAAGTCTATCAGTGCACACCAACAATAAGTACTGCCTTCAAGTAAAAAAACAAAAAGAAAAATAAAAGTGCTTTTGGTCTGCACACTGGATCTTGGTTTTAGAAAAGCAGGGAGATAATTTCTGTTGCATTTTATGATAGAATGGTTTGGGTTGGAAAGGACCTTAAAAAAATCATCTAGTTCCAATCACCCTACCATGTCCAGGGACACTTTCTACTATCCAGTCCTATCCAGCCTAGTATTGAACACTTCCAGGGATGGGACATCCCCAACGTCTCTGGGCAAACTGTTCCAGTGTCTTACCACCCTCAAAGTAAATAATTTCTTCCTAAAATCTAACATAAATCTCTTCTTTCAGTTTAAAACCATACCCCCTCTTCCTTTCACTGCACACCCTCATAAAGAGTCCCTCCCCATCTCTCCTGCAGCCCCCCTTTAAGTATTGAAAGACTGCAATAAGGTGGCTGCAGAGCCTTCTATCTCCAGGCTGAGCAACCCAACTCTCTCAGTCTGTCTTCATCAGAGAGATGGTCCATCCCTCTCATCCTCTTTGTGGCCCTCCTCTGGACTTTGTCCAACAGGTCTGTCTCCTTCTTACATTGGGGGCTCCAGAGCTGGACACAGTACTCCAGAGGGGTCTCACAAGAGCAGAGTAGAGGGACACAATTACCTCCCTTGACCTGCTGGCCATGCTTGTGTTTATGCAGCCCAATATGTTGTTGCCTTTCTGGTCTGCAAGTGCACATACCAGCTCATGTTGAGCTTCTCATCCACTAACACCCCACGTTCTTCTCCTCAGGGCTGCTCTCAATCCATTCTTTGCCTATCCTGTACTTGTGCTTGGGATTGCCTTACTTTTGAAGCTTTGTCCAGGTCCCTCTGGATGGCATCTCTTCCCTCCAGTATGTTGACCACACCACACAGCTTGGTACCGTCAGCAAACTTGTGCTCAATCCTGCTGTTCATGTCACTAATAGAGATATTAAACAGCATTGGTCACAGTACCAAACCGCAACCCACTTGGACACCAAGTCATTGATTACAACTGTTTTGAGTGTGACCATCCAGCCAGTTCCTTATCCACTGACTGGTCCATCCATCACATCCATGTCTCTCCAATTTAGAGAAAAGGATGCTGTGCGGGACAGTGTCTAATGCATTGCACAAGTCCAGGTAGATGATGTCAGTTGCTCTTACTTTATCAGCAAATGCTATAACCCCGTCATAGAAGGCCACCAAAATTTGTTAGACAGCATTTGCCTTTACTGAAGCCACATTGGCTGACGTGCTGTAACATTCTACTGTACCCCGCTGACAGGTGTGCATTAAATAGGTTTCACTACTGTTAGCATTCTTATTATTATTTATAGTAAGGCTATATGTTATCATATACAAATATATTCACTTTTTAATGTGTGTAGTTGGTATGATCAGGTGATAACTGCAAATAACATGGCAGTGTGCAAGTGGTCAAATATTTTGATGCACCACATCTATACACAGTCTGATTTTCAATGTATTAAAACCAGTTAGTCTTGCAATATATTTAGATTAGAAAACAGGAGAAAGAGGTTTCGGAACTATCCTCCAAACAGAGCAGCAAGGCAGGAAAATGAATTGTTTTAAGCTGGAACTTGAGAAACTTAAGGGAAGGACAGTGGAAGTCTGTACCAAATTTTTATTGTGTGATTTGCATGCTTCTTTATTTCAGCTGGTTTTGCACAGGGAAACTTGTCAGCACTATGAATTAATACCTTTTCCCTTTCTGATGTATAGTTTACCTTCTATTGCTACACTGCTACAATTGCAAATAGATGTAAGGAAGATAAACAGGTATAAGCTAGTGGTACTAACATTTCTGAGGCACCTGATGAGCATGTGCTCTCATACTTGAGGCAAACCAATTGCTATTTTATATACAGCAGCTTTAGTTATTGCAGACACCAACACTGTAGAGGCCTCATTGTCCTTTTACCTAGGGACATGTTAAAGGTTCTGCTTTGAGTCTTTTACTACAGGTTTGAGACTGCCAGAGACAGATGCACCAGTCCTGTGTGCAGGGTTGGGACTCTCTAGGCATCACTCGCCTTTTCCAGGACACTGCGTTCAATAACGGATATAATAATTTTCCATCCTGTGTTCCTATATAATGCAATTATGTTGTGTCACTGCTGAAACTAATATTTATATTCTTTTTTTAAAAAAGGTCATTTGAAATAGAACTCCCGATGCTCATTAGCACATTTCCTTTTTAAAGCTTCCTTCTTTCCAACAAGAGCAAGTCCTGAGAAAAGGACAAAATGCACACCTATGCTCAGAAAAGTACTTGGAAGTATTAATGTGTAAGAGATGCAGCTTTCCTGTGAGCCTACAGCAATCTCTCTAATACATATGTTGCTTATCATGTGAACAGTTGTAATACATTTTAAATCAAGAGAATAACATTTCCTTTCCCTCAGGGAATCTCAAAGGTTAGCATTGCTTCAAACACTTGCAGAGCAAGCTACATACAGCTCACAGTCACTTGGTTCAGAGCTGAACATAAAGTGTCACTTAGATGTATTTTACTGAGAAATGTACCGTTTCTTTCTAGCATCATTAAGCCATGAATGCAAACAATTAGCAGAACTACAGCTTCTGGAATCATGCTGTCTTACCGTTTACATTAATACAGCCCAATGCCATGACACAGTTATAGCCTGTGCCACTGGAAGGTGTTCATTAATTCACTCCACTCATGCTCCTGGATAATAAAATGATTTTTTTAGTTTGGGTTTTATTTATTTATTTCAGTACCTTTCCCACACTGGTTTCTTTGGTACACACTTTAACAGAGTCTATGCCTTCAGAAAAAATTAACTAAACAATTTAATTCATCAGTTTGGAACTTGAGCTGGTTTACTTTATGAAGACATTTAAAAACAAGCTATACTATTTACTGCTTTTAAAGATCCTTCCTTTCAACTTTCCTTATTGCTCACAATACTTTGATAAAATTAAATCTTACTAATCTGCTTTTAAAGAAGGGGGAAATAGACAAAGACATTAAGTGAGCCTCTCAAGGCATTGTCAATGGAAAAGAAGGAATAAGATAATACCTTGGAGGCTTTTTTTTAAAGGATAACTTTTTTTAAACAAAAGACTGAAAACAAGAGGTTTCTGAAAACATTATGTATCTTTGGTTTTCAGATGAAGTATTTATTTTTTTAATGAGGTCGTACAATTTTCTGCTGTGTAATGAATATGGAGATATTTTCTGTTCAGTTATGGTTGGATTTGCAGTTCAATACTTCAGCTTCACATTCACAAGGTTTGAATTAGAGATGCTCCAGTAAAATGCACACACACCTAATGCCTGAATATCTTCTCTTTCAAATACTGACCGGTGCTGTATTTTCAGCCATTTCCATGCATGGATGAAAACACTCTGTTTTAAAAACAACCCATGAGCATGAGTGCTCTGAAAATGTGACAGGTGAATGAAAAAGCCCGCTGAACCCAACAGGAGACTGCCAGGCTTGATGTGAACACTATGGGAATCTCCTGTATGCTCTTGGAAATCACTGTGATTGAACCTATGTGAAACCAAAGAAAGGCAGACATCATCTCTTAATATAAAACAGAAAGAAAAATAAATATTGTGTGTGAGAGTTTGGATCCTAACAGTCCAATCTGGAGAACTATGGAGAACTAGGCACTCAAATGCCATTTCTTCTTTTGACTCCTTAGGTTGAACAGCTTTTCAATGCTGCTACAATGGATAAAACTGTTATAGTCCCATATCAGACTCAATTTAGATATCTTCTGTGCAGTTATCACAGAGATTATTTCTCATGTGTATTTCCACTGAGTGCATTAGGATTATTTTGAAGGTATTTTGCACCATAAATAAAGATATCACAACCTAAAATATTATAAACTTAATGAAGAATTACTCATTCCATTTTTTCTTAAGTAGTGTATGTTCACAAACAACAAGAACCAGCAGAGATCCATAGGATTTGCATGAACAGTTTAAAGCATCTCAAAACCAGAAGAAACCCAGAAGTGGATATTGTATTAAGTCTAATCTTTGATCCTAAATAAAGGTGAATTTTCAAAGTCACTTATATGCTCAAAGATTATATTTTTCTTTAATTTCCCCCTTAATATGTATTCTGTTGTTCATGAATTATAACAGCAATATTGCCTCCAGGTCACTTAATTTATTTTGTAACCTTTTCTAAAGGCCAGATTTTTAAAGAAGCCTGGTGATCAATGCATCCAAATCTCACTGAAATAAATACAAATTGCACCAAACTTCCATGGCTTCCTTTAAAAAATCCTGACAGAAAATGGAATCGGTAAGAGTCAGGTGACACAGCTTACAAAACTTCATTTTTTCTAATGCATTTCAGTGAGCTGCAATAATAAATTCCCCTCAAGACTGAAGTAGTCGTAGAATTGACTATCACTTGGAAAAGCTGAAGTTGAGTCAATTGCTATTTGCAGTAAGAGACCAGGTTAATCACAAGGAGGAAAATAAATAAATAAATATCTGTTTCTTCTAGTACACTAACTTAGAGTAGGGCCCCAACCAGGGGGCCCAAATGCATGAAACTTTTCTAGGAGAATATAAGGATGTACTGCATAACTCAGATGGCACCTGGTAACTTATCTTAGAAATAAATCAAGATTTGTCTCTCAGGTAAGTGGCCTTTAATATCTCCAACATGTACTTTAACAGTATTACCATTAGTTTTAACTGTAAGTAAATGTTTCCATCATAAATTATGTTCCCTGAAAACTGGTGCAGTTGCAAGTAAACACCTCTTCTTGCTTTGAAGATGTTAGCATGTGCTACGACAGAAGGATTTACATTAAGATGCTGCTAAGAATGCACCCTCAGTTTTAACTGGACTTTTAATTGTCTTTTGCCTCTTTAAAAGTCATCCTACATATTTTCCAATAGTTTAAATTAACTTGAGGAACTGAAAAAATAATAAAGGTCATTCAATCCATTCATGGACACACACCTCACCTCAACTCCAAACTATACATATAGGACTGAGCAGAGCCACTTTTGTCTTAAAACATGGTTAGAATTCAGTGTGATTTTAGATTTTAATAGGAGCTGATTTAGGTCAATGCTGAACAAATCTGGACATCTGACCTCAATTATTCATCATCAGACTCAGTACAAATTGTAACAGAGAGGAAAAAAACAAGAAAAATAAATTCTCCCTGATTCTAAAAAAAAAATAAATAAATAAATCTCATTGCACCTGCCAATGAATCTTCCTAATTAATAAATATTCACTACTCTGAATACTGTGTCTTGGTCACAGCCATCATCAAAACCGCATGCAGAAGTTGTCAACCTTTAAAGTCTGCTTAAATTGCTTTGTTCATTGTTAATCCAAGGTGCTGATATCACAAGCACTTAAATCACTTAAATTAATATTGACAACTATCAGAAGACAATAAAGTCTTTCCTGATTTTTGGTTGTCTTATGCATATTGGACAGATCTGTATGGACAGATCAACATATCACATGAGAGTCTTTTCTTCACTATACTGTCTATTGCTGCAGAATTTGGCCACAGTAAATAACAGATCTGAGAGAGGCAGTTAGGAAAAAGTGCTTACTAAATAATGTCCTGTGCTACATTGGGTTCAGAAGAAAAACAGCATTTCTGAAGTGAATGATACACAACAGGAAGTTTCAAAATTAGTATCATTACTCTAACACTGTTCCTATGGTCAGCATGGATTACCAAGTCCCAGTAACAGCTTTGTTCCAAGCTAAACACACTACAGCGGCAGGTCCAAATAACCTCAAATATTTGAAAGTGTGTATTAGCTAACGAACCAGTACTTCTGTGCCCATTGCAATGCTTTCTCTTTGGCCCTCATACCAGTCTTGCATGGGATTTTATTGTTCTTAATTAAGTAAAGGCATCAACTGGGTCAGTAAAGCACCTCCTACTGAATCTGCAGCAGATTTTCAAGCACTCATCAGAATTCTATTAAAGCAGGAGATTGCCTTTAAATTCGTACAGTTCCCCAGAATAAGACAGATACAATAAATTTTAGGCTTATACAAAGACTTATTGTAGCAAGTGAGCAGCTTGTGAGTGGGATGAAGGGTATGAATCTGATAAATTAATGAGAAATCTTTTTCTCAACGAGTACAGGAGCCAAGTAGGACTCTACTAATTTATTTATGTGTTGCTTTATGTTAAACAGCTCCTTCTAGAATAAAAGATTCTGAAAAGTATGCATTGGTGTGCAAACACTAGCGATAGGCAGCTTGTTAGGGGCAGATGTTACCAGGGAACCGACAGATGCACCAAGGATCAAATCTGTATACCTGACTGGTGTGGAGTGAGTTCCTTCACACCAGCTAATGAAAGCTGTAAGGACTTGGTCGAACAGGAGCAGATATCAAACCCAAATGAGAGTTCTGCATTCCAGAGTAGCAATGGGGGATCAAATCTTAGACTCTTTTATTGAGTCTGAACACAATCCTTGCAGCTACCTTGGCATGAAAGCTACCAAAGGAAATAAGGATAGAGCCACCTGAATGGCTACTTGCTGGTGCAAGAGACTTCCCCTCCTGTAATTAAGAGAATCAATAAATTCTAAAATCGAAAAGTAATGTAATTTAAATCATTCAACTTCTATAGAGAAATGGTAAGCCTTAAAAAATTAGTATGTACTGGCTACTGTCTTAATCATATATCTGAAAAACTCTTTCAGATTCTTAAATTAGGAAGAAAATAATATGTTCAGCATTCATTTGCATATGGAAAATTGCTCATTGCTGTCAACAGTGAACATGCCACAGGTCTGCTCGCTACTAGCAAACAGGACACCTGTGTGTGCTGCTGTGAGCAGAGTAGAACCTGTGACATCGCTCTTTGTACTCCGTGGAAGTGTGCTCACAGTTACAGGGATGCCATATTGCTATGGTACTAAGAAATGGGTCTCCTACAGTAGCAGTGTTTTGCGAAGAGCACAAGTACGGCTGAACACAACGACAGCAATGGGTAACAGAGGAGAGAGCTAATGCATATCAGAAAAGCCAGGCTAGTTAAGGCATGTAAAAGTAACTGCGTTACTGAAAATTACACCTATAAATGTATACAAAGTTTTAGAGAGAAAAAAAAAATTACATGAGGCTAAAAACATGAACACAAATGGAATTCATGCACTCATTGAAGAGAATCACTTTTGACTCGCCACATCCATGCGTTTCCCACTGCTTGATAC
This sequence comes from Nycticryphes semicollaris, assembly GCA_013400055.1. Classification (NCBI taxonomy): domain Eukaryota; kingdom Metazoa; phylum Chordata; class Aves; order Charadriiformes; family Rostratulidae; genus Nycticryphes; species Nycticryphes semicollaris. Next base: position 1,580,510 of record VXBJ01002547.1, on the reverse strand, counting down.
ACAGGATGGTCATTAATGTCAATAACATAACACAGATCCTAAGAAGCAAGGAGATTATTATGATAATGTTGTTTTCCAAAAAGCTAGTCTTATTTGGAGGATAAAAATGTTAAACAACTCTTTGAACAGATATTACACTATGCTTCCACTGATAGCATTAAACAACAAAAAAAAAAAATAGCTAAAAAGCTCAATCACACAAAAACAATAGTAGCAGCCAGTACAAAAAACTTGTGATATTTTTTTTTTATTACTCTCTGAATTTACTTCCTTTTATATCCTCTACCTCTACAGGAATAAAGAATGACAGTAAATTAACTATTTCTAGTTGTAAAAATAGTGACTTCCATCTGCTAGAACTCGGAACTGCTGTCCCAACAACTTGTGTGCTTGATGAGATATGAAAAGCAGAATGTAATTAGCTAATGTGAGTGATGTATAAAGTAAATTTTTACTAAAATGCTCATTAAAAAAAAAAAAAAAAAGCATACTAATATGCCAGCCTAACACTACAAGCTAGGTATACCCAGATAATCAGAAAATTTGAAAATTTTTGGAACTTTAACTGGAATGTTCTTTCCACTTTGGAGAGCTCTAGAAGACTAATATCTCAGCATTACCATCCACAAATGAGTATGTTACTAAGACAAGCAGCAAGCAGGCTTTAATTATCACTGAGACAATGATACAAAGTCTAGAAAAAGAAGTGAAACAAAATACAAAATGAGAGTACAGCTTTTCCCATTTTTAGCTTAAAGTATCTGAGCAAAATCAAAATTTGTAGAAGTGCTTATGTGACACCCCATATCACCATGTACCTGATTTTTATAAAACCATTATTTTTTTAATCTAATTATCAATTCAATTACCCAGTGCAATATAGATTAGAGATACTGTTGTGAAATGAACGTCTCACTGACAATAACAACTGGCAAACTGAACTATTCAATCATTTTCAGGAATATTAAATGCACTTTATTCCTAAATAAGCATACGTAAACTTTCTGAGCAAATACACTAAATAAATAAGCTTCACAGTTTATATTCCCTGCCGGAGTCCTTCCATTTAGGAAATATCTCTTGGGACATATTGGGAGAAGCCACACTGCTAGCATTTAAATTTTAACTGTGCTTTAGAAAAGATTTTTCCTAGCAACTTCTGTCAGCAATATTTTTTTCATGCGGAAGAGAAGGAAAAAAAACTTGTATTTAAATATACCTTAGGTCTAGCAAATAATTTAGCAGCCCAGGCCTTGTAGTAGTACTAAGGAAAAAAGAAATCTCACAAATCTACAGGTATTTTGGGCATCTCTTCTGTAGCCAGAGGTGGTTTTTTTTTTTGTTTTTTTTTTTTTTTTATTATTTAGGAAAGTCAAATCCCTTTGGTTTCATCACAGGAAAAAGACATAATTTTAAGGTACACTTCAGTACTTTATTATATTTTCTCTCTCTAATGTTAATTGCACATTAAAATTTATTTTTCATAGACAAACAGTACTTTTGAAAGGGACATTCTTTTTCTCCCCTGAACAAGTCCAGCTGTAAAATTTTTGTCTGAAAAGACAGTGACTGAGCAAAAGCAGAAATTTTAGTTTAAATGCCAACAGATTTTCAGCTTCAGAAGAGTCCAAATGATTGCTCCACTGAAACAAAATTAATAGCAGGGAAGCCCACAGGAAGTAAATTTTAAAATAATCTCTTGCAGTACAGGAGTACCTTTTTCTGTTATTCAATCATTGCAAGCAATCACTCCAAATAAACACTCACTAATTAAGGCAAGGTTAATCAGCATGATGATAAACACCTTTTATTATTCAGTGAGGACAATAAACCTTTCCTTTTGCAACTATTTCAAATGGTGTCGGTTAATCCTATCATTCACCATTCTACAAGAACTAAACCTGGGCTCTGAATGGAATCTAGGTCCCTAAATCCCACTGACTGCAAGTGTATTCAGGTTACTAAATGCTTCTGGCATCCAAAACAAAATCTCTGCCTTCTGGTGTAAGACTAGATATGACTATCTCGACTACACTGAGGCATTAACCACTTTTCACATTATGTTTACTAAAAATGTTCTCACGTTTCTAATGTACGTGAATCAACAAGTCACAGAAACTGTTGACAATTAAAGGTAACGTAAGTTTGTTCATAGTTTGTTAAAATTGAAAAGTTAGAGCCTGCAACTATCGTAAGTATATCCATGCAGAAATGAAGCCTCCTAAATATGGAACTCAGTGGTTCCATTTATCACCATAATATATTTGCTTTATTTAGGCCTTTATAGATAGCACCCTCAGTGGTCTGCAATTTCATTATATTTTTGAACTCCCACCCACACGTTGGTGGACATATTTGTAACATAACAGGGGTTGCCTGACAAAAAAAAATGCAGACTCCTTTTAACAGTCAATTTTAATTTAGGAGGGATGGGAAGGGCTTATTACAAGCACACGAGCTTTGCTAAAACAATTTGTACAGATATTTTCATTCTTTCAGTTATTTATTTTTGCTTGTATCTATCTTATGAAAGGCCAAGCATGAAATTGGAGCTGTAAAGCAAGTCAGAATTTATTGATATGACTCTGCTCTGAGAGCTCAATAGGTGTGCGGCAAAGCAAGAAGGGTAAAGGGGCTGAATTATTCATCAAACCTTTAAGCATCAACAAATAACACTTACCATGAAGAATGCCGGCTTTGCAACAGTAGGTGTGAGGTGTACGCATAAAAGAAAATAGATGTTCCAAAACCATCTTATAAGACCATCATGGAATTTTTTTCTTATGAGTAATTCTGAGGGAAAAGAACACTAGCAAGTTATCTACAGGAGGTGAATTGCACAAATGTTTGGTTGTTTGGTTTTTTTATTTTACTTAACATCTTGAACACTCCACCTACTATACCAGCATAAAGGGAAAAGAAAACCTGATGAAAAGTTGATAAAAGGAAAAGCCTTTCTTATCAAACAATTACAGTACTTGAATAAAGCAGCTGTTATTAGCATAAATTTAGTATAGAAATGAAAATATGTGAACCACACCTAACAAACTATATATATTATATATGTAGTATATATGTATATAAAAAGATATTATAGCACAAGCAAGTTGTTACTTTAAGTTTCAGCTTCCAGTCCTAATTCCACTTCCATGACAAATTTTCCAGAAAAATGCTTTTGGTCAGGAATTATCAGAAATTGTTTTCTTATTCCTCGCCTACTCAAAATTCAAAAGCATACTTTTTTTTTTCTGTATACCCATGTCTATAACCAGATCCATTTTATGGTGAGAGACACTCAAATAATTGGTAAATCTGAGAACACCTTGTTGGTAAAGTCAAGTGGTTGCAAAACTCTCTAACAGAGAACAAAAGGAAACATGGAAATCTGGTATTACACAAGAAGATGTATTGTTGTTTTCAGACTGAATTTACCTTTGTTAAAAGGCATTTATGTTACAGTTTAGAAATATGCATTTTGACCACTTACTATTTTTTTACATATCCAGAAACAGTAATATTTCTCATGCTCAACTAGCTTTCAGTGTCTATAGCGCTGGTACTTGTTTTGGCTTGATTTCACCTGCTGCAGGCCTACTCCCAACATTTATCACCAAACTATTGCTACATCTGTGGAATGATCACCTGCAGTATCATTTGGGAAAAATAAAACATAAATAAAATGGTAGGATCACTTTTGTTTTCATTTGGTACCTCAATGAATTAAAATCTTTTGTTCCTTTTTGTTTCTGTTGTAGTTTTCTTCCACCATACAGACATTCCAAGTTTCCTGACTGCTGCTTATGATCAGGAGAACATAGAAGGAAACAGGCAAAACCCAGCATCCTGCCTTTGGCTGTGGTCAAGTCCAAACCCTAAGGAAGGGTACCAATCCCTAAGGAGGGGCAATCATACAGGCTTACAGCCCAAATATGCTCCACCACACTCCACACTTTTAAAAACTATGTGGATTTCTACCTGTGCTCTTCTCTGTGATTCTTCAAGAATGTCATATGTTAGAGTTAGTAACTTCTCTTCTTGACAAGCACAAGAGAGCAAAGCCCGGGTATTTCAGTCCCTGCAGAGAGCATTAAAATCCACCATGAAAAGTACCATGAAAATGCCTCCCCCAAGTACACTGGCCCCGCTTGCTGATCTCAAAAAGCACTGCACCTCCAGCAGAGGCACCAGGACCAAACGCCTGCCCAGGGCCCAGTGGCTGCAGCTCACCCTCAGCGTACAAAAATGACTGCTGGAGAGGGAATGGCAATTTAGACATGCATTTCTATCCACTGCTCCTGCTGTGGCTTTACTAACCCTTCCACAGAGGGTGGGTAACAAGTGCTTTAAATCTCTTAATCGGAATCTCTTAAAACTGAACCAGTCACAGCCAAAGGAATAAAGTTGAAAATTGACACTGCAGTAAAATTATTGCATCACTGAAAGGCAGAATCAGCTTTGAGCCCTATTCTGGTACAGGCAGATAGACCCAGCTAGACTGAAACTCAGAGGCAATATAAGTCTAAGTGGCACAGAGTAGCATTTCTCATATCTCACATGTTAGACCACGTGTTGGAAAGACATTTAAGACACATATTGTTTTCTGTTTTCAACAAAAAAATCATAAAAAACATTCCCAAAACCATCACCGTGTTTCAGCATGGCACAGCTTCCTCATGTGATAAAAGTAATTTCCTTACTGAGTTATAATCTGTAAATATCCACTTGCTCTTTGCCTACGCCAGGCCCACATAGCACCAAAAAGAACAAGAATTTATAGTCTGAAGCTCTCAGACTGGAGAACAAGGTTTTGATGAATCCTCCTCTCATTTCCTAGTAACTTATGTACACCTTTATATAAAAGAAATTATCTCTCTTGTTTTGAAGTTAGTAAAAAATAAATAGCATTTCCAGAGAATTAAATAATCCAATTGTACTTCTACTTTTAATTAACTGCAGCAATTATTTATTATTTTGCTGTATCACAAAGGATAAGAGCTATATATAAAATGAAACCCAGGTAAAATAAAGCTTTAATTTTAATTCAGTGTTGTTCCTTCAGAACAAATTTTGTAAACTCCTTGATACCATTGTGAAAATATATAGCTGGCTTTTACAGAAAGATTGTGTAAATGAAAGCAGTACGTATGCATCTCGAGCAAGACCAGAGTCCTATTGTTGGAGGACTTATATCATGGCAAGGAGCTGTCTTTATCTGAGTAACTTCTGGTTTGGTAACCAAGATGATACAGAGACACTGAAATGCAAAGCAAAGTCACAAATCAAATCACGGGCAAAATAGTCCCAGACACCATCACATCCACTGAAATACTCTGCCTTCCTGCTTCCAGCCCTCACCAGTAAGCCCAGGACTGCTTTTAAAAGGACCAGCTCTTCCTATACTAAGCTTCCTAGACTGGAGCCTGCTTCAGAAGTGGATGTTTCAGAACTGTACTGCCTAAAGAAAATTTATTACAACAACTAAGAGATCTGTAGCAGAAACTCCCAGGGTGCCAATTCTACTTTTGCAGAAAGGTGTGAATGACCTACCACCTAGCCACACAGTGAGGTAGCCACCACGTGGACACTGCTATGCCCCAGGAGCCCTTTCAGAATAAACTGAGCTGGAACTAAACTGTAGAAGAAGGTCATGTGAAATTACTTCACAAAGAAGGGTCAGGCTTTCCCTCTTACTTTTCTATAGTATCTTTGCACTCTGTGTAACACTTCAAACATAGGTCTTGTCTGCTAAGAAGTCGATCCATGAACAACTGTATTAGATATTATTTTAAGCCAGAAGTTAGACTCACAAGAACACAGCCTCGATACTTTGCTCTCTAGCACAGGGATTTTACAGTTGCATCTACTCATCTCGAGATTGACATCCTGTTCAATATTTATTAACTCCTGCCTAGTAAGTGCACGTTCCCCATTTATGTCCTTTATCCCTTATTATTGTTATTCTATATTCCTCTACATGGAACTGGAAATCCATCTGTACAACTTGAAGCCAAGTCTGTCTAAATCACTCCCAAGTTCATTGCTTTGGCAGTTCCAGCTCAACAGAGGATTTCATCATGTTTCAAGTTCTTTCTCTTAAGTCTTTAAACACATACCAAAGAAAACCTTCCTTAATAGCGCCCTATCCAGAACATAATCAGTTCATATCCCTTGCATCGAACTGTGTCTACTCATGTATCTTCTGGCTGCTAGCCTCTGACATGACCCTTAGTCCTCTGACACAATTTCTAACTTTTAACTTCAGTTATTTAAGGATGAATCCCAAACAATTAATCAGATAACTTCCCCCGCTGTCAACCCAGAGAGAAGAGAAATCTTTTAATGTCTCTGCACAAAGTTTACTGTATAAAATCCTCCAAAAATGTGGGGGCGGGGAGGGAGGAAAAATTACATGCAGCAAATCACTCACTGCCAGAGACGTCTATCAAAGGGATCACTCTCTAAGCTCCAGATGGCAGGTCTCCTACAGGAAGCAGCTGGTCCTTTGGCAGCATGTCCTCAAAAAGTGCCAATGGCTAAGTCTGCCTGTGGTAATTCAAGGCCACTACAGGAATTTTATCCTGAAATTATTTCAGTCGTACAAGCTAAGCCTTCACTCTTCAGCAGACCAGAGACAGTAGCCACACCCACTGTTTCATCACATACCACCCACCACACCAGAGATGCTCTCTTCCCTGTGAGGGGGGCATGTGGGTGTACCATGTGCTTTGAACTGCTTTTAACATAACCACAAAACTTTGTAAACTTGATTTATTATTTGGGCTACTGTCTGCAGTTTCTTCAAGCAGTGACATATATTACTGCATATGTAAAATAGCTAGCAAACCTATAGTACTAAGGTGTGTAAAAAGAAAAATAACACATTGTCTTTTAAGCACAGTGGATGATACCCTGAATTCTTACTCAATTTTATTCAACCCACAAGCAGAAGTTTTCTTATATTTTAAGTTCAATATTACTTGTTTTACTACTATGTCTAAACTAAATACATTCCATACCTAATAAGCTAACTCTACATCGATTTTGGTTTTGAATTTCCATTCTTTCTGATCAACATATTTGGTGCCTAAATTCAGCTTATTTCCTCCTTTCTTTCACCGATCCAGTCCTCTAGAATCTCCTTAGGTCAGGAGACAGGTAACTTGCTTCCAATCACACTTTTAAAACCAGAAAACATGTAGCTCTTCTCCAGTCTATATAAATCTCTCCTCAACATCTTTAGGATACTGACCACCTAACTTCTCCAAACAGCAATTAAACTCAGTGGGTTTTCAGCAGATTTGTTCTGTGCTAATGTACAATATGCTCACCAGTCATAGTCTTGATCTTCCTACATCAGCTATATCACTCAACAGAGAATGCAATCACCCCAAAATTAGAACACCTTCTACCTTATGTAAGTACAGTAATAGCTTAGGAAACAGCCAATGACACACAATGTCAAGATTTCCAGTCAGACTGCAAAGCCCTGCAAGCTCCACACATCAGTGGCACCAGCTGTAGCCCAATTAAACTCCACAGTGCACAGGTGTTCCCAGAAATGAGTAACAAAAGCAAACTTCCCTTTAGGGTTCTGAAAAAAAACATTAAAGTTCTTTAACTTCAGGTTTCCAAACATCAAACAGATTGAGAAAACAGGAAAGAGAGAAAACAACATACAGAGAGATAACAATAAACTGAATTATAACTTAATTAAATTTAACATATATTTGTACTAGAAAATACACATGCTCATGGTTTACCTGTACAAACCAAGATTCATTAAACATTTTAGGACTTTGACATCAAAGTCCACTTTTGGTTCAGCTCTATGTTAAAGGAGTTCTTCTAACCTGGGAAAATATCATGTATAATGCTAAAGATGATATGTATTATTTCTAATAACATTCTGAGCTTCACCTTTTACTGACATTTAAAATCTATCTGCAGCAAAGACAGTTTTGGATAAAACTAGCTGTCTACAATTTTTGGGCAACATTTTGGTATGCCTGTGAACACAATGGAATCAACTCACATAAGATATCACATAGAAAATATGATCACCTAATTTTAAAAGCCTTAAAAAGCTTACAACTGCAATACTCCAAAGAGCTAATTGAAAGTTGAAAACAAGGAAGATAATTATATGGAAATGTGTTAATGCAAAAAAACCCTCACATTAAATTCACTTTAGAATAACCTGTTTAATAAAAGAAATCCACTTCATTTTCATGCTAAGAAATTAATCAAGCTGAAGATTGGGAGAGTTTAATTCATCAGTAAAACATTATTTCATTATACCAATAAACTAGCTCTGGCAAAATGAGCAAATGTATGTTTATTAATTAAACTACTAGAGGGCCAAGATACTACAGTACAGTTGTCAGTACGTAAGATTTCTAGATTAACATTCTCTTATTAAAAATAAGAGCACTTATGCTGAGTAATTGATCTTATTTTCTTAACAGAAGCTCTGAGAGAAACTGTGGGGCTGCAGGGAGAGCACAAACAATAAAAATTTAATTACAATATGAATGACAGCCATTTCAATTGGAAGCAATATTTGCTGTTATTGATATGACCAGCCAATATCACAGAATATCACTGGCAGATGGTCAATTGTCTTATAAATTATTCTAATATACTAACTGGCAACACAGCAGATTTTCACCTCATAAAAAGATATTAATTAGTAATACTATTAATCCTTACTCACTGAACAGGGAATTTGCTGTTAATTTCGTAAGGTAAAAATGGTCCTACAAAATTAACAGCTCAATAAAGAAGAAGCGGGTGTTCAAAACTTCAAGACACTCAAAACAATTGAAGTCCGTGATGCAGCTACATTTGGTAGACCACGGGAAAACATTAGGTCCTAAAATAGTCATTAAAACTGCAGGGTGACAATATGGAATATTTTTGATCCTGCAGCTTCTAGATGGGTAGATATAACCAACTGATTCACAGATTCCATTTTCAATAGTTTTTCTTACCTGCCATGCTATCAGTTGAGAAAGATAAAGAATACATAATCACATTGATCTTTAATTAATTAACGTAGGAGTGGGAGAAGGGATCTGGCCCAAAGAGATTGTACAAGCACTCAGAAACAGTTTCAAAAAGTTGTTATTCCAGCTAATAGATCAGATGTAATCAGCCAAACTCTGAGATGTTTTACAAGTTTATTTTAAGTTGAAATTTAAGAATGAAACAAGTGAACTAGAGCTGGAAAATGGATCACTGAGCTTCTGGGACCAAAAACCTGAATCTTTCAGGTTTTGTCATGCCTGTACTTTTGTTAAGCCACTGTGTATGACTGTTTACTGTCCCATGCCCACTGCATCAAATCAAAACACTTCCAAAGAGACAAAAAGACATAAAGTTCCACATACTCCCTGAAAAATCTATTCATATAAATTCTTTTTATTTACTTTGGAGAGAAAGGCTCGGAAGATTGAAGCTTTATGTGCTGAGCTCAGATCACATCCCTCCTTTGTAAACATTTGTTTCAAATCACAATAGTTATATAGAAACGTTTTAAAGGCAATAGCCATTCATTTTTTTTTTTTCAAACAGCATGTAAAAATGATGATCCCTATCTCTAATTCCTAATAGGATTGCAGATGCTACTTGATGACAATTGCACTTGTAAACAATTTTGAAAAAAAAAAAAAAAAAAAAAAAAAAATTTTATTTAAAAAAAAAAAAATAGGGTTGCATGGGAATAGAAATGTGAATGAAAAAATCTGCAGTTTGTCTGCAGGTTTTCCATGACTTTGTCCATTGTATTGCTGATACAGTTTGAAGGCGAGTCAGGGAGCTGGCTTTTCAAGAACCTTTGGCCCTCTTCCAAGCCAAGTGCCAAACTGCTATCTTACAACCTATGGGAAAACAGTGCTGTAGACACCTCAGAACTTCTGCGTAGGTCCAGTTTGAAAAAGAAACTTATTTTTCGGAAGTAAAATTTCTGCCTTTCCAGAGCACTGGGCTTTCACTAAGACTCAAATGGTCAAAGGCATAGTAAATCAGTCACAAAGGTGAAAGCCAGCAGATGGTTTCAAATGTCACAAAAATTGTCATAAGTATTGGCAGTTTCACTATTCATATTCTGAAAAGACTGGTACAGTATTAAAGAGATACAGCATTTTAAGTTTGCTTTCTGAAGCCACTCTGAATTAACAGTTGTGGGAAAGCTCTTTTCTTAAAACATGGTTAATGTTGGGGAATAACTGGATGAAAAGCAACCAGGAAAAGAATTATTTTTTTCCAACATTTGAGCTCATTAATTTTTTTCTTCATACCCCGTAAACCTAACTAATGCATAGACCTCACTTTTTAGAGAAGAAAATGCAAAGCTTTTGTTTCCCCTCTTTGCTATTTCATCAGATTTTGATACAATGGCTGTAATTAAGCCTAGACTGGGTAGACCTTAGATTACAAATCTCTAGGTGCAGATATGTTCTTTGACACTTTCACTTAAAATATTTTTCAATAGCACTAGTGAAAATTCTGGAGAGATATACATTAGGGTGAGAAAGTACTTTCCAAAAAGTTACAAGCTTTAGGAAAACACACAATAAAGAAAAGTTACAGGTAGCCTTAAGCATGTCACACTTGTTGTCTGAAAAGTATTATAGATAGTTGCTGTGACATAAGTATACAACTTCTATATAAGTTGTATTATATTTCATAATATAACTTACAGCAGCAACTGTCACATAAACACAATTTTTTTTATGGTTGCTGGTTGTTTTGTCGTAATCCTTGAGCAAGAGATTGAGAGGAGCCAGGAAAGCGAGGTTCGGAACAGTTTAGTCATGACCCTCCCAGGCATAAGAGATGAAGTGATTAGTATTGGCCTTACTGTGCTACAAAAACTTCTCAATAAGAGAGGAAACAGAAGCATGTTCCACCATTAAATGTAAATTTCAGGGAACAAGGGAGCCTTAACAGACTCTTAGGTCCTTGTAGGGACACCTAGTTGCATGACAATTTGGTCCTTAATTTCAAGAACAACCTACTGGTTTCTTGTAGTTTCATTCCACTGGTCTGGAGGGCTTTTTGACAAAGGTTGAATATGAGACAGAAATAAAATAAAAATATAAAAATCATTCTGATTGCAAGTATAACCAAGGGACAACTCAATTTTAGAAAGCCTTGAAAGGCATTAAAATGTTATAATGAGATTTTTCCCCCCTCCTTATACAACAGAGGATAATCCTCTGAATTACAAGTCTCTTTTTACATATAGTCATAAATTACGTTGTTAAAATATTGATAGAGTCAGACCCAGTTAATTCAAGACAGTTTTGCTTCTCATTAAGATTTAACAGAGGCTGAAGCATTTCCTGTATAATGTCATGCAGACTTTAGGACACAGGGGATACAGAAAGCATGAACTAGGTGGGAATACAACAGCAGCTGAATTGCATTAGGAATAATGGAGAATATCTGCTGGGGAGAAAACAATTTTCTCTTGGGTTAATGTTAAGGGATGGAGACATGGCCAGCCAACTTCCCTGGAGAGTTTATGTCTGAATAAGACTTTGGTGGCCTCATCTAATCAGCTACCTTCTTTGCCCAGTGGGTGCCACTAGAACATCTCCCTGCATATTACACATGCCTCATGGGGTGAATAAGACTCCCCGGGCTGCCCATTTCAACTACATCCGTCCATCACAGCTTGGGCTCTAGGCTGCTCAAATGGATAATGTGGTAAATCTAAATGCATTTTTAAATCTATTGTGAAATAAAGGAGTAGTTCAAGTAACTACATTAAAAAACACTTTACGAAGTCATCACTTTGCAGACTGGCAGTATATGCACTGTAGCTTTAGATCAATATAAGATCCAATTTTATTTAATACAGAAGAAATGCCAGCATGCAGTAATTGTGACAATGATAACAAATGTGTTCTTGAGAAGCGTTGAAAAGAAATTATTGTTTCCAGGCAATTGTTGCCTGTACTATCGGAGACTGCAGACTGGTCAAAAGCACCAAAATATCTTTTAAGTAAGAAGTTCAGTGAGGAAAGACAAGCAAAAACATTCAAGAGCTCAGATATAGTCCCAAGATACTCAGCTAAAGCATTACTATGATCATGGCTGTTACTTACTATCAGAAAATTGCTTAACATGAGACTAAGTGACAACATACGCATTTAGGCAAAAAATATCAAGTTTTTCTTTCTTATAGAATACAAGTTCCTAATGATGAATAAAGATGTTCACAAGGAAAAATTTTGTTACAAAATATCTAGGTTGGAAAATCCAAACAATTGCAGGAAAACATCAAAAAACCCCCCCCAAATATTAAAAACAGTGGATAGAAGAACCTTCTGGTCTACTTTGTGAAACCATTCATTATTACACCAAAGTAGTTGCAAAACCATGGGAATGTCAAGAAGGGGAAGAGGAACATACTCATTAATGTTATGATTAAAATAAAACAATAATTAAATTCCAGAGGGAAATTACAAATGTTCTTTACCAACACACAAGTGTAAACTAAAGAAATGTTTATTTGGAATTAACTTACTGCATTTATTTAAAACCAAAATGAGATAGAATAAATTTTCTTAATATTTCTGAGTTCTTCAAAAAAATACTTCCTTCTGGGTGCCAGCTACAGGAGTCAAATGTGCAGGAAGTCTTACACACAATGTTTTAAAATTAGAAAATCTGTGATTGCACACAGGTTTGCCTATTATGTCCAGTTACAGATCTGCAGTAGAGAGCATATAGGTACGTTGTGAATCTCAGGCAGTTGCTTAAATGAAATGACACAGCTCCAGGAACAGATAGGATTTCTCTCCAGCAGAAAAATCTGACTTCTTTCTGAAATGACAAAACCAGAATTTCCCTGACCATACATTTACCCTTCAACTATCCTGTTGCCTTTTTTCCATCAGAGAAGATGAACATATCCTCCCATAACATCAAACTACACCATCCATCTGACTAACAACTAGAGCAGATAAATGGTTCCCTTTTTACTGTACAACAAAACCAGAATTCTTACAAAAGTAAAAATCAAATATAATTCATGTTGGGCATACTAAGTCCAATTACATTTAAAGGCATTTCTGGGCCTTACAGCAGAATTAAAACATAACTTTGCAATCTTTTTCACAAAAGGGGCTTGATAATATATCTCCATCATTTCTCAGTGTGCCAATACTGCACAACTCTACAGAGAGAACAAGAGACTAAAATTTTGCAAACCCTCCTTAAGGAAAAAGCTACACCGCTCCTATGGTTTTTACTTCTGACAAACACAAAATGTATAAATAGTAAAGAAATCACAGGTCTCCATTATTTATCATGCAGCAACCTGGAATTTCCTTCTCTGATGCCAACAGAAAAGGAAACAAAATATTCACAAGTATCCAAGTTTACAATTTTCACTACAACTGTAGTGTATAACTACAACTTCAACTGAGCTCTGCTAGTCTTGCATAGAAGGGGCAAGCCGTGGTTTGAGAAATCCTAATGGATGGTTCCCTCAGAGAACAGCAAGGCAAAATCAGAGGAAGACTATTCTCCATGAAGGCACTACTGCCCACCTGTTTGCAGTTCCTCTGGTTTCACTGGGTAGGATGATACTGCCATGGGGCTAAGCTTTCTGCAAACCCTCCATCTGGTATTTTGTACATTGAAATACACCAGAGCAATCTCACTTCCACTGCAATTTACATTTCTATGAAAATGTAACTGGTAACATGTTTGGAATCAGAGATCTGGCCTCATCAAGAAATGTGCAAACATATGTTAAGCAGTATGTATGCATGTGCCCAGAAGAGCTGTATAAACCTCAGAATACATTCCTGATTTGTGTCTAAAACTGCGTCTGTGTGATGGGATAGAAAGTCCGGTGAATATTCTGAAGTAGCTACGGGTCTATACTTGAATAAAATATTCCCCAAAGCTAAGGCATTATACCAAATTAGATATTCCCTTTGAGTGAATTATTTGTATCACTTGTTTGAGAAGAAGGCACAAGAGACACGGTATCAACTGTTTCTTTCTTTTTTGTAAACCGGAAATCTAACAACCCTCCCCTTCCCAGCTGCGTGAGAGAGAAGACATAGGGATGCTAAATGGCAAAAAGTTTCTCATACTGAAATACAAAGTAAACATAGAAGCTCAAAGGCAATTGAAAAGCATCCCTTTGGGAAATTCTATATTAAGGCTACAAATATGGCCTCAAGGAAAATAGTGAAAAGGTCCACAAAAGGCTACAAGATACACTAGAGAAATTAATGAGCAAAAATGATATTATCATGCTTAAAATAGATTGCTAATACTTAGATGTAATTAAGTGAAACATTCAGAGAACAAATTATTCAGATTTATGGGAAAGACTCATTAAAAAGTTGTGAACGATCTGCCAAATTAGATTACAAAAATTACATTGAAATACTGAAAATATGTTTGTGGATTTTGAGAAAAGAAACTATTACTGAGGTAATATTCACAACTGCATGTTCCTTTAACAGCTTCTTTGCCTGGTGCTTCAGGCTGCTAATTGCTGGGTTTGTAGCTGATGAGCAATGAGGCAGATCTGACAAAAAGATTAGCAATCACTAGAATTCTAGAGTCATCTGTAGGAAGTTGTTGGTATTAGAAGTCTCATAAAGCAAAGCAGATCATGGTATGGGACTTGTGCTGAATCAGATGGGGAAACCAGATCTCCTTCATACTGAATCTGGTTAGAACAGAAATGGTTAAAAAGGAAATAAATAAATTATAGTTTGATTTTTTTTTGCATATCCTACTAAATGAAAATGACAAAATACTACTGACAAAGGTCCTTCCAGAAGGAGCATAATTTATTTTTTTAAATGTGAAGATTTAAGAAATGTATAATGAGGTGCCACTTATTCTGCTTCAGACTTTTTAGAAGTAGCTTATTCTTTTGCCTTGGTTACCCACATCTAGCAAAATGGATGGTGTAAGCTTGATACTATCTGCAAATTCCATTCTTAAGCCTCCCCTTTTGGTCCCCAGACAGATTGACTATAGCCCCGTGACTGTTCTTAACAACGACGATGACTCCCAGACCACCTAGTAATGCAAATTTGGTAAACGTCTGACATGAGTCCTGGACCACATTTTAGAGTGACTGCACAATGTAGAAGAAAAACAGAAACATCTTTATATGCCAGCTAAGATCAGGCCATGACTGAAACCACAAAAGGTTCCCATATAAAATTAACCTGTCAAGATTATTTGAGTCAAACAGTGAGTTTATAGTGGATCAGCACCTGACCTGATATAACTAAGACATTTCTGATTTGTATACTAGATGTCCATACACACTTCTACAGCTTTTCTATCTACAAGTCCACAGTTCAGGATCTGCTTGGGCAGCGGCATTTATCTCCAAGTGTCAGCCACTTTAAGTAAGGAATTTTCCTTCACTGGTCACTACCACACCCAAAACCCTCAATTTTCCATCTTCCAGAGACACAGAACTGCAAATGAATAATGATTCAGCATTCAGTTCCCCTCAAAGGATTTAGTGTGATGAGATATCCAGGGGCTTTAATAGACTGTGAAAGACACATGGGCTAAACTAATTGAGTAGTATTGATCCACTACTGCCAGGGAGATTATCATGCAAGTTTACTTGCCTAGCCACAAAGTCTTCACAATATGTAAGATTTCAGATTAAGTGTGCGAAGCAGGAAAAAAATTCAACCCTCTAATGACTCTCAACTGTGCATTTAGCAACCCCAATGCAGTAATACTTAACACACTCACACCACATAGCCTGATTTTTCTTCAGAGCTTCACAAATATTAGCTAATTAATCTTTCACCATTGTAGTTCCACTCCACAGCACATCTTAATTTTTGAAGCTAAAGATTTCAACTGGCAAAGAACTATTTCCAAGAAGAACGTTCCATGATCTCATCCTACTTAATTTGCATCATACCACAACTAAACAAAAATGGATGGAGGAAATATGCATATTTATAGAGTGAACTACAATCACTTTTCTGATTACTATTTAAAATAAAATGCATGTTGACAGTCATAACAGTCAGTAATCCTGTTTTACTGGAAGTTTAATGAGGGATTTGTGGTTGAAGTTGGTACTTCTGCATTGCAGCCGGCTGAAGTGCTAAAATGTCAAGCACTGACTGATTGCTGTCTAATTACAGACCCATAAACAACTTTATATGGCTATAGAATTACTCCCCTAGGTCTTCACAGTGTTGCCATCAATACTAATTTCAAGAGAGATGCTTAACTTGTGCACTGTATTTGACATAAAATTTTCTTGTTGGAAATTTTAGCATTAGCATTGGTTAAAATCCAGATAAAGCTTTCCCAGCTATCTTTGCAGCAAAAGCTTTGTCTCTTGCCTCGAAACATTTATTTCTGTTTCTAGTCCCTACCTGCTATTGTGGCTTGTGAACATGTAAAAGTCAGCTTGAATTTTTTGCATACGCTACTAAATTAAAATGAAAAACTACTACTGACAAAGTTCCTTCCAGAAAGAGTATAATTTGTTTTGTAAAAAGCAAAGATTTTTAAAAGAAAGAAATCATCATTTCAATGCAGCTCAGCTGTGAAAGGGTAGAAAGTTTAGTGTGTGTGCTCAGTGTGCCCTCTTAGGCAAAGCATTCAAAAAAACCCAGACATACAGTGTGTGAAACCCTTCTCAGCCTTTTTGAAATCATATACAATGTCTGTTTGTTTTATGAAACAGCAAATGGGCAAGGCAAAGTATGAATTGTTTAGAATGATGACTCTTGCTTCCAGTAGAAGATGATGTAAAAGAGGAAAGAAATAAGTAGAATGAGCCAAGAGTGAAAAGCATGAGGAAACTGGTTTTTTAAGGAGGAGAGGAAAAAGGTAGATGTTTGTTCCCAATGCCTTGATTTTGGAACAGGCTTATGAAATCTTTGCCTATGGCTTTAGATTTTCTGATTTCCTGAAACACTGAACGACAACACAGAGAAGCACAAGATCATTTGGACTAAAATTAATAGAGGATCAGTGTGCCACCAAGCTCCGCAAATCTAAATTGTTCCCAAGAACACAAAAAGCAGATTTTAGTAATAAAATATTCTCTTATTGCTCAGACGTATTTTAATAACATTGTACGTTCTTAATACAATTGGTATGACTTTTAATATCTTACCACTGTTCTTAAACCAGAATATGAATATAAGTGAAAAATGACACACTGTAGGGCATGTCTTTAACAACATTTCTGTACCTGTTTTACGCTAAATAGCTTGAATCATTCTTTATTAACACATTGTTATTTATTTCTTAATGCCTTATTATACAACCTATCCCATAACCTAATTATATCAAACAGATTTTAACACCACCACACTGTGAGGTCAATTAAAGAGTCTGTTAAAACAATACAAGAATAAAGTATATATTATCCTTGGTGTATATTTTAAAGGCCAGTCTCAGGTTTGTTTGATTATTTTGTGTTTTGTGCAATAAGCCATTATGCTCCTAAAGAAAATATCACATTTCCCAAAATGCTTTCAACTAATTTTTCTAATCTGAAAGTGTAAACTTGATTTGAGAAGTGTATGGTTTCAGTACCACTGCTGTGTATAATGCATTTCCTTCATATTAAAAATTATTCTCTCGTTTGTCTAATAAATAGCCTATTGTATTTATTGTATATTACATTTTTGTTTGCTTCTCATCATTTTCTGCTTCACATAACAATAACATTTTCACTGCCCTTTTAAGAGCTCAGTATATTTTCTTAAGAACTTGGTTGACTGAACAGCTTAAAATAATGCTGAATATTTGAAAAAATTGCCCATTCCAATTGCATTTTGTACTGCTGAGTGTCCTGTAAATCTACAGCTTTCATTGTAAATTTGCAGAGTTCTGTATATATTTAAAATTATAGTGTTATGTTTGCCCCTCTTTTCTGCTCCCCCCAAAAGACTGCATTATGACTCTGATATGAAAACACTTGACTACTAAGCCCACTAAGTCTGTCCCTTGACTACTCACTCCTGTCTTTGCAAATGTCAAAATTTCTCTCTACCCGAGACATGCCACTATAATTTATGGCACAGCTACTTTGTAAACCAAATCCTTGATTTGCTATTGATTGAAAATAAACTTGAAATTTATTTAAAAATTAACCCATTGAATTCTGCACTGTTTGTGTGAAACAGAAAAAAGGTATGAAAAGTTGTAGGGGCATGTTTGACAGTGTGACAAAATGTCTATCAAAATGAATAAGTCTATGATTATCATTTTCTACTATGGACAATGATAAACGCATAATTGTATCATTTATCCTTACTTAGACCTTCTTTTGAAAGGTTACATACAAATAGCACTTCCTCCTTGGTCAGAGAATGCAGAGAAGCTTTACTGCCAATAATAAGACATTCAACAAAATGGCTTTTTAAGAAAATTTTTAGAATTACTTAAATGCCATAGTTCTCCTTTTCTCCTAAGACTAGAAATGTGAACTCACCGGTTTTGTTCATCCTCCACCAGAAATACATAAAAACAACCTGAAAGCATACCATTATCATAGATGATACTGTTATCACAGGTTCAGGTTACAGTCTGAGTTTTACTTTTTTATTTGAACATTTTAATTCATCCTGACTATGACTTCTGAGCCTCTGACATTTGGAAGCAAATATGCACTTGTGAGCTCAAGTTCTTTCTTTCTCTCCTCTATTGCCTCCTCTTCTTCACATCTTTTGCAGTTTTTGTACCTGTTTACAGGGATTTCCTTGAAGAGCATGCCCCTTAAACATGCTGGTGAAGTTTCCATAAAGATGGAGCTTCATAAATTAGCACACATACCATCTTTATTCTCTTCATTACTCAGGAGTACTGTGATGATCCGGTCTCACAAATACTGTTGTCATAACTCCCCAGCACTGATTTGCTGCTGAGTTCTGTTTCTGTACCATAGCATGATGCAAGAATTTTGGTTGTTCTTCATCCTAAGCACTACAGAATCAAATTTTACTCATTAACATCCATTTAGATTCCTCTGTCTCAGAATTCTTTTCGCATCCAACCTTTCCTTGTCTGCCTGTTTTGCCTCCTGTAATACTTTTTGCACCTGACTGTAGCTAGATTAAGTAAGATTTAGATGAGCCAATGAGGGACAAGGTGGTAACTCGTTTTCAAATGCCCAGCTCTGGAGAAAATCCATAATCCTTAATTAGGTACCTGTATTCGTTATTTAATTCTTAAGAGTGCTTTTCATAAGCTGCCTGCTGAAGGGGGAGGTGCTGACTCAGCACTGAAATGTTTCCACCCATAGGGTACCCCAGGTCACTGCATCCTCCCTGGCAAGAAAGAAATCCCCATCAGCTATTGGAGAGCAAGGCAGAGGCCACTGACTCTCGGTGGAAACAGGAAGAGAAGGGGAAGGTAGATACCTAGGGGGTATTTTTTTTAAAACAAAATGTTTAAAAGGTTTCATGCCTGCCTCAGCTGTTTGACTGAAGTTGCTTATCTCCAAGCTCTTACTAACTGGCCACTCTGGTACTGGCAGAGAGTCAGGGAGAGCCGAGCACTCTCTGCTCACCCTGGTGATGCTGTGTTGCTGTGAAAGGAGAAATTTATGATCTCAGAAAGAACACAAGTGATACAGAGCATAATTTAGGACCTCTGAGGTGAGGGCACTCACTATACCTTAGTCCTAAACTGGCGTTATAAAGACCAGCAATTGACTAAATCAAGAAATCACATTTGAAGTGAAGTTGGCCATGCTAGAGCTAGGTGCAATTGAGGAGAAGAGAAGAAGGTAACTGGAAGTGGCAAAAGAGTAAAAGTTTGAATAACAGGATGGGTGTTGGGATCTTGATTCTACATAAAATCATCCTTAAAATACCTATAGCCATGATTTAATGACAAGTTTCATTTTGCTTGTCATGCTTACAATCTCAGGTCATTTGGATTACCAGTAACAACTCCTTCTCCATCATGGTTGCTCTCTGACATATTTTTCCCAATTACTGACAAATACATTTGACTACATTGAATTATTATGCCTCTTATTGATACCTCACTAGTTTGTTATTTATTTGAAGCAAGAGCTATACCTCTGAGGAAATATATGCTTTCCTTACATTATTTCTATATGTGGGGGGGGTTTGTGCTATATGACTAGACTCAATGATCTTAAGAGTCATTTTCAACCCAAATTATTCTGTGATAAAACACACATTAAAATACTTGAGAAAAATGCAAAGGCTTGATTAGACAAACTAGTAGAAGCACACATTTTCCTAGATTAAATAACTAGTAAAAGAAAAGAAACCAAAATAAATTAGAGAGCCCTAAATACAAAGTATTTCAAAAGTCCATCAGCACTCTGTGAATATTGTGAGTGGTGAACATGGGAGAAGGCAGTACATTTCCTGGAATAAAGTTTTATCCATATTGATCCTGACTAAAATCACTCACTTCCTATTTCAGGAAATCACCTGAAATTATAAGCCATAAACACTCATGGTACTATTCTTATCTTGGTATGTAAATTACTACCAAAATCCAGAATGTCCCACTGAGGAGCATGAGACCTGGGGCCTTGAACACAGATGTCCTTGCCCATACTGTAAGATGTCCTATGGTGTCATGCACATGGAATCATTCTCCTCTAGTGGGAAAAAATCTTGATGGCAAAATAGCATAAATAACTTCTGTGAGACAGACATAGTCTGGAACTGGTAATTGGCACAGTCTCTACCTTTGATTTGCAGTTATATTGCATGACAGACATACGTCTGGAAAGAAGAAAACATTCACTGCCTCAGCCTATTCCAGTATTTTCTTAAATAGCTCATATGGGTGGAAAGGGAAATAAATTGATTATTCCAGCTATCAAAGTCTCACAGGAATACATTGAGCTGTGAGAAATTTACCCTCAGTTAATAAACTGCTTGAAATTAAAACTCTAATAAACAGCAAGAGATTCAAGAGCCATATGAAGTTCAGCTGACCTAACCGCAGCAACATGTACCAAGCACACAGGGACACATTCCTCTTCCTGGTCTGTGTTGATAAACACCAATTGAGATCTCTAAAGGACTCCAACTAGACTTGAAAACAAAAGTGACATTTAAATTGACTTCAAATATAATTTATCTATCTTTTAGATTTACTGAAACACGCTGCCCTTTTTTTCTGTCCTCTGGCATTTGTCCATTACAGTGGTATGCCAAAAGTGAATTGTTTCATTAAAATCCAAAACAAAAGGGAACAATGCTCTGAGTTATAAAAATTAACCTTTTTAAAAAATACAACTTGTTAATAGAGAACAGCTGATCACCATGATTAGTATCTGTACTTAATTCAATTAAGCATTCATACTCTCAGAGTACTTCAGATTCACCCACAAACACATTTTCAGAGAAATTTGAGTAGCATTTTCCTTACAAAATAAAACTACAGATAAATTTGATTTTTTGGTTTTCCTCAAAATTACTAGTGTGTAGAGCTTCAGTTGCTTCATGAGCAGGACTACAGAGATCTCATTTAACTGAAGTCTTTGGGTTTTCTTTTACAATTTAATATGTTCTGCATAAATCCAAAACAGCTTCATAAGAAAATCCTGTGTCAGATTTTTAATGAAGTGAAAAAATACTTAGAAATCTCACAATTTAATCAAAGAATAACATCTGTATATAACCTGTCTATCAACAATATATTGTTTAATGAAAAAGTACAGTATTAATTATACAGCATTCTGCTCTCATGAAAAACATGTTTATGTCTTAGAAACTGAACAAAAGAAGCACTGACAAAAAAAATAAAGTATTTAAATGGCAACATTCATACTATCTCAGTGAGGTAACTCAAATTGCCAAGATGTGACCAAAGAAACAGGCTTTACAACTGAAAATATACAGAACAAAAAAGTTGAGTAGCATAGACCAGATAAAATTAGTAGCCCTTGCATAGGGTACTAGTATTTATTACTGATTACATCTAAAAAGTGCTAGCCTATTCTAAGCGGTCATTTAAGGGATATTTGTGATAATATAATACTAACTAATATAATCAGAGAAGACAGATTGCCAGGACTGGAATTTAAATAACCGTAGCTAAATATAACTTTTATTTTTCTCAACATATTGCAACTTCATGACCAATACAGTATAATAATACTTTTGTGTGACTTGCCCTACCCTCTTGCTATTAACTTATTATGCAAAAATAGGCAGAATTATTTTGTAGATTTTATTAGCACTGGTGTAAGCAGTGCTACAAGATGAGGCGTTGTTCTCTGTTCTCAGACTGTTCCCAGAGGCAAAATACAGACCTGTGTATTTAATTCCAAACTTGTGCTTCTCCTCCATTATCATATATCTTCACTTTCTTAACGATTTTCAATGCCTATAATTTGCCTAATTTCAACCTGCAGACTAAAGGTTATGCTAAAAATAAAATCAAATAGCTGCTGGAATCGTATGGTCCTCATAAATCAAAAAAGGAGCCATCTGAATCTCAGGACTGATTGTTGAGATTGCAAAACTCTAGTCAAGCTAGAATGTGCAAATTTGTGGACAGATTTAAATCTTTTAAGTACATGACAGGTAAAATGTGTGCCTTTGTGACCCAAATACTGTATATATTGTGCAATTGTCTCTAACTAAATTGAATCCACGAATACTGCAAAACCACCAAGCCTACCAGTGGGAGTAAGCTCACAACTATCCATCCATCCATCACATATATCTCTTAGTTAACTCAATGTTTCCAGTTTTTCCTTTTCTAGGAAACTCACTGTTCAGAACAAATAATTTTTTAATTATTTTAAATCAAATTAGATTTTTGCTTTTCCAGGTAGCATAACAAAGCTATTACCTCACATGATTACCATAACTGAACCATGATCCTTATTCATTGGCTTAATTGAGGCAATTAATAGCTCATTTTATAACTCACATCTTTTACCTTATTAATAAGTAGGGAAAATCCATTAAGGTAATGTAATTATACAGGATGGAACATAACAAGGAAGCAATGATAGTTCATTGAAGTTTGACCTCGCAACAATGTATCTTGCAGTTTGCATGCTACAAATCTGCAGTTTACAGCTAGTTAGGACAAAGTTGTATTTATGGCAATATACATCCTGAATACCTTTAACATAAGTTTGTGAATGAGGTACTAAAATAAACCTTAGCAGCTCTAAATGCTGTTATCATTACAAGAAAAAGTTGTACATGTGAATCCAGCTATTTCAAAGTATTACTTTAAAGTACATGCCTGTGCCACTTCCTTTTCTTTTTGTTTTTCCAATATTTACTACCATTTTGGAGTCTGAAGTTGAAGGAGAAGACAAAACAGCTCCTACTGTTCTAGGAAAAGAGTAATTTACCCAGCAAGTTGATTATGTTTACTTGGGAAAATGATTGTGCTGTTAAAAAATTGTTGCAGAAACACTGGACATAAGAATGGAAAAAAGTGAGAAATGACTAAAGGGCCTAGATATGATCATGCTTTAAATTTCAAGGTTTTTTTCTCATTCAGAAAAAGTTATACCTCTTGGTACACTGCAGCTTAGAGGGTCATAAGGACTGTAAGTTGTTCCAATACAAATGTTAAATAGAAAAAGATTGGCATTTCAACCGGTGTATGAGATTCGTCACAATCAGAAGCACCTGGGTTATATTAATTTCCATCAGTTGTGGATTTGGTAACTTGCATTTAGAAAGAACTCTTTCTCTTTCCTATTTCTTGTAAAAAGAATGCTTAGAAACACATCATTCATGTTTAACATGTCTTTGTGAAGTAATTGTGCATGAGCTCATGAACTCATATTAATTAATTGCTTTAATTTTTATTCCTGAAAAACAGGTTGTAAGACATAGCTTTCCACTATCACCAACAACAGTTTACTTGCAACAGCTCCTTAATGAAATTTTCTTCTGGCAAAGTACAAAAGTAATCAAGCTACAAGCCAGTGATGTTCAGAAATATCATTAGAAAGTCATAAAAATTTGCATGCAAATGAGCATCTACAGGATCTTGATACTTTCTCCCCGAAAAATAATAATCAGTTAGCCACGTAGCAATCTGCACATAACATGTTTCTGAAAGGTACATAATAAAATATGATGCATGACAGTTTGGATACACAGAACTAAAACAATAAGGAATGACAAAAATACTGATTTATTCATCACTGTTTACCACTGCTGAGGTGAAAACTACAGATGAATATCAAGCATTTTATATAAATATTCACAATCACAATAAAAACTAACTGAACAACACAGCTCTGGGATTTTTCAAAAATTAAACTTCATAGCAAATGTTAATCCACTAAAAAAAGTTACAGGGCCCAGGACAATCACCAACCTATATTGCAGTGCTTTCTAGCCCATAAGATAGACCATATTTCCTTGTTCCAGAAAATATTAAATTAAAAAAAAAAATAATTTAAAAAATCACTTTCCTGCAGCAATGTTAGTTCATACCCAATGGGAAAGGAAGAGAGGGAGAAAAGAGGTTAATGTAAAAGAAATTTAACTTGATGATATACAACACTAAATAGGTTTGCAAACACACACATATTTCCAGAGACATATGACACCATACCTGGTGATGTAAGAAACTGCCTTCACACAGTGGTAATGATTACACAGACTGTAATCAAGAATGCAATATGTGACAATGGATGGATGGAAGGTAAAAGAAACAGGAAAAAAAAAAAAATAAAGAGAGAGAAAGAGAGAAGGAATGAGAATGATGTTAAAACACATTTAACAAAGATGAACAACTAGAAAACTTCATGGATGTACCGAAGAATTAAATGGCACCTCCAACTCACTTATGAGAATTACTGATCATCTTTACAGACCTCACGCTGATATTTGGTTATTTTGCACTTGTAATTGCAGTAAAGAAAGACTGGTCTTCTGTGGATATTTCAGTTCATATTACCCTCCATTATTAGAATATTACAGTCCATGGAAACAAGTACGTCCCAGAACTGTCATCAGAATGCAACTGGGTTTTTGCTGTTGAATATCTTGACCATTACATTTGGTTATAAACACATGGAATGAGACATTTAACATTTTTGCAATCATTGGGGAAAAATCTTAGTTAAATCAACACAAGAAGAGCCATTTAAGATTTATCTTAAAATTCCAAAGAAGGATAGATGGTATATACATATAGATACAGATGATATAGATATGTGTGTGTGTATATATATAAAAAATATATAATATCTTAAAACACCTCCACTAAAACTTCAGCTCCTGACTGTATTTTCTATTTTACAGTATCAGACCCACTATTTTATAAGGAAGAAACAAATGGAGAGGTAAGGGAAGCACAGATCACACCAAGCTCTGACTCTCAGGTTCAGTGTGGTACTCAAGGGGGCAAAACAAGAGTGACCCATCTGCTCTCAGAATGCCTAACCCAGTTGTAATGTATTCTTCAATCGAAACACTGCTTTGGGGGTTCCTGTTGTTTCTTTCTTGTTTTTCCTTCACTGAAGTGCTTAGGCTCCCTCCCCCAAAAAAGGCCACAGAGTAACTGAAGAGAAAGGATCTGCTCGGGATGGGAGGCAGAAAAGGGAGGGGACCTCTTTAACCACTGTAGGCAACAAAGCAAGGGCAACATTAAGCAGTAGCAAGACTGTTCACCACTCCCATATTCAGCTTTTTAAGTGATACAGAGCCAGAAAAATAAAATTGCAGATAACCCCAGACTACAGTAAACCACCAATTTTAATCTGTCATTTATATATAGTGTTTTAATTACCTCTGTTACACTAAAATCAGACTTACAAATTATCTGATACTTTGGTCCACTTAAGGAATAGATTCAATTGCCAAGATGTAATCACTGATGAAAGCCATTCATAGAAAGAGATATAAAAGAAATTACACTATAAGGACCTGCTGGTTTTATTTAATGTCTGTCTGTCTGTCTGTCTTTCTTGTAAAATAGCCAGAATACTGACCAGGGCAGGAGGAAAGGGTTGCATATTTAAATGCAATGCCCTCTTATCCATAGGCAGTGCTCAGTATGAAAGCAGCTGAGGGACTGCATTTCTGGATTCATAATTAGAAATACAGCTATAAGGACTGGGCACCTATTTTTCTATTTTTTAAAGTAAGAACACAGATTAATATTAGTTGGATTTGAATCTGTTAAATAATCTTCTCTCATTCTGACCATATCAGTTTCTTAGAGAGGAAAATACTAGCTTAGGAATAATAAAAAATTGCCAGTACCTGTGTAAAAAATGAAAATTTGTTGAATTTATACTCCTTTGTTTACCAAGGTTATCTACATGTCATCTGTTAATATCATGCTATTTTAGGTATTTACTATATGCATTGTATATATAGTATATTTTGTGTAGACACAGATCATGTTCATTTTATGAACACTACCTAACCACGACAATTCGGAAATAAATATAAAACGTAGGACATTGGTCCTTTAAGCTGACAAACAATAAATTTTTTATAAACAATTATACAACTCTATTTACTAAGAACTGAGTTTGCATCTAACTTATGCATTTTACATTATGGTTGTGACACTAGTGTAATTTGAAAAGCATAACGAATGAATAAAACTGAGAAACAAAATACAACTAAAGCAACCATATAATAATGATGAAAAGTAGCATCCATTTCACCTGTTACTCAGCTGTTTTTTCTGAAAAATAATTAATACTATTTTCAAATTAATTTACTTTCTAAATCAGCAATAATGTGTATTTAGACTGAAACCCCATGTTTCAAAGCAAAATTGATATATACCATGGTTCAAGAAAGTGAAATGTTAAAATGACTGCAAGTCGATCCTTTTATGCTACTGTTCATCATCACAGCTTTCAATTACCAAGAAAATATGTCTAAAAACAAAACACAGAACTAAAACCTAGATTCATGCAAAAAGATATGCTCTAAAGCTACATGTAAGTGAAAGGAGTGAAAGCAACTGTAATAACATGCAAAGCTCAAGGCACTAGGTGAAACAGCAGTTGATTCTACCATGCAGGCAGCAAAGTTACCACATTATCCCACCTCTTTCTAATATTTTCATTAAAACTGGAAAAACCAGCAGTAGATTCAAACAGGGATTCTGCTAAAATGTTGATGGTAAGTCAGTAAAGCCGTGGTTAACTGATAGAACTTAAATGTCTTCTGTTGCTCATTGGATACCATGAAGGACTGAAGGAAAACCCTAAACAAATGGCATTTAATTAAGTTGCCTACAACCTAAACTAAAAAATTGTTTTCAAATAGTCTGCTGAAGACTGCTATCAGGGGCAATCCCACATCATGCATAAAAATAATCCTAAATGCAAACCAACACCAGAATCAAGATACAAATTCAGCAAACTGCTGAGTGCAAGTGATCCCGCTGAAGCCACACAAAGCTCTGTCACAGTTCACCAGGTTTTCTGTACAGTTGGGCTTCATCAACGCAACCACAGGCAAACCCACTATGATTTAAATACACATCAAATTCCTAGGCTTTGGTTTCCACCTTACATTTTATTACAATTTCAATCAAAAGATTTAGAGAACTGTCCATTAATCCCCCTACTCCTCAATCCTTTGCATGGGGACCCATCTCACATTCCCACATGGATGTTACAATGCATCTTTTTGTTTGCTGTTGAAATTCTCTCACAGAGAAGTTGTGCCACTTAATTGCTGTTTTTGGTATTCTGGGGGAAGACCTTGAAGGTGTTTTTTCCTCTTTCCCTGCAGCCCTACACAGTCTAGGGACAAACTGTTCACATTGCTGATGTGGACACAGTTAGCAGCTTTATGATTTAAAAGGCAAACACTGATATGAAAAGGTACAAAACCTAAGGAGGAAAATGAAAAACTTTGAAAAATGTGCAGAGGATCAAGTTAAAGCCACAGAGTAGCAGGATCAGCTGCTCCAGGGAGAGGGACCTTTCCCCACCCCACTGGCCAAAAGGGATTGAAAACAGCATGAGACTGATTTCTCTGAGGGGTTTTTTGTGTGACAGCCTTTCAACTCCATCAGTCAGTAATGCTCTCTGTTCAGTGCATGAAGGGACAATTTCTGCTGGGTAAACTCTGTTCTTCCACAAATCACTTCCCATTCCCATACATTAATTCCCATCCATTTGCCTATGAATTAATTCAGAATTGTTGTTACTACTGCCCTAGACTATTAACTACTTTTCCAGATGAAACTATAAAAAGTATCTATCTCAAAAAGTTATTTCTTGTTTCCTTTTTTATACAGATAATTTATTCTTTTACTTATTTTTCCATGTAATTTCTTTCATGAATATCATCAGGGCTACATTTCTTGGTATGTCAATTTGAATGCTTTGCAATTGTCTCGGTTATGCCTCTGTTGGAAGAAAAATGTCTTTGTAAGGAAACATCCAATAACCACTCAGAAAACTTCCATAAAAATTCTTGCAAAAGGAATGTTTATAAATAAGTCCTTGATATAAATAGACTTTCTGACACTTCATAACAAACTTCCAAATTAAAGATATGGCCTTAAACAAATATCTAATATTCAGTAAAACAATTCATATTATCTCTCCAGTGGAGCATGTATAATAAGTCTTTTGGCATGAAAGGAAATAGTTACAATTAATTACTCCTATGATAGTTAACCACCATGCAAATACTGTGTATTTAATCTTTCATCAATTAATTTTATATAGCACTGCAAGAGAGAGAGATATAGGAAGGCTGGGAAAAGACTCACTTTAGTAAACTTTTATGGGGGTTAACTCTGCATGCAGTGACAGAACAGAAGAAGGAGGTTAAAGGAAGGGATTTGTGAGCTTGGCCTCGCTAACAGTTCTGAACGCTTGAGGAAAGTGACAGAACCTAATTTAACAAGGGCAGGCTCACGAGAATTTGTATTCAACCTTGAGACTGAGAATGAGACTTTTACATTTAATTCTCAAAGCAAGGGATCAAAAAGTCCAGCGCAATAACTCCTCCTATATATATATATCTCATCCTCAGGTGCCTTACTCCATGAGTAGACATACTGATTTTAATTAATCTAACCATTTATTTCCAGTCATTCTGCTGACTAGAAATTTCCTCCTTTCTAAACTCACAAAGTTCCTCCTTTAATTTGCTTTTTACATACAAGTAGGAGTACTTTGGGCTTCAGAAATTTGTGCACAAGATACCCTTTAGCTATGCACAGTCATGTCCTCAGCAAAACACAGCAGCAATCCAACTGTCTTGTTAAACAAGAGCTCAGTGACATATTCATTCAACAACTGGCAAAAGGAGCAGGTAAACCTCCTTTAGACACTATTTTGGCAAGCATGCACATCTGGCATCTTCTACAAGACCCTGTCAGAAGTCACAGAGTCTGCTGATTTTGCTGTATTAAAATCATATGTCAAACTTAAAGTTTGCTTAGCTGCTTTATCAGGATAGTGATTAACACTACTCTGGAGTTCTTCTGGGAAAAGAACAAACTTCCCTTCATTTCCTCTTGAAACCTCAAGGCTGCTACCTAAATTCATTGGTAGAGTACAGCAGCTATACAAGAGGATGAATTAGTTTTACACAGACTTTTATAGGGATTTCATTCCATCAGAATTATCCCCTGAACCCACTTAACACTACTACATGCTTTCCTATTGAAATATTGTATTGCTTCACACCATATAAAACCTAAACTAGACAGCAGCATAATTGCAAAATGGTATCTAATATTTCCTCTTCCACTAACCCAGAGGATAAACATGTAGAAACATATCTATCACTGTTTCAGGCCACACTGTTACTGTTACAATTTAAAGAAACAAAGAAGTTATGCCATCAACAATAAGACTGACTTCAGAAGAAAGGGCCATGAAAATTGCTAGTAAGATTCCATATGAAGCCCAGTATATTCCAAGTCCTTCTTCCATTGCAAAAGATGCGGAATACCTTTTTTTTTTTTTTGGCAGAAGCTCAGGATTTTTCATTGTGGCTAGACCCTCATCTGTGCTAAAACCAGCAAATTGTTTGAAACCACTTCAAAATTTTCAGCAGTAAAAGCCTCTGAAAATCATGAAAGATTCAGTTAGGTAGTCTGATTACCCTAAACTAGAATAGCAGTTAGGAGCTCTTGCAGCCTGCTGTACTTTATAACACGTTTGTGGCTCCTACTAAGCTACCCAGGGGAGAAAAAGAAAACTGCAGGAGAATAGCCCTCTTCCAGCTTCCACAACGGTATGGACCCACCACAGACCTCCTTATGAGACATATAAATGTTTTTATAGATTCCAAAAGCCCATCAGAGCTTGTTCCCCACTATGAATTATATGCAAATGACTAAAAAGAAACCAACTTTGTATCACAAGAAAATGATCTTGTGTAATGCAAACACATAAAAAAAAAAA
>VXBJ01002547.1:1507566-1550109 GCA_013400055.1 Nycticryphes semicollaris | reverse complement strand
AAAGTGTGGTGGTGGTGATATTAATAATAAGGGAAAAATATCAAAATGCTCCAATGATTATGGGGAGTATAGTGTCCAGTACGTTAGCCCGAACGAATGTGTGAACTTCTGAGAGACGACTGCAGCTGAAGCAAGTGTTGTTCACCATCTCAATACACTCAACACCTTGAAGAATTGGTCCTTGAGGGATTTTTGTTTGTTTGTTCTACAGAAAATTCCTAATTGGGAGTGAATGACAAATTGGGGGCACCAGGGATTCTAATAGGTGAATTTTCTACATTTCACTTGAACAATGCATCTAAACATTCAGCTTGCAGCAATTATTTAATCAGCTCTAGTACCAGATCTCACTTTTTACTGTGCTAAGGAGTCAAACATAAGTAAATAAAAAGATATTGCTCAGAAAAAACATGTCTCATATTTCTCTCAGAGGACACCAATCAGATAAAAAAAATAAAAAAATCAACCTTACTTTGAACATTTCATGTAATTTACATAATTCCTTCTGGAAACCTTTCCCATTCCCAGATTTATTCATCACTGATATAGCGTAAAATTCCAGTTATGATTTTTAAATTATGAAAATTTATTAGGATTTTTCAATATTGTATTGGTCATTGATCCTGCATTAATCATATGTAATAAGGACAGTTACATACCAGTTATAGCTTAATGTTCATTAACTATGAAAAAAAAAATCCCAATAATAACAGAAAGAAAAAAAAAAAAAAAGAGCTTTATTGGTAAAATTGAAAAGATTTTTTTCTGCAGATATCTTCCAAAAGATCATACAACAGAATAACTGTTATGACATTTCAGTTTACATGTGTACACTCTATGACCTTCCACGGAGGAGGTCAGAACATANCTGCCTCTCTACAGTTTCCTTTCAGGTAGTTGTAGAGGGCAATAAGGTCTCCCCTCAGCCTCCTCTTCTCCAAACTAAACATGCCCAGTTCCCTCAGCCTCTCCTCGAACAATTAGTTAAATCTGTCACACTGCGTGGTGTTATGTACAACAGCATGTGCTCTTATTAGCAGTGATTTTCTGACCTAGAAGGTCATAGTGGGAACATTTGTTTTTTGAGAAAGAGAGATATATACATATACACACACATTGGGTATTTCTCTTCCAAGTCTGGGCTTGGGAAAAAGCAATTGGTGTTTGCAAAGTCTTTTGAAGGCTAACTAGGATTTCCTTACAATAAAATAATCAAGGTCACAGATTTGCATAACTGGAGGTACAAACACTTGGAAAAGCATTTGGTTTTACCTCTAGATGTCCTCCTGAAAATCATCCAGGGATTATCACAATGTGCATACTGCGATTTATGCCATCTTGCTAATTCTTCTGTTCAGCCCCATAGCTAAGCTGAAGAGTTTTCAATATGAAAAGATTCAGAAATTGGCAACGTCCAAGAGTTTGAACTAAATGTAATTTCCATCCTCGATGATGCTGTCAGTTTTATGAGCTGTGGCACACAAACAAATATATTGCACACTTCGAGCACGCTCAGCAGTGTTATTTTAAAACCATGACAGATGTACAGCCCCAGCAGGATCTCACACTACAGAAGCCACAGTAACCCTGCCATACACTGATCCCCTTGTCCAAAGAGGCAGAGAATCACCCAGGAAAGTCAACTGCCCAAACCCATGCAATTCCTCCACCTGTAAAGTTTCACTGAATTACAGCTCAATTTTGCATTTCATTCTGCAACTTGTAAGGTCTTTATGAGATTGACACAATTACTGGAAATGCTTTTCATTTACAGAGTGCTCATCTGTAACACAAGGCATGAAAGCACACAGAGTAACACTGTTCCTAACACAGAAGATTTGTTGTTTGACCTGGTATAGCAGGACTAATTGACTGAAGACCTCTGAAGTTCATCACCTTCAGAGCAACTTGCAAATCCACTTCTTTCTTCAAGCCCATCCATGATACAGTCAAGAAAAAAAGACAGCAAGTGGGAATCCACTCTACATATTTCCAATGAAAGTTTGATGCCAAGGATGGTGAATGCATAAAAGATGAACTGCTATAATTGAGAGAAAATTATGGTAAGATTTTTAGTTAGTCTCTCCCATACAATTTTTTTTTTTTTTACTCATATGCCATCTTTAAAACAAGTTTTTAATATATCCAATTATATATCAAACAATAATCGCTCTGTCTCCTGGTGAGAAAAATGAAATTGTGCATCTATATCAAGCAAAATCTCATACCAGAAGCAATCTAACCTTATGAAATGACAGTTCTGTCATGACAAAGTATTTATTTGATGAGAAGGTATAAATTTTTTGAGTGTTTTTCTAGTTTTTCTAACCCAAGCAGACTTTCTCTCTTGAGCTGGCTTTTCAATTGTAGCGGAAAAATATCAACTATCTTTGCAATGTCAGGAGGCAATTTTTTTATTATGGCGCTTTTTTTTTTTTCTGTTTTCTTTTTCTTTTCCCCCTATTGTTTATTATATAATATATCAGATGTCCCCAGGGATGTCTGTTCACAGTGTGGGAACTTCACTTGTGAAAGCAAGAAGTTTTGAATTTCCTATGGAAACATCAAGACTGGATAGGCATTTAAAGTTGTTGTAGGTAGAAAGATAAAATATGTTTCTCCTCATGTCCGAGGGACACAAATACTATCCCACCTGAGATCCAACATAGCTATGAGCTTGCTGACCTATCAAGAGTATCGGTGTTTAATGAGAAAATCCAAAGAAAATAGCAGCACTTGTAGCTTCTTTTCTTGGAAAGGGTATGGATTCTGGGATATTATGCTCAGTAGCCCACAGCTATAAACTCCATTTTAACCCTGCTGCAAAGCTGTTACATTAAGGCGGCAGCAAGTTAGACCAAGAATAATTCTGGCAAGAAAACTGGTTTAGAGCTACTTGAGCACAGAATATAGACAATCCTAAAGGCACATATCTGAAGACACAAACTTCCATCAGTAGGAAACAATTTAATTTTTATTATAATTCTCAGAGACAAAATAATCCTGCTAATCAACCTCATATTATTCTAAAACCTAGAGTTGCAACAAGGCCAGATACTACAAGCCTAAGAGTTTACTCATATTTCAAGGCTTTTTTGAAGGGTTTGCAGTGGTCAATTTTTATGAAGTAAAACTACAGCAGATGCCATTGACTCCAAGTTTTACTTCATATTTACATATAACATAAGTAAATTAATACATATTTACAGTGGCATGCAGTGAAAGGATGAGAGTAGTGGCTTCAAACTGGAAGAGGGTAGATCTAAATTAGGTATCATGAAGAAATTTTTCATTCAAAGTGGTGAGGCACTGGAACAGGTTGCTCATAGAAGCAGTTGAGGACCCATCTTCAAAACCAGGTTGGATGGGGCTTCAAGCAACCTAGTCCAGTGGGAGGTGTCCCTGCCCATAGCAGGGTTTTTAAGGTCCCTTCCAACTTAAACCATTCTATGATCCCATATTTGCTTAAAAAAAACCCCACAATAGAAAATTGATATTTACTCAGAAATGGAGAGGTGTTCAAAGCACAAAGCTCAAAGTCTAATAGGAATGTCTTCAAACAACAAAGGGACAGGACTGGATTCAGTTTTGCCTGAATACATACTTTTGTATGATAAGTTAAGAAAAACTTCCCCAAATTTGAAACCCCTTCAAATATTTTTTAAAGTTTTGTCTTTTAGCCAGAATTGCCTAATTTGTACCCAGAAAGCTTCAGTCAAAACCCTAACACCATCTGTCACCACCTGAAATATAGCCAAAGTATGACATTGTATAATTTCAGGTGTACGTGGCTTGTCTTCATTGGAAACTGGGTCATTAGAGTGCCTTTCAACTTTGCTGAACTACATTTCAGGTAAGCTTTGTGAACTTGTGGATTTCTTTTGGAATTATTTGTACGGCTCTGTTCAGAAATTTTGCTGATAACCGGATGTTCTCCCTCCTTCCAAAGCAACCCTCAGCCAGCCAGATCTGTCATTCTATATTAGTCTTCTACTGAATAAAAAAGAGATTTAGTGGACTTAATTTTCTTGATCAATTTCTAGACGGGGCCAGGATATTGAGGTAGCAGTACAATGGCAAGGCCATAACCAAGCTCTCTGAATAGGAGATGGTTAAGCAGAAGCTTTTATTGATTCAAGGAATTTCAACAGCACAAACTTATTCACGTTTCAAAAGGAGACAGTATTTTCAAACTATATTACAGGGAAAACAGAAAGAAGGGATTTGTTCCACTCTAAAGACAGAATTGGAAACGTAAGTCAAAGGAAGGAACTTCATAAGAAAGTATTTTTAAAATTATTTTTTCCCAATGCTATGCTAAAACAAAAGTTAGAGCAATAGTAAGTAACACAACCCTTGCTAATATCGTGTCTAACAATTACCCAAAGACCACTCACCAGCATATAATGCCCCTCTGGCTTATAGGTTAGTTTGAGAATAGTACTTTCCTGATGCTCCGTCATGGTTTAGGCTGTATTGGCCTATGACGGCAACAGACGCTCTCCCCCAGCTTTCTCACTCCAGGAGAAAAAGAGGGAGAGATAAATAAAGAGATTTAGGAGTTTAGAATGAACAAAACTACTTTAATGAAATATATTAAAATTCAAAATGAAATAATCAAATAGATACAATATATACAAAACCGTATCAAACTCCCTGGATGATGTCACTGGCAGGCACTGGGGAAGTTCCAGACTGGACTCAGCGATGGATGGGAACTCAGTTCCAGATTTGGAATCAGGAATACACAGATTGAGATCAAAGACAGACAAAGAGAGGGTCCTCTTCGGACGTTGGCCACTGATGAAAGTGGGCTGAGCCTTTGATCCCTCATCTTTTATATTGAGCATGGGGCAGATGGGATGGAATACCTCTGCTGGTCAGGTTTGGGTCATCTGTCCTGTCCACTCTTCCGCACAGGTGGGATCCCTCTACACTTTTCCATTTCTGACCCTCCAATGGGGCAAATAATGAAATTAGCTGAACTTCGTTGTTTTAGCAATAAGTAAAAGAACGAGCCCCTCTGCATACCTTTCCATGGCATAAAGTTCAAACATTGGTCTTATCTCAGAATGAGCAGTTTTCTCCACAACATGCTGTTAATTTCAGAGAGTTAGAAGAGGTCTAGCTAAGAAGTAAAATTACTGAACTGAAAGTTGATTACGTTTTACCTCAAACTGGGACATGCTCTATCATTTGTAACTACACTACCCAGCTTTATCTTTTCATTTAGATGCTGATTTGGTAAACAAATGGCTGACATATCATGGCAGCTGATTAAGATAAGCGTATTGTACGGTATTCAAAATTGTTTTCCCAGGCTATCAACGCAAGCATAATGGTAAGTTTTAAAAACATGCACACTTGGACAATTCCTCTGATAACAATAGTATCCCAAATGTTTATGCAGCTGTTCAGCAAAGATGCTCTTTTTGACAAGAAAGGCTGCTTAGACATGATACAGAAGAGACAAATTCTCTGTGATACAACTAACCTTGAAGATTTACTCATTCAAAAACAGCTTTGAACAG
The DNA here is from genome assembly GCA_013400055.1 of Nycticryphes semicollaris. NCBI lineage: Eukaryota > Metazoa > Chordata > Aves > Charadriiformes > Rostratulidae > Nycticryphes > Nycticryphes semicollaris. Next base: position 1,544,578 of record VXBJ01002547.1, on the reverse strand, counting down.
GGTTTGAAAGTTTAGAAAACTTTTGCCTCAGCAAAAAGGATCACGTATTATCAGGCCGTAATCCATTCCACAAAATGAAACATTTTTGAAAAGATAAATTTAAAAAGATTTTATAAAAACAACTGGTAATTAATAATAATTAGGATAACATAGGCTAAAAGTATAATTATTATATTTTTTATCAGACAACTTTTTTTCTATTTTAACTCTTTTGCCAGCTTGCTTCTGAGAAGTTTTTGTGCAGCAATAATAAGAAAAGAATTGAGGTTACAGGAAACGCTTTATAATACTTGCTTTTAAATTGCACTGTATACCTAATGTATACTTATACACTGTATATTTATTTCATTCCTGATAGAATTTCATAGTCGTTATGAAATAGGACTGAAAATTAGCATCAAGTTTTTTGAGTCCTAAAATGAGTTGAGATGAAGCTATTTATTTTTTCCTAATATGCATGCTTACAGTGAAATACTGTCACAGGTTGCCCAGAGAGGTGGTAGATGCCCCATTCCTTGAAATATTCAAGGCCTGGTTGGACAAGGCTCTGAGGAAACTAATCTAGTTGAGGATGTCATTGCAGGGGCCTTGGACTAGATGACCTTTTAAGGTCCCTTCCAGCCCAAAGCCCAAACTATTCTATGATTCTATATTACATATTATAGAAAAAAAAAACCCTGACGTTTGGATAATTCAGACCCCCGTATTCAGCAAGGTAATTAAAAGGCTAAATTAGCAATCTATAATATATTCTACTTAGCCCAACCTATAAATGTATCCTTTTTATTTTAAAGTTATTATTTTAAAATATAAATATTTATTGCTACAGTATTTAGAGGAGCTCTTGGTTATCCTTGTTGGTACCATTACCTGTTTCAGTCAGCAAATCTTTCAAGCCTTGTACTGGGAGTTTGAATCTAAATCCTTTGGCTAAACTGATCAACTCCCATGGAAGTAAATAAGCTTTGAATCTAGCAGAAATTTTCAGTTGTGCAAGAACTGTCACAAACACTTAAAATGTTTTAAAAAAATGTATTTTTTCCTTCGGTCTCAAAATAGGAAACCCTTTTCCCTCTGACTCAAGGGACAAATAAATAGCATCAAAAAGAAAGACATCCAAGATCAGACATTTTCATGTTTGCAATTGTCTTCTATCCTCAACAAAACTATCCAAATAAAGCTAATGGTTTGACATTGTATTTTCGCTATGAAAGCATTGTTCAGGTTGTTTTATTAAGCACCACCAAAGATAAAATTTGAATTCACCATTCTTATATGCAGAAGGGGGCAAAAAAAACCCCAGAGGTGGGACCAGACAGTTTCTGCCTAAGGATCCTGAAGGACCTCAGATGAAATAGCAAAAGTACTATTTGCAGGATATAATCTCATGCTTAAAACTATGTTGGCATCTAAGGACTGAAGAATGATAAATGCTGTTACGATGGGGAAAAAATGTAACAGATCCAGGGACCCAAATATTGGTGATGGTATTATGGAAATGATTAAAAATAGCAGAAAGTCTAGAATTGATAGTACGTCAGAATAAATGTTTTTTCGCTTGAGACGACTTGGCTGGCTGGCAGTTTGCCAATTGTACTATGTTATTTAGGATGCAGAGGGCAAAGATTTACTGTTAGGAACTGCAGGACACAAGGCTGAATGGGTGACCACGAACCAGCCAGAGTGAGATAATCTCTGGATTATGATCTGTGGCTCTATGGAACATCAGTTCAACACCTGGCAGCACTCAAGAAAACAAAAGGTACACAGGAAATTTTAAGAAATTGAGATAATCCAAAGAAGGATAAGAAGGACTATCAAAATATGAAAAGGTTTCCTGTGCAAGGAACAGCTAAATAAACAAGGCATTTCATCCTGAACAAGGAATTATGATAAGACATGGAAAAAAATGCTATGAATGAACTATGCAGGACGCTCAAATGAACAAACAAAGGGAAATGGTTCTTCACACAGCACATTGCAAGTCATAAATGTGCCTTACACAACCAGTGGGAGGCCTCAAGACCACCCAGACAAATAGCTGGTAGGCAGGGGACTGAGGAAAGCTGATCTTGTAACATGTTTAAACCAACACAAATTCAGCCAGATCATGGCAGCCTGAAGGCTAAAGCAAGTAGGAGAACATGAGACATGAGGGTTGTCTATTCATGGATGATGTAATGAAACCTCTGACTGGAGGGCTATTTTTGCACAGCCCCTAGGTGCTGGCATAAAATGATGGATGCGTGTATGGAAGCAAAAAGGGAAAGAAAAAAAAAAGAAAAAGAAAAGAAGAAAGGTCCTGACTTCACAATACCAAGGAACAGCACTAAGACCAAAGAAACAACATGAGGTCACAAATTCCCTTGCTGAGATACCTAAAATCTGGTCAAATCTCAATTTTAGCTATGCTTATGAGTAGTATATACAAAGTTAATTTACCACAGTAGTTGTTAACATTCTGTAGCTGTTAAGTCATAATTTCAGCTACTGGTAACATGCAGTGTCTCTCTGTACTGTGAAGCATCATGGCAAGCTATTTTACTCATCTACCCTCACTGTAGGGCTTACTTTGCATACAGCCTTTGAAATCTGTATGGATAAACTATTCCATCGAGGATTACAACATAGTCAGGAACAGATATCAACTGGGGCTGAAAATACCTGGACTGTGGGAAAGCATAAGGGAAGGCAATATAAGGATTTAGCACTACTGGAGACAACACAGGACAAGCTAATATAAAATCATAAAATGGTTAGAATTGGAAGGGACCTTAAAGATCATCCAAGTTCCAATGCCCCCACCACGGGCAGGGACACCTTCCAATAGACCAGGTTGCTCAAATCCCCACCCAACCTGACTTTGAACACATCCGGGGGTGGAGCATTCACAACTTCTCTGGGCAACCCGTTTCAGTGTCTCACCCCCTCAGTAAAGAATTTCTTCCTGAGATCTAATCTAAATCTCCTCTCTTTCAGTTTCAAACCATTACCCCTTGACCTATTGCTACACTCCCTCAAAATGAGTCCCTCCCTATCCTTCCTGTAGGCCCCCTTTAAATATTGAAAGGCCACAAAAAGGTGTCCTCAGAGCCTTCTCTTCTTCAATATAATTAGATTCTATTGTTGGGTGCATGTGCAAAAATACTCTGCCCTCTTCCTATACACAACTAAGCATACACATACAAAAGATGCAACTTAGTGCAACTAGTTGCTCCTGTGAAAGAATTCAAGTTTCTCCTGTACTTTCCCTTGTACTTAGAAGAGCTGGATTTTAATCAAGAGATAAGAATTCCAAACAATTACTTTCTGAAGGAAAAAAAATTAGATTAATTTCCCATTAAGGGATTGATTCATAAAGTTGTGACTAATGAATAAACATCTCAATTTTCCAAGATAAAATTAATGAATCATTTTACCATCCCCAGTATTCTAGGCTATTAATATTTAATTGTGATTTCAACTTGTTTTTCTTGTCTAGGACTGAAAGAGAAACAGAATAGTGCCAAGTGCTAAGGATCTGCAGACATATTATTCCTAGCAAAGAAAATTAAAGTAGCAGAGGAAAAAAGATCTGTGAATTGTCTCATGTATTAACCATATGGAATGCTGCCAATGCAAGTAAGCAACATTCAGTACAAAAAATGGGTGAGACCATGAGTCTGATTCAAGACATCACACTACAAGGCTGTGCCACATACTTTAATCTCTCTTTTTCTGTGGAATGCTAACAAGTCTAAAAGCAACCTTGACCAACAAAATATTTCTGCCTTGGTCTTTTATCTGCCTCGTAAAGTTGATGATAAAAAAAAGAAAAAACCAAAACCAAACCTCCTCTGTTTTCACTGGCCTTATAATTAAAAAGGTGACAGAAAAAGCAGACCAGAGGATTACCTGAATGAAAGGATGGACAATATATCTAAAGTACCATTAAATTCTGTGGGCTGCTTTTGCTGCTTCATTGCTATACCACGTCTTTGCATTTTAGAAAGAGGTCAAGCAGAATAATCCAACCCAACAAACATCAGAGTTAATGTGATAGTGCATGCCAGTAAACTCAGTTTCAAGTACGGTGTGAGTATAGCTTATAAAATTACAATCTTTTCTAGATGAAAAGTAGAACAAGAGCAGAAACAATTCATGTACATACCTATAAAGCCTCATTTTACTTTTTTTCAAATGCTATATTGCCTAGACTCCCTCTGCTTTAGTCTAATCCATTAGGAAACACAGAAGAAATTACTCCTAAAACTTAAGAAAAATATCCAGACAGAACCACAGGGGCCATTCAACAGGTTGGTGTATAAACTTTCACTTTCCTTCCAAAGACACAGAAAATTAGCATATACAGAATAGTGGTGAGTAAAGGCATTGCTGCACTTTACCATGATCTACAGAACATTTGAAATATCTTCTGCTCTGAAATGGTTATGCCTCATAATACTGTAGAGGAACTGGCAGGAATGAAAGAAGCAATCAGGTGGATCATGGGGACTTAAGGAGTACTAGATCATTCATGCAACTGGTGCATCAGTGAAATAAAATCAGATTTCAGCCCATCAAGCTGCTGTGAATATCTTTACAGTAAGAGCAATGATGCAACAAGACAACTGGTAGATAACCTTTTGGCATATCTCTGAAGCTGCCCTAAATGCTCAGCAGTGGCAGTTTCCATTCTAAACAAAACATTGATCTTTTTGTTGGTGTTCTTCTCACCAGAACTCACTGAAATATATTGTTGCCTCTCCCATTTAAAACATTGCCAAAATGAACTGTACAAAGCAAATATTATTTATGTACAAGGAGCTTATTAGATGTCAAATGCTTATAGAGGCCAATTTCTAATTAGCAAAATAGAGCTGAACTTCCAGAATCAAAACTAAAAACTAAATATACCTGAGCAATATGTCTTTTAAGTGCCTTTAAGTATCAAGCCTTTAGCTATATTTTTTTTAAGTATCTTCCATTGTTAGTGAAAACAGAGATGGAAATACTGAAACATGAAATAATTGCCATATTTTACAAGTTGTTTGAAGAGAAGCCTCAAAAGAGTGAGCTTCATGAATAATTGTTTCTACCTGTTTTTATACTGCACTTACATGATAGGTGCTCCGAATTGTATATTTTTCTACTCTCAAGCCTATTCGAAATACCAAATTGCTCTGTGGCACTGGAGAGATGAAAGAGTAAAAATGCTTGCTTCTACATTGCAAGATATGGGTTAGCTTTTTTGCTGACCCATAAATTAGGCAGCCACACATTGATCGCGTGCAGGAGCAGCATCTGTATGACTATGACCAGCTCTCCTTCTCTGTCCTCTGGTCACCCTAGTTTGTTTTTTAAAAATGACAGGCGAAAAGTAAGACATCTGTTGAACAGGTGTACTTATAAAAACCACTCCATTGTGTGTCAGAGATAATACAACTCTGTCAGACTTTTCAGCAGTGAGTTTGTTCAAATTTGGACAACGTAGTGTGCAGCGTAGCACTGTCTCCTTTATGTTCTTCCACCAGGTTGTTCAAGACAGACACTCTACTCTCAAAAGGCAGCACAGCAGTAGGAACAGCAGCCTGATGATGACATAGAGAACGATCAATTATAAGTTCAATACCTGCAATTTATAGTGCAAACATTTGCTGACTACAAGGAACTAACTGGCATGTTCTACCTCTAAGAGAGGTGCAATGGGCTTGTAGTTGATGCACGTGCCTGTTTGTGCCAAACCGTGTGCTGGCACGGTGCTCCATCCATGCAAGCAGGGAAAGAAAATGTTATTCTGTAAATTTGATATGCTGGGTGCAATTTAGTTATTTTCAGCTGATTCTTATTAGGGAGCCTACAATTATTTGCAAAAAATAGGAATAAAAAAAAAAAAAAAAGAGTGTGATAAAACTACAGAGATCCACATAACAAAAGATCATTAAATCCCTCACAGTAAGTAGTCAAGCCATGAAGAAACATGAAATATATAATAGAATGCTTTCACAGTCTGGACTTCTCTATAATTCTCTTTTAAGACTATATAATCAAAAAAGTTATTTTTGCGAGCTTTTTTCTCCCTGATATGGAAGGATTATTTATATTTCAAGTTACACAACTCATTACAGTAACTACTTCAATGTAATCAGATAAATTTTATAGTAATTGATTACTGTAATTAATTAGTATTTGCAATATTTTATAAGAAATTTATTATACCCATCCTGAAAATAATGGATTTTTTAACAGATCAAAGAAATGCTGTCACTGGAAATTATTGGTTTGCAATTATAATCATTACTTTATCACATTACCTTCTGCATTTATGATGAAACCATTATATTGTTTTTAAATCAAACCCTTACATAAAAAGTTCTCAACTTCCAGGCAAAAAGCCATGTTGTTAGTATTTCTGGAAGGCTTCAGAGCACCTGTACATCAACAAGCAATCACAGTTGGACTCTGAAGTATTTGCTAGATTTGGTACTTAAACTCCAACAAACATGACTTTGCATGTGAAACTTGTCTGCATAGATTGTGCTACTGTTTCCCAGCTTGAATATTCAGTTTGAAAAATTTGAATATATACTGTATCTTAGAGAATATTTGTATTCAGAATTTGAATTGAGTGCTGGCAATGTCCTTTTTTAATGGAAAGATAATCGGTACACTAAGGTTTGGTATTTCCAAACCTATGCTCTTACTTTAAACAAATAAATGAATGGATTTATGGAGAGTTGCTTCCATTGAGATCATCAGGACCAAAAATCATGAAACAATTAATCACAGAACACATAACCAAAGGTAAAAATCTCTCAACTACATTGGTATGAGGAAGAAAGCCACTGCATTCAGAGGTGAGGTTTCTTCTAGTCTTAAAAATACCAGGAGATTCCAGACACATTGTCCCACATGTGGAGAAAACATTAAAAAAGGGAAGACCGAGTTCATGTGCTCAATACTTACTTAGGCTCTTGGTGCGTTCAGTGTTTGAAGACTATGAAGTAAAAGAAATGGCAGCATTTCTAATCTCCCCAGAGGATGTGGTGAGGGCAGCAGCACCACCCTGAAACTTCCTTATGTCAGAAAACAGAGGCATAAGGCTTGGTTTCCATCTTCTAGAGCACTGTGTGTTGTGGGGACCAGCAACTAGCTCACGCATCTCTCTTGGCATCAGGCAGTCAGCCAGCTTACTTTCCTGACCTTTCCTCTGTCTCAATTCTGTCTCTTGATTGACAGAAGAAAACCTTCTTGTTTTTTGTGTGGGCTAGGTCTGAGAAACCTATTTCTAGCTCCCTCCAATTCAAGAGGCTTCTAATATTTATAAAAATATCACAGTATTTTCTTCCTTTTGTTTGAGAAGATACAGCAGTTTAATTTAAAAGACAGGTTCAAATTTTTTTCTTTGTTTTTCATTGTTCATTATAATGCAGTATCTCATCCCAAAATTTTGTTTTAGAGTGAAACATTTTTAATCTCTTAACGCTACCACCACCTATAGTAAATTTATTAAACTGTTACACAAAGCTTCATCCAAAAGGCTACAACATTCTGAAAGTCAGATACTACAGAATTATTGTACAAAGTTATTTACAATTGTAGAGGGCTGAACTCTCACTCTTCTGTTAGTCAGTCACAGTCACCCACGTGCGTGAAACTATCAGCCTCAAAGCTCCCCCCTGGGCTCTGACTATGCCATTTAGCCCTACTTTCTCCTGGCACTATAAATATTATTAAGCTGCCTATTACCATGACTTAACACTTTATTATACCATTGAACAAGGAAAACTGCGTGAAGCTGACTCAGTCACTGATTCCCACAGCACCTTATCCACTCCCTATGACCCTATGTGTGGTCAGCTTTATTCATCCAATGGTCAAATCACCAACCCTACCATCAAATATTGATCTGACCATCAAATTATGAAGTTAGAGCTTATTTGGGAATAACTTTCTCCTAGAATTCAAGTCTGTAAGGTAACAAATCTTCATAATGTGGTTAAGATGACCATGGAACAAAGGAAACAAATTTTTGGGATGCTTTATACAGACATGCTATGTCTACATAGGAAGCTGCAGAACTGCATCCTACAGTACAGCAGGAACAGGGCATGCAGGATAAAGCCATTCATTTGTCTAGCTATGTTACAGATGGACTAATTGGAAAAATTCTAAGAGGTAAGGAATATCACAAACTCTCTAGGCTTAGCAACTTGCTGGAGATGCGTAATACTTCACAGGAATTGCTCAGTGAAAGGAAAGAAGTATAAATCCCACTATCACGACCAATCTAGAACATAGCATACTTTACTAATTAAAAAGCACTTTTCTGCATTCCTGTCCAAGAAATCAGCACTGATAAGCTACTACAAAATGGGAATAAAATTATACGTATTTAACCCTTAGCTTTACAAACCAACATTTGATGGTCATGAAAAATATATTAAACTTCAGACGCCATTTATATTTTTGCCATCCCACATCATAAGTTAAAAAATGCAAAATGTGTAGCTTTATATAAATAAATGCACAATTAATATTGAGTACTTCTGGTCCTGAAAAGTGCTACTGTCACCTAAAGCACATGTATAAGGAAAAAGAGAGCATTTTTATAAGAACCACCTGAATAACACAGGAATTTACTGTAGTACACAGTGACTGTACACCCCGAATGCCACATGTTATCCTACCAAAATTAGGATACCTATACCAAAAGTCATGAAACAGTTAAGCCTAGTATCAGAAGATTAACCATCTTCAAAGAAATCTTCCCAGAGCCATGTTTTCTATAATTCAAGCAGTTCACTATCCTGACTAAGCTCACCATCAAAAGCACCTTCCATGAGAATGAACATGCCTCAAGTATAGCTAGACCATGAGTGCTGCCTGAGCATAAAGTAATACATACCTAACTTGTTGACACTTCCTCAGTCACTGTAATAAATACTTCCCAGACCTTCCTCTTTCCTTTTCTCCTAGGAGAATCTTAACAATACATTATTACATACATTTATAACATAATGATCTCTTTCCTGCCTCCACAGTGAATTAAACGTATATTATTATTCTCTCTCTCTTTTGCTTAGACATTAAACATCTTCTTGCACCTCTTTGCTACTAACATCTTCTCTGCCTCAGGAGTACCAGTTATCATTCCACTTGCATGAATTGATGCGTGTCTAGATAAATCCAGAGCAGTTGGTGTTAGGCTCATCTATTGATTTGAAATTTGCTGTGTCTATGGAGCCTTTCATAGACTTCATACACTGTTGTTGAATATGATACCACCTATGACATGGTACCTTGATTCAACCAGAGAATAAATGCCACTCTCCATTTCCCTTCAAAAACTAATATTAAATAAAGGTGTAATTTTAATGCTCAGGTTGATATTTAAAAGGGCAAGCTCCCCTGAGAGATTGTCTTTCTGCTTTTCAGCATTAAAATCAATAGTGCAAACAATTTGTATTGCTTTCCACAGATGAAGAACACAGTAGTTTGTCAACTAAGTTCACTCCAAGATCAAATGATTGGCATTGACTTCGAAGCCTTTGAACACTTAAGTAATGCTATCTGAATATCACCTAATGATGGTATTCTATCAGAACCCACAATTTTCTCGTATTAAAGTTCATATATCACATGTAACGACATTTCTCAGACACTGAGGTTTTCTAAATATAAACCAGTTATTACTTAGAAGGCAGTACTAAAAAAAACCCCACGCAATAAAAGTACACTACTTCAAACATATTTTTTCCCCTTATATTCTACATTCTTCTTGTATTCAGAACTCTTATAAGAAAGACTGAAAACAACTTCCTTCTAAATAAGGTGATTATTCCAGGATCACCTCCTGAGAGACACTACCTCACTTGTTCTTCACACAAAGGGAATGCTATTAGAGGTTTGATTAGTTATAATAATTAAATGGAATTTATGACATTACAGAAGCAGCATAACAGAATAGCCTAGATATTTTAGTCTGTCATAGGACTAGAAGTTAGGCTTTGAGGAGCTTCTGGTTTAAACCACAAATAAAATAAAAATAATATAAAAAAACCCCTGAGGCAAACAGAAGACAACAGGCGAATGCCCAAAGTAATACTATGTTTGTGAGGTCTTTTATGTTTGAATAAATGTCTATCAGTTCAATTTTATTTGCCTTAAACTCAGACATAGCAAAATGACCTAGAGAAGGAATCAAAGCGTATTGCAATATCTCTTTTTTTGGTACCAAAATAGTGAAACTAAGATAATTTCCAGCCTGAGACTCTTAAAATTAAAGAGATGACTTGCAGTTAGTCAGCAAATAGTTTACGCTGGCTGTAATGAACCAGAATAGACTGGCACACAGGACACCCATCTAGACAAGTGCAAACAGTAGGAGTTGAGCATAATTACTTGGAGTTTTGATATATGCCTGGAGTCTCAGTCTCAGAATGCAGTCCTCAGCAATGCTCAGTTTCCTAACAATAGCAGTGGCAACAAGGTACTGAAAGAGTTAATCAGGTAAAATTTATAGGTGAATGTGTGTTTCTAAAATACGTTAAAGGTTCAAATCAAATTCAATATTCAGTTAATGCAAAGATGATTGGCTCCATTTATGATGTAATAAAGGAATCAATTAATTTTGCTATATATTACCATTCAACATTCTTTAATCCGTTTACAGTGTTTGTTTTGGAATAAGTCACAGCAAGAAGGCAAACTTTCATGAGAATACAAAGTACTGTGGCTTGATAATTACTATGTTTTACCATGAAAATTCTAAAACCACTGAGTTATCACGTGAATTATTTAAACTTCACTGACAACCAGAAGTATTCTTCCACCAAAGGCTTAAATTCACTTGACAAAATTTGTAACACTTAATGTAATATTTCATCCTATACAATATGGCATGACTATTGCTAACACACACACTATAGGTGGGCTAAGTGTTATCTCAGACAGAATCTGCACCAAGAATGTGAAAGACAGTCTTTCTTTTTTCTCCCTTTTCATAGAATCATAGAATCATGGAATCATTCAAATTGGAAGAGATCCTTGGGATCATCGAGTCCAACCATCAGCCCTACTCTACAAATTCCTCCCCTGCACCAAATCTCCCAACACCACACCTAAACAACTCTTAAATATATTCAGGGATGTGGACTCAACCACCTCCCTGGGCAGCCTATTCCAGTGTCTGACCGCCCTTTCTGTGAAAAATTTTTTCCTAAAGTTCAGCCTAAATGTTTTTTTCCTAATGTTTTCATCCTGTTAAAAGACCACATGTTAACGCATGCTTAATGACATCCAAGTAGGCATCCAAGTATATAAAATAATTTATAAGGGAGTGGAAAAGTAGCAAAATTATTTTTCATGTCAACAGACTTTCAAGAAAAGCCATCCAAACACAGTCTCACTTTTTGGCCTGACCTAGGGCTGGGTACAACCTAGTAACATAGTTTGAAGATGTTAAGCCTCATCTATAACTGTATTTAAATTATTTTATTAAAAATATGGTCCCATTCATACTTCAGAGAAAGTTTTTCCAACCCTACTTTGTGGGTACAAAGATTGGTACAGCTCTCTAGCTAAATCGGAAGGTCTCCCTCAACATTCAGTGATCGGGGTAGAGACTGGTCCATGTCCCATGCCATCATTACATAAACTATATATTAAGAGAAATCCTATAAATCATGATTTAATTAAAATCAAAACCTTATTCCAACTTCACAAAAAGGTAACAGTGTCTAATCACACTACCTATTATGAACCACAGTTGGTCTTAAGCAGCTAGGTGACTTCAAACCTATGAAATACATATTTATAAATGTCAAACATATCAAAATTAATCCCACAGATGGTAAAAAAAAAAAAAAACAAGGAAAAAAATATAAATTTTAAACACCATTTAAAAATTTTTAAAAGCTAAAAATATTAATGTCACTGGATCAAATGCCAAAATCATTAGTATCAGTGGAAAAGCATTTCAGTGTCCAGGAAAAGAAATAAAGTGCTTTATTTTTTCATTGAGAAAATTACCGTTTATACGTCTATTCACTTAAATTTACAATGGACTTACAAAGCTTAAAGCAAACTTTGACCACTTGATACTAATCTCAAACTTGAGACTACTTGATAAAAAAAAGATAAGGAGAATTTAAACTAAGCCTGAATAAAGCCGGTAATGTTCAAACACAAAGCAGCATTTAATACTTTTGACGTCAGGATCTCAAGGTGAAACCAGCATGCACAATTTTAGAATGTGAATCACCCTGAAGCCTTTGAAAAATATATATTGGAAATAGGATTGCAAGAAATCTGTCTGGTTTTACAGATTTGCATTCATACCACTGACTTCAATTAGGAATGTACAACCACATGATCTATTTCAAGTTTTCCTTTACAGGTTTGATTTTACGCTACTGTGTTTACCTTCAAGGACTTGCATTATTTTCTGAGCAATGGTTTGGTGATTAAGAAGGAAAAAAACCTAAATATGCTATGATAAGGTGAAACAATTCACTATTTGCCCAAGCTTGGGAAGGTCCCCTTTTTAAACCTGTCCCAAAAACATCTTAAGTGGAAGACTGCACTGTAAAATTACAGATATGTTTCCTGGTGTGATGATAAATGGGGCTTCCACCAATCACACAGAAAAAAATTGTTCTGTCAGGAATTTTTCTTCCAAGAATGAGGTGATCCCAAAGCCTGTCTTTATGACGACAAGATCTCCCTATCCATGTGTAGCTTTTAAGGTTGACTGTATAAGCTTTAGATAAACAACTTAAGCTACTTTAGCAGGACTCATATTTATATAATTCTTCATGAATGCAGTGAGGCAGTTAGATGACTGCAGCATGAAGTTAAAGATGGAAATATTTAAATTTTTTATTAGCATTTTTGGGGAAAACAGGCAGATGCCCTACTTGATAATCTCATCAGATGCTCTTATGGGCCAGAGAATTTAACCTTGCAAGACAAGCCAGCTGTGGAGCAAAAAGCACAGCCATGCAGATCTGGATGGATGGGAATGAAAAAGTGGCTTTTTGCTTTTCTTCCCTTTCATCTCAACCAAAAGGGCACAGCTTAAACTACGCTCAGTTTAGATCAAGATGAATGATAAGGTAATGCTAAAAGAGTCTTAATCTGTTGTTTTGCTCAGAGTCCTGTAAAAAAGGGTAATCGCATGGCAACAAGGTTTCACGTCTCATTTTAGTCTTTGAAATGTAAAATGGTAATTAATTTCTAGTAAAGGATAAATTCGTCAAGACTTACTGACTTGTTTTCAGCAAAAACTGATGCAGCACTGGTACTGGCTGCTTTTTTCTGATACAACTCACTTTTCTGAAAGAATTAACATTGAAGCCATAGAAGTTCTCACAATAATGTCAAGAGTAAACCAATACTAACTTCCCTTGTAGCTTTTCCCATTGTTTTAATTAATCTCATATTTTCCCAATGTTTACTAAAATCATTTGACCTATAAGAAAATGCAAGCAGTAACAAGAGAATGGAAAGTTATTTCTTCCACAAAATATATTTACACTTCTAGGTTTTTTCAAGGTGTAGAAACCAATGTTAAATTTTGTTAATTCAATTTTTATTTTGTTTTATTTTCACTACCAATACAGAATGGTTAGCACATAACGCGTAATATCTTCAAATCTGCTAGTGTCAAATTGTACCAGAGAGGGAGTTGAAACAGCAATTATGTGTCATTTTGAAAGCACTTGGTAAAGCTAGTAGGGTGACAGAGGGGAGGTAAACAGTCAAACTACCCAGAGAATATTTTGCATTCTAATTTTTTCTTCCTTCCTTTCATCTTATGGGGTCATTGGCTCAATATTTCTTCATTTTCTGCTCAGACTGAACTACTTAGAAAAAAATCAGTTTCAACTAAGTTTTAATGGTATTTTTTTTCCAGATTTCTCTAAGTCTCTTTCAAGTGAATATATTATCACAAAATAAATGCTTTACTCCAAACAAAACTATTTTGAGGGCTGGCATAAACATATTATGAATCTAAATGAAAAGCTCTGGTACCACATTAAGAAATACCAAAAGCAATAGTCATCCATTTCAAGTTATTTTGACTGCTATGATAATAGTGTTTCCATATATTCAGAAAGCCTTTTTAGAGTAAAAATTACTCATTGCACTATGTTTCTAAATGCAGTATATATTTTCACTGATATTTATTTTGTAATAGTCTACACTATTGTTATAACTCAAAAAATTAATGCTATTACAATATGTGGTCTGATAAGCAGATTAATTTTTTAGAGATGCTGAACGTGCCTGGGGACTGCACAGGGCTGCAGAAGAAACAAGAAGCCTCACCACAGCTCACAGAGGTGCTGTACAGCACAGCTGCATAAGGGAAACTGGACAATACTTAATGGGTTACCAACAGGTACTAATTGTAATGTGGACTGCCGACTACCACAGTAAAACAAACACAACTGTAGTATCTATAAAAACTTAAATTTTAAGGCACTTCAAATTACTGGGGATGGGGAGAAATCAACCTAAAGTCAAACCAAACTCTTTGGACAATCTAGGAACTGATTTCTACTTGCACTTTATTTTGAGAATATATTCTGCACAGTCATACCTTACTCACAATCCATATACTCATTCCCAGCCACTGAATCTCTTTTGTATTTCAATACACAATAAAGAGAAAATGTTTAAAACCAAATCTTTTTTATTCTTTGTTACACAACCATGATGAGTTAACCTAGGAGCCAGAAAAAACTGCAATCACATGATGACATGGCAGCAAGTTACTTTTAAATGCCATTATTAAGCATACTTTGGATGATGGATGTCAATGTAAATGTATTTTCTTCCACAATAGCTTTAAAATGGCTCCAGATAGGCATCTGTGCCCTTTCAGAAAGGCTGAGTTGTTCACTTAAAGTCTAACCAGAAAAATAAAAGGATGAATGAAAAGAAAAGATTATTTAAACTGGAATAATTTACTACTTGATCTGTAGATATCCAAAAAGAAGTACTTAGTTTTAAATATTTATTTTGCTTAAAATTTTCCTAATTTTACTTTACTCAGAAATACTGTATCTTTTGCAAGGAAGATTATCTTCAATGAAAGATAATCTGAAATAGATTCACTTAATTTCAGAATAAAGTTGAACTCCACAAAGCAGTGTATTTCCAAGGATACTCAGTATCACAAGTGCAGAGTTTGGGGGAAGACAAAATCTGGACTATGCTGTTATTGAGATATTACAAACAAAAGGAAGCTTGAAACTTCAAAGTTTCATCAGAAAGTCAGTATGAGAAAGATGATTCCATTCTGAGAGAAGAGCCTTTTGTAACTTCAATATTTCTGCATCAAAACAATTGAGTTATTTACTAAGTAATGCTCTCTAACACAAACAAGAAATAGTGTTCAGCATGTTCCCTTAATTGGCAACAAAGACATGGGAGTGTTTTATAATATGAAGATACTTTTTCTTCTCCCATATATAATTAAAAAAATCTGAAATCCATTAATGACAGCAGAAATGAAATAATGGCATTGAGAAATTAACGTGTCTAAAATATCAAGGCACTAGCCTATAAAGCTCATTATTATCTGAAACAGTCCTTTAAAAAAAAAACAAAGCACAAAAAAAATCAGGCAAAAAAGCACGGACTATACATAGATGGAACTGTAGTTCCTCAAATTGGCTATCTAATTTTTATAATTTTACACCTTTTCTTTATTAGTGTTCACTCTGAAACTACCGCATGTTTACTGGTTCATAACCAAAGTTGAGCTACGGCCTAAAACCCGAGCCAACAACTTCACGCTGACTTTATATTTCCAGTCCTGGACTTTCCTTTTGGAAGAAAATAGCTGTGTATGTCAGTACCACTTGTGCACTTTGTTCACAGCTTATTTCTTGCTAGGAGACTTCTGTGAGGGAGAAATGCAGGATCATGTTGTTCAATAAGGCATTATAAAACATACACACATAAAATATGATTACACGGCTGCAGGATTGCATGTTAAAAAAGAACACAAAACCGCATTTTGCATTTGACATTTTGATCCAAATTCCAGGGCAGCTGATTGGCCATTTGACACCACACACGTGGCAAAATCTACTTGTACTACAGCTGTACTGCTGTCGAGGAAAATGGTTAAGCGCAGCAGAGCCCCCCTGATGCCATTGATTATTCTCCTACAAGCATTAATAAAAAACAAACTGAGGAAAACACATTGTGCCAGTGTGGAATTCCACATCATCAGCAATAATAAAGATTTAAATAAATCATACAATATCCAGCTCATATTATTTAGGCTAAGGATAAGGGTTGACTTGTCACTGGGTCATGATTCATTTAGTGCCTTCCCAAAGGAAAACTTGCAGATTTCCTTTGTAGCAAAATGTTGGGCCACTAAAATCTGTAGAAATATTGTAGAACCTCTTGGCATTTCATATCAAATCAACACAGGAAAGTAACATTTTTCCCTTGCAGCTGAAACTAGAACTATACCTCATACCTGCTAAGAGCCACATTTGGATGGTAAGGGTCAGCATATGCAAATCCCTTAGTGGGATCAGAATGTTAATTGCTACACGCTCAAATTATTTGCTCTTAGCTGCTTTAAATACATCATCCATCAGAGATAAATTACAGTATTTAAATTGCCTTCTGCCTGTTGTTTTTCAAGAAACAAACAAAAAACAAACAACCTCAAAACAGTCTTCAAATAGCTAGTTACAAAATATCTAACACGAAGAATTACTCCATATTTGCCTTTCTTGATTTTCCACCTAATTCAGAAGCAAGGCAACTGCTTAAACATTATACTTGATAAACTACAACAATATAGCACCTCATCTGGTAATTAGTTAGTTAAGTATTTTTAGGGAATCTGTGCCATGACATTTTAAGTCCATCAGGAGATAACATTATTATCCTTCTTCCTGCAGTGGTTCCCTTTGTACTTTACAGTTCAATGTAAACATGAATGCAGAATCTGTAGCGAGGCATCTAATGCTTAGGGTAATAAAACATACATTTGGCATACAGAAATACTCAGACTCAGTAGTTTTCCTTCTCAGATGAATTAATAATGCAGGGCATTTTTCACGCTATTGTTTTATTCCATATGACTTATTGCACACATTCCATTTACATTGATTTTGGTGCTGAAGTAAAAATGAACTGTAAAATATCCAGATGTGATTCTCATTTTAGTTCATGGCTATGTTTGACAGTTCCTTTTAAAATATTTTAGATACTTATACTATTATAAACATAATATTTGATATCATACTCAACAAATACTAAAAGAGACTGTGTTTGTGTCCAAAGACAGATTACACACTTCAAAGATGAATAGGGAAATAATTTTTCAGATCTTGAGACTTGTGTTCATATTCAATCTGGACATCTAACTGAAATTATTGTATGTTGTTGAAGCTTTCCAAAATGGAGCAGCTCCATTGCTCCTCACAAATCATTTGGATGCACAACCCATTAATAAGTTTGACAACTGGAACTTTTAAAAGCAAAAACCCCTTCACTTTCACAGGAAGTCCTCCTAAATAGCCTGATCCTTCTGCTGTGCAATTAGTGCTGAGGCAAGAAAGCACAAAATCCATCATGGGATGGAGACATCCCCACTCCTGTCTCCTGATGGAGACATTCCCACCCCCAACAGACACACATTGTCATTCATGAGAACAGTCCCATTTTGGTCTATTCATACTCTTGAAGTTAAGCATGTACAGCTGTCCATCTGAAAGGCACATTTAACAAAAAAAAAAGAAGTCTTTTATACAGTTGAGACGGGAGACTCATGGCCCTGAAGGTGAGCATCCCACCTCCCAGGTCTCTGTGTCCTGCTCCCATAGGACGCTTGAGAGGCTGAGCCAAGGGGCACCAGTAGGAAAAAAATACGCATATGACTGCTACTGCTAGCATCCAGGAATTAAAGCTGTGTCACTAATCCATGCCACATGAGGATGTTGACAATTTAAGAATTAAAGTCTGCAACACTTTCCTATTGTCTCAGTGTGGGTAATTTAAGAAGACAAAAATAAGAAAGGAGGTACTGATCTTTTTTTTATACACCGTCTTATGTATTATGCTAAAGTACAGCCATATTGCTCCCAAGCTATATAGCAGTGCTTTATTTTAATTAACTCATCTTATTTTGCTAGTATAAGTGACTATTAGATTGTTTTGTAAGGTCAAGAATGTATCACAAAACCAAATACTTTCATTACTTAAAAATGGAAAAATACCAGAATGCCATTTCAATTGTAACCCAACGAATAAACAACAGACTTTTGTTAAGTATATGGTAGATAAAACGTTTTAAATATAATTTCCAATTTATGAACAAACACTGCTGTTGAAAGACAAAATACAGGTGCTTACACTCAAGTTATAGCCCAGCTTCGCCATCTTTTGTATAGCACAATTAAATTTCTTTCTTTGAAACTTGCCAGCCAAGGAATGTGAACAAGCCAACAGAAATCTTTAGTTGAACTTTCTCCTGCTGAACCCAGTATATGCTCACTTGTCATTGCCCAAGAAAGGTTTAACATAGTCAATGAAGCTAAAATAATAAGTAGGCCATTGTTTTACTTAGACCTATAAACTCATAAGCAAGAATATTATCCAGTGAGCAGGCACCAACATAAATGCCATAATTGAGGGCTACCACACAGTGCGAGGAGACAGGAGATCTGGTTCATGCAGAGTCACTCTAAGCTCAGAGTTCATCATCTGGCAACTCTTTTTCTTCACAAGGCTGGTCCTGGCTCCTAGCAGAAAAGTGATAAAAAAACCAGCAACCAAACCAAAAGAGCAAAAACATGTCTGTTTGGCTTCAGCTTGTGTGTTCTTCACAGGAAGACTCCTTTACCCTTTCTAAGGAAGGCTGAATATATATATAATGCTCTTTATAATTCATTCAGGTAGGAGTGAGTAGGCAAAGCTGATGTTAGCAGATACGCTGCACATGGCCAAGATAGCCAGCTCCCAATGAATTGAAACTTTAAAAGCTTTCTGCAAACCCTAGTGAGAACTACAACACTTTGAAGATCTCTGTCAAGGTTTTCTCTATAAAAGGAGCAGCTCATAAGAGTAGGAATTCAGACACAAGCTGTAAGCTACTGAGGCTTACAGAACACTAGCTAGTGACAAGTGCAGACCAAGCTGATCCCCCAGTAGTGTTGCCTCTTTTCTCTAAATTCACAGCTTTTGATTTTTTTAAAGAATTGAAGAGAATAGTAAAGCCTTTCAACATTGGGAACTATTGCTGATGTCATAGGAGATACAACACAGCCAGACAGAACAGGTTGCGCTGAAAAGGCAGCCCAGAAGCAGGGAGTGACATGTAGTGATGCTGAAACACAGGGATTGTTCTGTACATAAACACTACTAGTGCAAGCTGATCTAGCCTCAGTTGTCCTGGAAGGAATATCAAAGGACATAAATTCACACATCAGGATTGTTTCTGTATCTAGCTAGTGAACCATATGTCTTTGTACTCCTGCCTATGTCCGTCTTCCAAACACTTCTGTTTATATGGATGATGGCATTTTTCTTGTTTGGAGTCATGATTCAGTTAGCAGATCCCTGAATCTCAACGTCTAAACCTACAAAACATGAAAACAAGCAGCCCAGGGGTAACAATGATTGTCTGATGACTCAAATATTAAATGCTAACATAAGGCCAGTTTTATGCTAGCAAACTCACTATCCTAACAAATAATGGTGCCCGTTAACCCTTTTTATAGTTTTCACCTGTAAACACAGAGAATACTTCTTAGAGAAGGAAAGGGAGACTCAATTACGTTTACTATGCAAGTCATGGAGCATTTCTGCTTTCTGGTTCTCCAGTCCAAGTCTGGAGCCATTGCCAGAGTTAAGTTGAGAGAGCTGTCAAGAGAATGCGGTAGGGGAATAACAGCGACACCAACAAGGGAAACAGAACAATTCTTTCCACCAGGGAACTACCATTAGGTTTCTTCAGCTATTCTGTTAGTACAGAGGATAAGACTTTTCACTGCTAAAACTTCTAATTTTAAAATAAGTAACAAAATACCAGTACTTCTTTATGATATATGGAAGTTAATTTTTACTATGTTAATTTTGGAATTACAGTATTTGAAACCCCAAAGATCAGATACGCAGGCAAATGTCAACAAATATGAATTATTTTTAAAATAAAATTTTGGAAGCAGCAAACAAAACAAATAATACTGTATTTTAACAACAAAACAAAGGCAATTATTAGCCTTTTGAAGAGAAGGGATGTAAAAATTATTGTTGCTTTATAGAAAAGTTTAACAAGGTTTTGTAGCAAGTACTGCCTTTATTGTATTTTCTTATATGAAATCCTTGAAATAGCTTCCAGAAAACATTCAGCAGAAATTTATTTTCCAACAATAAATGACTAAGAAAGCACATAAAAATGTCTCATTCTTTTCCTGTGTTTGGGCTTCAGCAATATGACCAAATGACAACAACAACTTTTATAGAAAAGTAAAGCAGTATAAACTTTCCAGATGTTTATGAGTGGATGAAAAGAAGGGAAACCTTATTAGAAAAAATAAGTGAAAGAGGAATGAACTTGAATAAATTGAGTTGATACACTCTTACAAAGTATTATATACATTGCTACTTAAAATTGCATGATATAAAATGTTCATTTTTAAGAAACTATATTGCATTATTTTTATTTATAGTTCCTACTGGTGAACTTGATAAATAAAGCCATGAATAATTCAAGCATTAGCAATGTCTTGCTTCATTACATTAAAAACAAGTAATTCTAATTAATGCTCTGTGATGCATAAAAAAAAAATCCATGGATTTTATAGGAAAATAACAAAATATTTTTATTCCAACTTTTAACTTTTCAACCATCTGATATGAAATGTCAATCAGTCTGCTTTCTCCACTCCTGATAAAATGCATAAGTGATTGCCACAAGTGCACATGCCTTTTTTTAGAAAGGAAATCTGGGGAGAAAAAAACCATGTTTTCTGTGTTAGGACTTAATTAGAGGCAATATTTCTTAATCTAGCCAATGGATTTAAACACAATACAGAAAACTGTTAATGGTTTAATTGCTATATCAAAACAGTGACAAACAGTATTGCTCTTTATTCAGCCTATTCCCTCTTCAAGCAAAACACAATCATGATATCTCTAGCCATATATTCAAACAGCAGTATGCTGATGGAGAAATTTTATGAAACTATATGGAAACCTTTTAGCTGCAGGTTTTACACTTTCTCAACAGATAATGTTCATTATTCATGTTCACCCTAATGCAGCCATTGTCTACCACGGTTTTTTCACTGGAAGTTTCATCTTGAACTGCTATATAATCTGCTACCCCACTATACTCATTAACAAGCTAAGGCATCAAGTTTTTTGCAAATAATTTTATTTCCTTTTCATGGTGCTTTCCATATATAAACATCTGATAAACATGCAATCAAAAGAAGATTTACAATAGTTGAACGACTAAGCTGCTGGAAAGATTTTCACAGGAATATTTAATAATAGCAAATCTGAAAATAGGTATTGCTATTATTATAGCACAGTAGATGGTCAACTGGAGAAAGAGAAGGGGTTTTTTTTGCGTAGAAGAGTCCAGGAAGAGCAGAAACACTGCAGTGGTCAAAAGAGGGAGGGAGTACTAAATGAGGGAAATCACTCCATGGAAAAGCATATACTAAAGTATGCATACACTGACAATTCATTACAGTTCCAAAATAGTTATTAAAAAAAGAATAAATCACTGTTAGATTTTTGATATTTCACTAACAGGAAATAGGATTACTTCGACAGGTAATTTATTCAGAATATGTGAATCACTGAGTTAAGTCCTGACATAGATCTATGAGAGATTCAATTCACTACTCAAAATAGAGTTCGGTGAATACTAGACACTTTAGTTTGGTGCCTGAATGAAAAAGATCAAATTAATCAGAAACATTTTGTTAAGCCAAAAATGAAATATTGCTTTAATTCAAGAATTATTTACCATATTAACCTTATTTTAGGTTAAAAGAAACTTATAACCATCTCAAAGAGTCAATCTCATTTGAAGAACTTGAAACAAAATCATTAACTTATTCTAACAAATTCAGCAGCTGAAACTTTTTAGATTAACTGCACATGAATTTGCAAGCAGAAAATAAACTCTAAAGGAAGATGCGGCTTCAGAGGACTGTATTTTTTCCCTTCTTTCCATTCTCACCAGTACTCCCCAAATTACAAACTCAGAGAAGCATTGGCTGAAAGGAGCCTCTTGAGGTCATCTTGCCTTGCCTCCTGCTTGGGACTACCACATACTCCAGGTGAGCTCAGTCACACCTCTCTCTGGCCAAGTTTTGAAAATCTCTGAGGATTGAGATTTTACAACCTAAGTGACCTGTTCTAGAGCTGCACTATGTCTCATTAGAAAAGTTCTTTCTTATGCTCATTTTGTACCTGTCAAGCTGTAATTTATGGTGTGTGCCCCTTGCCATATCACCTGCCACTATCAAGAAGATTAACTCTCAATCAGCTAGTAAACTGACACAAACTCTTAAGCAACTATAGTTAAAAGCCACCTTTTTGTAGACACAAGCTCATAACTTAGATATTCATAATTTCAGTTACATATATTTTTCTGAGATGTTAGAGCAAGAGAGATGTTACAGAACTTCTTCCCTCTTGTAGTGACCACAGACATAGTCACATTCAGAAATTACAAATGGAAATACGAAAAAAAAATTCCTATCTGCTGTAAACAACAATGTCTGTTGGAGGTTGCCATTTCTGATAATTTCCATGGGGAAAAGAGGAGCTTACAAAAAACCAGAAGACTATGTGTTTCATATAGAAATAATTTTAAAACACTATTATAAAAATTAATTGTACTTTATAGATGTTTTGAAATACTTGACAGAACTTCCAAAAACATACAATCACAGCTATTTGAAGTAGTTCAAGAAGCCAGAGCAGAATGCTTTCTTTAAAATAGTCTAGTGCTTTAAAATTAATTTAGCAAGAACCTATCTAATTTCAGTGGCTTTGCTTATTTTTAATCTTCTAACGTTCAAAAGAAGTGTAGAAGAATGTATCTCATTTTTACACACTATGACAGTGAAAACTGAAACAACACACAGAAGCAGCAATTCCTCAGCTCATGGCTCCTCTGCTCTCCCTTAATTAAGGTATAACAAGTCTGTGAATGCAAAGCAGGACAAGAAAAAACATTGTCTGAATTTGGTGAATCTCACTCTGATAGATTTATTTCAATGATGAAAGACTAAGTTTTTTTGAAGGGCTACTTCGTTTAAACAGAAACCAGTACCTGACTTTAAATAAAATTATGACCATGGTGCTTTTTTCTGCACCCAAAGATAAGACAGCCAAAATAGCAACAATGTATTTGTTTTATTTCTTCTTCCATATTCAGTTGTAGCATGCAAACCAAACTGGAAGACTTTTAGTGTACCACTGTACATATCAGTCTAATAAATACCATACTCCCTCACAAACACAAACCAATGAAAACAAAAATTCTTTTTTCTAAATTCCTCAATGCTCTTAGGTACAGAAACGCACCCACTCTTGGGGTGCTAGTTATGTACTAGAACAATCTAAATGTAATAAAAAATCTTTTTTTAAAATGAAATCCTTCTTTTCAATCATGCAATTAAGAAACAAAGACAAACAAAGCCCACATGCTAAGCTATAAAATAAAAAAAAATTATTTCTGTTCTATACATAAGCACCATGTTTTTTCGAGTGGATTCCAAATTTGCTTAAATGAATTCTCCAGTCCCCAATGTTTTACAATAATCACTTTTAAAAAAACTTTCACTGTGCTAATGTTTGTTTCCATAGAAACAGAACTGAAAGTAGGAGCTGCTGTTAAAAGAATTAGAAATGTCTCCCACAAATGAAAGACTTAGAAATAATAATAAATTAATAAAACCATTGCCAGAATATATATTTTCTCATTTTGCAAAAACAGACTATGATCTTACATCCACTGGATTTAATAGGACTATAACTTGTGATTACATTAGAATAAGCCTAAATCTCTAAAAACATATTACTGAGTTAAAAAACCTGATCAAAAGACTATTCAGTTAAATGGATAAATTTCTAATGAATTTTTAAATTAAATTTAGCAGGTGACTGACAGATGAGGGCCTTTTTAGAAATATTACAATGAAGACACGAGACAAAAAGTAAAACAATAGATACTAAGACTTCTTACTGTTTATATAATTTATTTCTATTACTGTCGCTTAAATTTTTTAAAGTGAATTACTTCATTAAAACCTGATTGGAAGTCTTTCACAGTTAATCAGATAAGTTTCTAAACTCCAGCAAGAAAGTAATTGTTTCTCTAAATATCACGCTAGCATAAACCTAAATTTCTACAAGATTAAGACCTTACTTATTTTACAATAATTAAGGGGTTTGCATTTTTCCTCACAAAAGCCATTCAAAGAGCACCTCTGCATAACCTTGTAAACACTTCCTGTAAAATTATTAATGTATGAAATCATAATTTACCTCCCCCAGAATCATAATTTCTGTCAAAATATTGAAGAGAATCTATCCAGAACTGGGATGTAGTTCGTAAGGTTTCTAAATAATGTTGCCATTGAAAATTTTACTATGCAAATACCTTTGTCGTCACTCAGAAATATTACATCTGCTTTTGTATCATTTCAAACTGAAACCCATCAAACAGCTGATACCAGTCTTACTATAGATTTTGAGAGCCACCACTGAAATTGGTGACCTTGTGTGAGACATTTAGCATTTTCTCAGTAAAATGATCAGTCTGGAGAATCAATTGTATCTGGCCCATGGCTGGGGAGAGACTTGTGCACCCTTCTGTGAGAGTAAAACTTCTTTATAAAGCTCAAAATACATCAATTTATATTCCTATGCTCACAGATCCATATTTTTTTTTGCTTACATAGAAGGAAATTATGATAGATAAACCTTTGGAGAAAATATCATGGTTGGACTTTACAAACATGCAGGTATTTTTAATAAACTACTACTTATATCTCTTGACTCCATATACTTTGATGAACTCTACAAGAAAATGACTGTCAGTACTTTTTCTAAAAGAATCTATTTTTACTAGTAGGTTAGCCTGCTCATTTCTAAATGAAAAAAGCAACCATTTTAAATATTTTAATTTGCAACTTATGCATTTATTATTACCACTTTAGTTTTTTCTCTATATTAGAAAAGGTTTCTTCCTCCACAATGCACTGAGATTAAAAAAAAAACAGTAATTTCTCAGTATTGTATCTGCCTTCCCTGTTTTCTCCCTCTGGTTGACCAATGAATCCCTCATCTTCTTTCAAGTACCCTGACAGTGAGCAAGTACTTCTTTAAGATTGTTTTATCACTTGAACTATCTATGCTAGGAACTTAACTTTTGAAATTTACATTCTGGATATTTTCTGATGTAATTTATGCTTTAAAAGAATCAATACCGCTGTATTTGTAACTTTGAAGTATTTATGTTTGCCATCAGTAATGAAACTTTAATTGTGAGACTATAACATTAAAGTGCCATTTATCAAGAATCAAAGGATTTAGCTTAGGTTGATTTATTTTTAACAGTGAATTCTTCATTCTATGAAACCCCCTGCCTAAAGGTTAGTTTAACTCTGCTAGGTTTTGGCACTTTTCTGATCATTAGATGGTATGATATTCTTTGGATATAATGGCTTTGGATATTATGGCTATTTCAAGTGTCTGATCCAATCTGTTCTATTTGTAAAGTTGATTGTCAGGTACCACATAACTGTATTGATTTTTGTTGAGATTCTACTGTGTTTCAGGAACACCTATTATAGTACAGCTCTTTCTATATTTCTTCTTATTTATTTCTTCTTCTAACTAGAGCTAATCACAATCAAACATTTTTCATTCCCCAAATTGCATGTAAATGATAATACATTTTCTTAATAGTACTGCCCACTGTCCCCCTCAATCAACAATTACTTATTGTTTGAGGACATTTCAGGTTAAACAAGAAATATGTTTGGAAGGAAGTCTTAATAAAAAGTACCATAGATACATAAAAGTTAAAACTTTGTCATCTCATGCAAGGCTTAATCCAGTGGTTTAATAGAGGATATAAACTTAAAACCCTGACCCAAATATGTATTTCTGCAGGAGGAAAGTGTAGCTTAAAGGAGACCTTGCAATGAATGTGTATTTTCAGAATTGTGGGGCTTAGTCTTCTTCGTGTAATATGCAGATAAAACAGCCCACCAGTTTAAACTGCACAGTATACCAGTTTCACTTGTCTATTTGTGCTTCTGCTCCATGTAATGTAAAAATGACAGGAGAAAATGCAATGGCTCTTCTTTCCCTAGGGCAATTATATTGCAATTCTGCCCGAAAATCTGGAGCTGCATTTTGTTTTGATGGTTTTATAGTTTGTAAATCTGTATTTTGCTTTCAGATCAGCAGTTCAGCAATGAAAAAAGCTGGCTCATATAGTGATTACAAGGGACTTCTGATGACACCTGTACTCTCTTTGGACTCCCCATTCACTTTGTCCTCTGTCTTTGCATCTTATTTTGTTGCTAATTACAGATAATCTCATATTTATGGTCACTTTTGGATTGTATGTTTATTTCCCCTTCTGTTGGTGTCTTCATTGTAAAACAGAAACTAACTCACAACCTATCCCATCTCAGAAGGCAAGTTTTGATCCTGTCAAAAGGAGTCTTAACTCCCATTCTGGAACTTTTTAATTATTTTCATACTCAGCACCTCATAGTTTACAGCCAGAGTGTTAAAAAGCCCCATATCATTAGAAACCTGCTATTTTAAAATGCTATATAAACAGCATCTTAGTTACGACCACTCATTACTTCACCATGTTTTACCAGCAGCTTGTTTGGACCCCGGGCTATAAAAGGAAGTGTCATGACACAGCACTGGCACAGATGCCACTGAATGTTTATCAGATCTTTGGATGCCCAGAGATGGATGACTTGCCAGTGAATCACAACACCAGCCCCGAGTCTACCCTGCTAACTCTGGAGGTAAAACAGCAACAAGTGTCCAGTAGCCTAAAACATCTCACATGAACTCAGATGAAAATAATCTTGCCTCTTCCACTGTGGTAGTGTTATGGTAGGATCACTGGTAACATTAACTGGGAAAAGAAATAGCCTACTTCTGAGTTTTTATGTCACAGGAAACAGCATTCCATGTCCAGTAGCATTCCTACTCTGAATTTCCAGACATTGTCATTTCCCTTTTTTGTACACAAACAGTAACAACTTTCAATGCTTTGCAAGGACCAGAAAAGTTACCACCAATGACAAGAAGGCAAATTTAGTAAGTTCTAAGCTCTAATTTTAGCTTTCTTTAGAAGAACTTTGCCACAACATGTTCATAGGTCCACACATAGGTCCTCCCAGTGCACATAAAAGCAGAAGATTACTGGCTGAAGTATTTTTCGCCCCTGAAGTTACAAATTCCCTTATTTATGTTTTTATTTTGCTTTGATTTGCTCCACAGTTAAACCACTGACACATTCTATATATACAGTTTTAAACTAATTTCCCCATCTCACTATTTCAGTGATGTTCATTTTCCTGTTGTTTTACCAGCTCATGACAGAGATTCTGACAATCCATATATTTAACACCATTATGCACTCCCCTGTCTACGTCACAGTTCTGTATCTTCATTTAGGTACACAAACTGTCCTTCCCATATTTTCCATATGTTTAAATCCCAGACTCCTCATTACATGACATTTCATCATTCATATCAAACAGGTACTCCATACAATGAAGCAAGCTAGGAACAGTGCTACCATGCACACTTCTGATTATTTGTAACCAGACATGTTAAAGTATGTTATCAAGTTTTTGTGTTTCCAAAATCTTCACTGATTTTCTTAATCGTGTAGATCAGCGGTATGATTAACTTAAGTGAAAGTAAGCTAGACGGCATCTTGAATTTTAGCAGACTGCTAAGTGTCATATATATGGGATAAAAATAATAACTTCCACATTGGTTTTGAGAAGGATTCGATGAGAATACTAATTTGTTCCATTCTACCTTAAATGATGATAACAGGAGCACAATTGTACTTCATGAACAGTGTTACATCTTGATTTTTTTTTCTCCCCTTAGATACACCCAGTAGAATAGGAACATCTTAGATAAATGCACAAAAGGACAGTCATATACAGATCATATTTTCTGTTTCTTTTGAAAAACCCACACTCATAGACAAAGGCTATATGTTTTCCTATGAATACACAAGAGCAGCATTGGTGAATTTATGCAAGCAACACATCTCATGACTGCCAACAATGAAGCATTGTTCAAGCTGCACTGAATTTTATGAATAAGCCTGTAATGTTATATTATGATGAATCTGTTTGACATTCAGCGGTGTGATGCAGTGCATAGTAATTATAATAATGCAGTGCATGGCTGTAGCTTATTGTATGCATATGGAAGACACTAATGTCTTTAGGATGGACATTGAACTCAAGGTAGGAAGAGAGACACAGAAACAGACTCAAGGAACATAAGAAAGTCCTCATCTCAAAGTCTGATGGTATTCTGAGAATCTAGGTATTCAGTATACACACTCACACGCACGCACTGTTAAAGCAGCAGAAATCCCCTTGAATTAGAATGTAAGCCTTTATCTTTTTTTTTTTTTTTTTTTAAATATATAACACATTATGTTTGTGAGCTCTTGGGTTTTGGGTGGACAACAGGGAATTATTTTTTTTTTAATTTAAAAGAAAAATTATCTATTGTCAATATTTCCAATAGATTTTAGGAAAAATATGTCTAAGAACCCTATATAAAAGTTCCTTTTCCTCCCCAGCTCAGGGGATGGACTTTTTCTTCAAATTAATTAGAAGGAAAGTCTCATAAGAAATACAGCTTGTCTCAGTAACATCTGCCTTACATCATATTGTTTGATTTTCCATCCAGATTCTTTTTGTTTGCACAATGGATAGGATAATTTGAAAAAAATAGGAAAGAGAGATTCTTTACTTTTAACAAAGACATTCATCAATTTGTTGAGCACATGATCTGAGGATATTATTCTTATTTCCCTCCAGACTTTGAGCCATTGTGGTATTTTCTTCCCTTCTTGCAACTGTGTAGTGCACAGCGCAGTTCCAATTTATGATGTGTTGAACAAAACACAACAAAGAAATAAAGAAGGGGTCAATAGAAGCTGTTGGCTACAAACATGTTACAGGCAATATACAACAGCAATGGTTGAATATTAACCTCAGGGCATCAACTCTATATTGGCATGCCATGCTACAGCACATGAACACATAGTCATCTTTACAACACAGAGCGGAATTTAAGAGACTCACATAATTGCCTGCGAGAAGGTACAGGAGCACTTCCAAATGCTGTGCCCTGTAAATAAAACACATTTTTTTTTGGAGCAAAGGATGTCAGATTAACAGCAGTAGCAAATGAAAAAAATGACAAGACATGAAGAAAATGAAGGCAGTGAAATGAAATACAGACTGTTTAGATAGAGGAGCTTGTTATTATTGAAGAACTGCAGTTCCTATTTTCAGATAAACATAAATTATAGTGTGGAATGTTCTATGAGTAATCCACCCATCAGAGGGCACAATGAACCAACAAGGGAGAAAAAAGAGATAGAGAAAGAAAGAAGACCGGAAAAAAAAAAAAAAAAAAAAAAGTATCAGCATAAGACAGGCATGCTCACAGTTGTCAGAAATTAATTTGACGGAAAGGACAATGTACAGAGTATATATTAAAATGAACTCCTTTACAAAAATACAAAGGCTCAATTACACCGATGTCTTAGCTGATACTGTCACTGTTTGAAGGTAAAGTACATTTCAAACAGATATGAAAGAGAGTGAGCACAGTGCAGTTTTGTTTCTGCCTCTTCCTCCTCATCTTCTCTCCAAAATTCTTCAACAAGTCCTCACTGGGCTGGTTTGATGACAGCTAATAGGAAGCAGCTTTATTAGATCCCAGAACAATATACACAGTGTACTCTTTCAGTAGATAGAGTGCTTCATCTTTTGAGCATTATGCTAGCAATTACAACACATCTCTGAAATACCAACTGGGTGCATACAGAAAATATGAATCAAATGCCAAGCAAGTCATACCAGTTGGGATCTGTAGACAAGCCTCTTATTGATGCGATCAGCTCTCTCCACTCTTCCCTCCACTTGCCCTTCCCCCTGAGAAAAACCCAACCCAAACTCAGAAAAACAAACTAATAGAAAGAGATGAAGAGGATGACCACGTGAAGAGAAACTCTAGTGTATAAAATTTGAAGATCAGTGTTCAAACTATGTCATCTCATTCTGAATCTAGATTATGAATCAGAGCTTTGTTTCATGTTTGTGTTTAAGACTACATCCTCCTTCCCAGTGTAAAAGAGCACACTGATCATTTGGACTGGGTAGTCAAGCATGACTGAATTACTGAGATATTTAGATTGAATTTGCTGCCTTAAATAAAAGTAAATCAAACACCTCAAACTTATGAGACTTGAGTGGAGTGTGACTTCCTTTGTAGTCATTTAGACTTCCAGTGTCTTTTTGAACTCCAGGCTGGGAACTGAGTTACGAGGCATTTAGATAATGCTAGATACTTGTTCTTTGAGATCATTTTCTCTTTCAGGTCTTGCAAAATTTGGTTTTCTTATTTAGCCAAAAGTCCTTTTGTCTTACACTTTGAATGTCTATCATCTGCATCGTTTCCCATTATGAATCAAAAACATTTACACAGCCTCAACTTACACAAAAAGAAGAACATTTAAGCAATCTCTTCTTAAATAAATACCTCAACCAAAGGATTGGGAATTTAATATTCATTGTTAGCTACTATTATCACTACTGATACCAATTAAGGTATTTCTAATAACATAATACACCTTTGAAAAGCAAGATGCCAATGAATTTCATTACATTACTTTTTCGCTTTTTTGATTTCCAGAGTGAATGGCATTCTGGGGCAAAAAGGATACATGCCTTTATCTTTTAACCAGGTTTTCCTTTCCTTTTTTACCCCCTCATACTCCAGAAATAAACGTTATCCTTCAGTGTCATCTGCCAATGATGATAAGGAGTGTTTGTCAACACTAAGCCAAGTTTCAGACATTGTGGAAAATCCAGGCTTTTCTGGAAATCTTAGCAGTTATGCAGTTTTAATCACATATAAGTATGTTTTTTTCTGTCCTCCCTGTGAAGAAAAATTAAACCCTAAAGGTGGCCAGTCTTCCATGATTGCTTCAGTGGTAAATACTGTATTAAATTTTACAGATGTAAACGTAGAGTCTTACACAAGGATAAGTGAATGCTACTAATAACATACAGGCATTGCAGATGACTAGTTACCTTGCAGTTACTAAGTTGGTTTACAGAAGTTAGCACAGTCATATGAAGCTGCTAAGTGGCTAACACTTTCCCCTGTTTTTGCTTCATAATTTTAATTAAGAGACCACTTACAGAATAGTATCTGTCAAAATATTGCTCTTAGTATACAGCAAAGTTTGAATTTGGATTCATCTTTAAATACTGTCGCATGCACTAGACTCACTATAGAACACCGATGTATGTTAAGCATTTCCATACATTTTAAATACATTGGAACTGAGGTACAGATTCAACATCTTGGGATCAATATGCAAACTTCTTTTTTTTCTTAGTCATTGCCTATATCAGCTCAATGTCACCTAGTTTTTTAATACTAGTATCCCAGCAAGTCCATGATGTAACTGATGAGAAGCAGGTAAAAAGTTTTCATGATATTTTTCTACCTTTTCCTTTTTCCACTTCAGTTAGCTCTAAGGGTCTTTTTGACTTAACATAAATAAATATCTCTCTCTCTGCTAATTCATTTAACACGGAATACATTTTAAAAATTATATTCTGGATATTACTACATATACTATGATCCCAACAAATAACGAAATAGCCTAATGAATGCACTAAGTTACACTTCCTTATCAGCCAATTAATGTGCCAGCGTAAGGAAACTGAAGAAATAGTTGTTGTTTCAGATCAGAGACGTCTCTGGAGGGAAGGTCTAATAATGGGAAGCCCCTATATTTCATGTTTGAATACACAAGTGAGGAGAAAACAGTCATCAGTACCTGAAAAGTCAGAGCTTAGCAGACAAGAAGGAATTCATCAAGATCCACAAGCCTCTAAAAGTGAAGATGTCAGGATGCCTTATTTATAACACCTGGCCTATTCTGTGAGCTCCTAAGAGAAATACAGTTTTTAGGGCTGCTTTTCATGTGAACACAGTATGACAAGAAAATGCACCTGCTTGGGTCTTGATTCCTGCCTACTTTTTACATCCTGTAGCACAAAAAGCAAGTATTCAGATTTCAGTCCAAAGTGCTTGCTGGCCTGCTTGTCCTGGAAGAGGACAGAGACCATCCTCTAGGAATAAGCTGTTACACTAGTCAGCATCTTGTAGTTGTAGATGCAAGGCACATTCATACACTTTTGGAATTAAAAAAAACAACAAACAATGAAGTCCTAAGAGCTCTGTGCAACCATATTAATTTATTTAATATTACCACAGCATCAGATGCTGAACCAAGCATTAATCAGCTAGTTAACTCATACTTAAGATAGATTCCTAGAAGGTACGCTCCCTTTGAAAGCAGGGCAAAGACTAATTTTCCTATAGGTTCCTGCACCATGCAATTCAGTGCTTTTTCCTCACGAGGCAGAAATTCATCTTTTCTGCCTCCATATAACAGCAGTCCCTCATTGTTAATGCAGGAATGTTTGATTACCCAAGACATCCCTAAAGTGAATGTGGATTTCATGCACTAGACAGGCAGATAGACTGTTGTTCTGTTTTCATTCCTTCAGTCAGTCATTTATAATTTCTTTTCACTTAGCTTTCAGAAATGCAATCAGAACATTACAAAGCTCAGTTCTTCTTGAAAACACTATCAATTTTTAATCTTGTCAAGGTGAGAGTATGACACAGTTTCTGTCAGAAGTCACAGTTAGGCATTCACTGGAAGCTCCAGTGCACTCAGCAAGGGAATCTGGCATTTAGCTCCACAGCTATTTTATTTCTCGCATTCTCACGTCGAACAAAATCAGTTATTGTCAATTTTTAAAGTGATGGCCACAAATGTCAGACAGCCTAAATATTTGTGACTGTAGTTATCCTAGGACAACAGCAACAAGGAAGTCTGAATGAAAAGGGTTCATAATACAACCTGTTCAATGAAGCAGAAACATCCAAGTGTGTATTAGTTTGCTGTTCGAACGAAGCCTTTCAGTAAAAATACTTTAGCAATTGTGTGTTTCCTACATCTCTCTGAACTCTTAAGTTCTGAGGTCACCTGTTATTAGCTGTATATAGTGACTGAAGTCCTCTCGGTTCACTTTGAGTAACTTGGAAGTCTGAGTACTGCAACATATGAAATGATCAAATCAATTCAGCTGAATTGAGTACCCCCCTCTGCAGCATAAGTACACAAATATTGCTGTTGCTTTTGTGTCACTTTCTATGAGGAATCTCCACAAAGATATGCATTGACAACACACTAATCAATGCTAGAACAAAATAAAAGAGAGCTCACTACCCATCAAATGAATATTTTTCCAATGAATGTTCTCTTCTCTTAGGGCACACCACCTATGTATTACACGGTTAAAAAGACACTAATTTAAAAAAAAAAAATAAGCAAATTAAAAAATTCCCCAAAACAGACCACCAACCCAAAACTCCAAAACTAACCTACCACACCCAACCCCAGATTATGATTTTTAATGAGGCTACTCATGGTAGGCAACATTTTCCCTAGAGAAAGAGCATAATTCTTTGACGTGAACTTTGAAAATCAACATATCTCTTTCTCTCATCATACAAATGAGACTGATACCTCAGAATGCCTCTGAGCGCTATTAAGAATAAAAAATACAGTCTTAAATGACAGGCTACACTGAAGTGCTGGTAATTACCACATGAAAAAAAAAAAAAAAAAACAAACCACCAAAAAACGTTCAACTGTTCTCACAGGAGTTCTGAAATATAATTCCTTGTCAATACATGATGGTATAATACCAGTGACTTGTAAGATTGTCCAGAGACAGAAAAACTTGCTAGATCACTAACGCATTCTCCTGTAAGGACGGAGTGAGGTTCATAAACACAGCAAATAATAAAGCATAAAGCTGTGTTCTGATACAATAGCTTTCACTTGTATCTCACAAGACCTCAGTGGTTGAGTATACCAGTGAAATGCTGCATGGAATTGCGTGCTGCTACGCCAAGTTCAGTAGTGAGTTCAGAAAAGACTGCCTTGGACCTATTACTCTTCCAATGTCACTCAAATGGTTCTAAAAAAAAAATTATATATATATGATTCAATATAATGACAATGTCTCCAGATATCGTGGTACCACCACGTTCTAAAACATGCAGAGTTTTATCAAGTCTCATGTACTTTCTCAAAGTTTTAGTGCAAGACACTTATTCATTAACACCTTCTTTTTATCACTGGATTTTTCTATGTGCACACAACCATTCTGAGCACAAACATCTCAAAAGCCCTTGCATAACTTAAAACCTTTATCTAGCTCTCCAGTACCTCCCCATTACTATGATATGATCCACAGCCTGTTTCACATAAGTATTGCCTCTTCCAACTGCATTTAGAAAGAAGCTTGTAACAGCTAATTTTACCATTCTACTCCCCACTCAACTCTTTAGCCTAGTACTAATGACCCACCACTTATTTTTCCATAAATGCCTGAGATGCCTGCCCCCAGTTTCTTCATTTTGGCTTCAAGATTTTTATTATTTTGATAAAAGAACCCTGCTCTTTGTCACATCAACTATTTTTGTGTGAGCTGATTCAATAGGACTATGGTAGTTACAATAGGTCTGCCCTGTTTTCTACCTGAAATTTATATACTGCCTTTTAGCCTTCACTCTATTTCTCATTTTTAAAAAAAATCCCATTTAAAATTTTAAGCACTGATAACATTTCTACTTATGTAGAAAACAACCATCCTTCAGGCTCATTTTGACAAGATGAAGAAATGATCATTTGAATACAGAGAGATGGAGAGCTTGATATTTTGTAAGAATAATCATCTGCATAAATATAAACAAAAATTGTAGTCAAAATAGTACTATTAAAGTGAAGACCAGGGCTTAAAAAAAAAAAAACATAAACAAAAAAACCAAGCCTCAAGCAGAACAGGAATTCTTTGTCTTTTTAGAAAGATGGGATTAGGAAATGCTGAAAAAAACAGCAAACAAAAATCCTCACTACTTTTCAAAAGCAATTGTTTACAACTTAATCTCTTTTATAGCATTATCCAACTTTAATAACAGCCAACATTCAGTCTTTACAACCTCTCTAATGAAAAACTGCTTATCATTTGTGTCTTTTTCTTTTATTAGATTTCAGATTGCAATGTGTTTTACCTTAAACAAAGAAAAAAGAAAAATAAATTTGTTTCTATGGTGGCCTGAAATACCAAAAGGCCTTCATACAAAACCAAAATATTTAAAGCTATGTGCAACTGAAAACGATAGCACAGCAATCGCACACATTTATTTTCTTTTTTTTTAAAGATATAATAGTCGTGAACAAAATTACTAAAAGAAAATAGTCTTGAGAGCAAATGCAGCTCCATAGTCTATAGATATATTAATATAAATATGTTCCTCCTCCAAATATCTTTCAAACTGAAGTTATAGCTCAATAAGAAAAACATATTGCCATAAATAAATATTTTACTAGCAGTCTCTTGGCACATTTTCAACTAAGAATCAACATTTACATGCATTTTTCAGCAACCTGCTTCTACACATAAGTGAAAGCTGCCCAAAGCTGCCCTTCTGCTGACAGTCTGATACCATGCATTTAAGTCCTCTTACTTGCACTCTTTTCTACTAATGGCCGCTTTTTATCTGGTTGTACCTAGTTCATAACTATGACATCCAGGTTCTGCAAAGTGATGGTCAGCTGTTGTTGGGTCACATAAAGATCCCATTGACAGCAACAAAAAAGGAATTCATTGCATTAGTAGCAAGTCAATATATTTTAAAGACAAATAGAAGACTTCTCTGCAATAAATTGTTACATCCTTTCAACAGTGTGTCCCAGATGAATAAAAGAAGCACCATTTAAGTCTGTTTAATGTTGGAAAAACACTTTTTGGTGATATTGCATTTACTACAAGACTGCAGATGGCTTAAAGAGAAACAGGTACCTTGCTGCCTCTCAGTGCATTAACTTTCCGAGTAGGGTGGATGCCACTTCTGATGTGAACCATTTAGCTGGAAGCAATCCCTGTGGGTGAACTGTTCAGGAATACACATAGTGATTGCATGATGGCTACACGGGTGTTTTTTGAGACTGGTCTTATTTGTTCCTAAGTTACTCTCTGCTTCAACCATAGCAAAATTTTCATCATTAGATTCAAAGGGAGACAAAAAGGCAAATGATCATGTTTGTGAAGTTAATTCTTTTTG
Organism: Nycticryphes semicollaris; assembly: GCA_013400055.1. Lineage (NCBI taxonomy): Eukaryota > Metazoa > Chordata > Aves > Charadriiformes > Rostratulidae > Nycticryphes > Nycticryphes semicollaris. The sequence goes on along the minus strand of VXBJ01002547.1, from coordinate 1,508,056 downwards.
CTTCCCATTTTTAGCTGCTGTTGCTTTGGTCTATGCAAATCTCTGTCTTCATATATATACAAATGCAAAATGTTTTCAGAACATACAAGTAACACTTCAAAAAATAAATATGGTGTAGACATATGCACATCCTATTGACTGAGTATCACAGAATTGTCACCATTCTGTTCAGAAGACACCTTAGTTTATCACCTGGCTCCCGATCTTGCTCAAAGCTAAATGTCAACAATGAGTTCTAACTTAATCACCACTGAATTAGAAACACAATATAGACAAAGGCAAGACTATCGGGTTATTATGTCTAAATCAGAATATAATACTGCAGTAATTGTTTGCATAAAGTTGAACAGAATGCCTAGGGATTCACATTCCAGTTTTAATTTGGAGTCAGAACCTAATGCTGGAGCAGACATTTACTGCTACCTTTTCAACTCATTTCCACTAGAGCTCATTTATTTCTAAAAAAAACATCCTATGCCTTGCTAAAAAA
>VXBJ01002547.1:1451059-1507524 GCA_013400055.1 Nycticryphes semicollaris | reverse complement strand
AAAAAAAAAACAGTATTAATGCTAAAAAGAAACATATGTCAATAAACAATGAATGTGTGAAATTTAGACTCTTCTCCCTATTGCAAACTACAAATCTATTCATTCACATGTTTAGAAAGTGCAGACCTGAAACGTTTTCTTTGCCACATTAAATAAGTACTTCCGCGGTTCTGTATACTCTTTCCTGTAATGGACTATGTTTGAAATATCCCAACAAGACAAACTCATTTTCTTATTTTTTAAGGGATGAAAATGTAGTTTGTACAAATCACCATGAAAGAGATTACCACTGGAGGTTTTGATGTGATTACAAGTCTTACCAAAAGTCACTGGAAATCTTTCAATCTCTGAAGTACTTTCTTTTTGTGTAAGCTTAAATACGGCATGGAGCTCTCTCTACATCTTAGTTGTCTGCACAAAGTCAGGCATTCTCAGTCCTTAAGTTGTTGAAGATTTTTTGAAGTTCTTGTTTAATTCAATTAATTTTTATCTACTCCTATAATTTGTGGCAGATAACGTGAAAACACAAATAGCACTAGTAGAGTTTTTAGGTAATTTTTTGCCTAATTAAACTAACTTGTTGGCTCAATCAGGACAATTAGGATTATAGTTGAAAAATACACATCTATAAAAAGAAATCAGATGATTATGCACAAGAAAAAGGTGGCTGACTGTCAAGGTAGAAAAAGAAATGGTTATTATGTAGTTTGCATCAAGCAAAATCTCAGTCGGTATGAAAGCAGTTGCCATTGGATCAATGCTTGATGGAACTCGACCTAACTGGTCAATGCTTATATTACAACAAAACACTGCTGCAGTGGGATGGGGGAGGCAGGGAGGGAGGAAACATTGTCCTTGCTCAGTAGAAAAGTCAAAAATCGACTGGACACAAGCTCTTCTCTTACACTCCAGAGCTAAAGGAAACTGTCATTTGAGAAGGATGTTGCTGCCGAGATCTATATTAATTTGTATCACCTTCAAAGAGAAGACTTCTTTATCTTTTCTTTTCTTTAAACTGTTGATTCAGCTTAGCTTCAAAACCAAATTAAAATATAAATATAACACATACCCTACAAGAAACAGGATATGATTCTGGATACATCTAATTTTGATTTTTATTTTACAGGCAGTGTGACAAGCTCCCAGAATTTAATTTTAAACCGCCTGGTAGCAAATGTCTTAATTTCTCAGTTCCTGAAAACAGTTATCTTTTCTGTCTATTCTCTTCACTTCAAAAGAATTATTTATTTATTTTTAAATTGGTACATATGAGCATCTTGGAAGTTGAACTTTACAAATAATAATGAAAAAAACCCAACCCAAGAGACAAATTAAAACCACCAAAACTATTTTATAGTTCCTACATCTAAACCATAGCCTGATTGATGAATTCACGGTTTGATCCACTTCTTTCAGTATCTGAGCTTCTGAATTGATACAATAAAATACAATTTTTTATTGAACTCATGGTCAGTTATGGAAGTTTGCTATGAGATCTAGCTTTGCTAATTGTTTCTTGCAGTTTTCATGTAGTTTTATATATATATATATATATATGTAAGATATATGGCCTATGCTCACCTGAGCAATATAGTATTTCATATTTTTTGGCATATAATACAAGCTACTTGTCATCTTTTTACAGAAATCTTTTAAAATATTGTTTCAGGAGCATCTTAGCTGTATAAGGAGTTTATTATAAAAAAAAAAAAAAAAAAACCACAACACAATCTTATACACAACTGCAGGGAATTACTCTGTTACTAGTCTGCGTGGTGCTATTACTACCTGAATATTTCTGTTGCTACTTGATTTTATACTTTCTTCAGTAGCAAGATCTTCAGTGGAGGGCTGGCACACTTTCCAGAAACACTCTATTCTATTTAGTCCTGTCCCTTCTTCAACATTCAACTAGAACTAATCAGTTGAAGACTACTTTTTCCAACTTATAACTAAGTCCTTTCAAAAGAAGTAAATGGCTTGTAAATACACACAATGTTCTGAACGCAGCTTATTCCCTTGCCTTTGTTCTTTATCAGATGCCCAGACACTAGTTAATGCACATTTCCCCAAGAATACAATGCCGCATGCCTGACACAAAGGGCATGTGGTATAACAGAACCTAATTTGGCTCCAGATATTTCTTCCTTCCCACACTCTGCTGAGCTGAACTAATATTTTTATGCAGTCCCAATATGGAAATGTCTTTTTAACACTTTAAAATTAAAATTAAAATTCATAACTATAATTAGATTTACTAGCAGTTCATACGCCATAATAAATTTCAACTTCTTACTGAAGGGACAGTAGGCTATGGGGAAAAAAAATACTAAGTATGAGGCTCAAAACAAGAGAAAACCAGAAGCAGGGTTGGGGAGGGGGGGGTGGAAACTGAGGAAAGAGAAGAAGTGGAGAAACCTGGGTAGAAGGTTCATGAATAAATATTTACTTCTTTCATTAAAATCAGTAAAAATCCCAAAGTCTAGATGATCTCAGCTACAGCATACTAGTGACACTAGTGGCTGCATGGCAGTTACTTCTAATAAACACAGCTCTAAACATGACTGAAAATAAGGCAGGTGACATTTCTACTTTGAACTCCAAACTGCTGAAGATGTTTTCTGTTTAAGCCTGGGGATCTTTGAAATTTTCATTTGATTTCAGCTGATTCACAGCAACATCTAAAGCAGCATTGTGCAGCTGGAGATACAGTCAAGCTGTGTCTAGTCTTCTAATTGAATCTTTGTAACTTCCCAAATCACGGATATAGCTCTACTACCAAACAGATGAGATTAGATATGAAAAATGATGAACTATTGGAAAGAAGGTTATTAAACACAATAGAATTCAAACCTGTATCACAAATCAAGATACTCTAAGCAGTCTCTCAGTGAGGACTTGGACACATACATACACATGGGATTTGAGACCATACCAAAAATTAAAGTAACTTCTGTTTGTTTTCTGTATCACTGATGGGAGTCACCTTGACTTTTTCTTATTATTCTGAGGTGGTTTTTTGTTTGTTTTTACATAACCTTGCATCTAAGGAAGTGAAACAAGCTACTAAGAACTAATGATGTCAGACAAAAACGTCCTAGAATGATAGTTGTAAAGCTAATGACAAACATGGGTTTTCAAAATGTTTTCCATCTCCCTTTAAATATATACTATAGTAAAACAGAGGTATTACCAAGAGAATGAAGTATACACACAGCAGCTTGTATGGGGGATGAGGGCACATTTTTCCATCTCCCAATTTAATGGACATTTAAATTGACATTTAAAGGGAAACCAAAGAAAAAAACCTTCTCCTTTAACTTTGAATACACTTTATATGTTAAACCTCAAAAGTTTCTCATAAGAGTACCAATGGGATATTTGTCTTCACATCAAAGAACTTCAACTTGTCAGAGTTGAACACATTATAACAAGAGCTGAACTATTATAAATCAAGAAACAAAAAATTATAACTGCAAAAGCTATCTTAAAAGCTGCCACAGCATGACTAATAATAACTAAAGTCACATTTAGAAATCAAATCCTCATTTACACTGCCCAAATGATACACCACCAAATAAAGATCCCATCTTTATAGAACTGCTTTTTTTGAAGTAAAAGCCATATGATTAAAAAGGTTTACTTTGCTACCCACTAAGAATTATGCTTGAGAATGAAAAATTATTAGCAATTTTATGGCCCACAGCACTTCAGTATTTTGACACAAGGACACATAATTAACTGGCTGTGAAAAAAGGCAGAGCTCTAAATGTACTTTGAGTAACTTAAATCTTTGTGAACACACAGGAGTGAAACTTTTCAACGTAGATCATGTACCCAAGCCTACAAAACCAGAATATTCTTTTTCTCCAGCAGAATATATAGTGCATACTCACACTGCCACTATGCCTTCCCGAGTCAGACATGTAGTAGGGAAATGTTCCACTCTATCCTTGCTTTGAGAAGCTCTTCAACTTCTTTTTCAGAAATTCAAAAAAATTCTAACAGAGAAAAGGCAGAGGACTGACAGTGAAAACACCAGTCAAGGAACCACTGTTAATCTTCTGCAACCCTTCTCTCCCCTTCACATAGTACCTACGGTCACAGAAGGAAGGGTGGATGGGAAGGCCACCTAAAACATAGACAAGACATGTCAAGGAAAGATCAGTTCAAAGGTTTTGGAGATCAGCAAAGAAACATCTACCCAAATATAACCAATGTACTCGCAATTGGAGAGGACATCAAGCCAGATCCAATACAGTCTGAAGAGTATATGAGTTTGTTGACCTTGCACAACCAATACAGTCAGAATAGAAATGAAGAATGAGAATTGAAGGCCTGAAGTTCAGAATTTCACCAATTTCCTGTTTTCTTTTGGTTTAAGTAAAATGGATGAGGCCACTAAGTTCTTGCTTGTGCTCCCAGAGAGCTTGGTTTGTGCCCAGGGTGACAGAGGTGGAAGGTTAATGTACCTACTCACAGCACTGGCTCACTGGTTCCACACAAACTTTCACACATTTCATTTGAATAGCTTTGTGTCTAGCTAAGCTAGTGCTAGTTAAAATGTGCCAAAACCAATTAGTGAATAAAGATGCTGCTATAGTAACAGTATCTAATTTTCCAATTAGTAATAATTGCTAAAACACCTGCCAGAAAACATAAATACATTTGGATTGGGGGTCTCTGAAACAAACTTTGGTCTAAAGTTGGTTTTGTTTTTTTTTTTTTTTTTTCAAATTGACCTTTATCGTGACAATGAAAGAGAAGAAAGTGCCAGTTCTCTTTTTCCTGCTATCAAGTGTAATAGAAATAGACAAAGTATTTTTTATATTTAAGACGGTCCAAAGAATGTGTCCTAAAGCCTTAAACTAATTAACTACGCTGTGCCTAGAGATTCCCAGGCAAGAAAAATTCCAGATGGCAGTCAGTTACAATGAGGAGTGGTGCAATGAATGCAATGAAATACCACCTGTAAGATGCAAATGCTGTGATTCGCAGAGGAAAATTCAAAACTTACAGTAGTGCTACAATAAACAATCATGGAATCAGGCAAGACAGAAATGACCATATTCACCCTGGACATGTTCTCAACTCTGAACATATATTTTTTTTACATGTAATTTTGAGTATATGTATACTGTCCAGTTCCAGTTACAAGTAAAAATGGGACTCACGCTTGCTCTGTGTTGCACCCAGAATGTTTTTAGTACCTTCTGAGAACAGCCACAAGCTGGAAATATCTGAAGTCAGTAAGCTGATGCTTATTTGATGGATGAGAGTGTAAATTCCCATGGTCTTCATGTATTTACATTTTCTGTATTTACATTTTCTGATATTTACCCTTGCTCCTCACTCCTGTAGCAGGGACTATATACAGCTTTCCAGTACTTCCCAAAGACTGTTTAGGAAATAATATTTTGTTTTCCCCTCTTATGATAGGAAAGTTGTGGTCAGACACTGGAATAGGCTGCCCAGGGAGGTGGTTGAGTCCCCATCCCTGAATGTATTTAAGAGTTGTTTAGATGTTGTGTTGGGGGATATGGTGTAGGGGAGGACTTTGTAGAGTAGGGCAGATGGTTGGACTTGATGATCCCAAGGATCTCTTCCAACCTGAATGATTCGATGATTCTATGATGCATCTGATTACATAGACCTATCTGTGATTGCCCCCAAGTACATTCTCGTACACCCTGAATTTAGAATAACATGAGTAATGCAATGCAAACATGGTCATAACACACAGATATTTCTAAATAATTTTTAACACATTAAGTATGGTCAACATGCAACCCTTGAGGAAAGAAAAGTGCGTGTGTGTATTATTTCCTACACAATAGCTGTCCCCCAACTTTTTTTTTTTTTTTATGAACACAAAAACCCCGATCAACTCTACGATCAAGCTCTTACAGATTTCTTACAGAAAGAAGAAAGTGTGCTGTAGCAAAATGATTAACCATACAACACTGGCCAATGTGAAATGCTCTGCCATTTCAGATTGTAAAAGGCCAGCCACACATTAGTTCCCTGCTTGTAAGATCTTAAAATCACACATAAGGATTCCCATTTAGGCCTCTTCAGAGATCCTAATGAGAGTGAACACAAGCAGTTAATCAGAAAGACAGGTTTCATAACAAATGTGATAAATTCCCAACTGGTCAAGCCCAGCAGCACTTCTTGAAACAGGAGCTGCATTAACTGTGGCAAACAGATGTTGTTGTTCCACAAAGAAAAGTTTTAACAAACACTAAGACATGGCTCAAAAATAATATTTCTATATCGCAACAGAATTTTGACTTGGTTTTTCATTTGAACAGAAAAGGACTATATCAGTGGTAAAGACAAATCTATATTTTTAGTGATGCACAGTGCTCACTACATTTATGTTTTTAAACTGGTTATGCCATCTGTTGGGACTAGCAGAAACAATTTGCGCGTTTGTTTTTTTTACCTAGGGGTTTTTAGCTTATCAAAAAAACAAAGCTGCTTTTTGTTGTTTAATAAAACTAGAACCTAGAATAATAATTTAGCACTTTGAATTTAAATATTTGACAGAAAAAACAATACATTCAGGTGTTAAAAGAACTAATGGTGCTTTAATGGTCTATTTTTTCAAATGACCTAATTAACTTTTTACAAAAGTGTCCTCTATGTTGCATACTAGTATATTGTACCTCAGAGTTTCAATAACATGTTAACTTCAATGATTTATATAAAATCAAGCTCCTTGCCCAGTTATTATTCCTGAACTCCAAAGGGACAGCTTTGGATAGAGGGACTTATCTAAAAATTACTATTTCATTAAGCAATTCACTTTCACTTCACCTTTGAAAGGTGATGTCTCAGTGACAAATACATTTTGAGAGAACAAAGTTTGTGACCTCGACTCTTGCAGCATTATTAATTACACACACATTCTGAATGCTTAAAAATAAGACATGCTTCCTTTATATGCTTAAACCATATTAAGGCACATAAGGTGCCACACCACAGAAGCTATCAGAAGTCTTACTATTTAAAGGAATGCCAAACTGTGTCAAGATTGGAAAAAAGCCTTAATGATTCCACTAAACAATATGGGTTTATCTTTATTTTTTTAAATTTTATTTTATTTTCTGATTTATTTCAGCCTCTGCAGACCTGGCTTTTCATCCTTATGCCACTTTCTAGGACCTCTATGAGCCAAAATAACATATAGATTAAAAAATAAACAAACAAATCCACTGCAAAACAACCAACTAACCACCAAACACATCCTATCTGTTATTACACAGCAAACTGAATCCTCTACACTGTAATTCTAGTTTATGACTAGCTTTTCATAGAAGTTCTTTCTTCTGTATTTCTGTAACAGGTAGGAAACCAAGTATGCCTGAAATTCCAGGAGAACTCATTCAACTCTTCTAGTAGTTTTAAAAATAACTGTATTCATGAGATTACTTTTGGTCATCAAAGAAAAGAAATGTTTTCGGAACCTTCACACCAGCACAGATCATAAGCCCACTTGTTTTTAAGCACTGGTAATCTCATTGACACTGATAACATTATTAATTTTTTTGAAAATTAAGTGCTTAAGCATATTCTTAATTTTTTCTTGTGCCAGACCTCTAGGTAAGAGGCTTAACACACTGCATAGGCTGCACACAGCTTTTACATGATGGAGTATGTTTTAAAACAAACTAAAAATAAAATATACAGTTTATCTCAGGTTTTTTAAGAATGTCAGTCTTTCAGGGGGACAATTATGAATCGTGCCCTCTGGAAATGCCCAGGCTAGCAGGAGAACTAAAGGAGGTAGAAGATATGCAATTACTTCACAAAAGGACAGATCTACAAAGATTCAACGACAGGCTACACTGCAGGGAATGAGCAGAGTTAAGATTTGTATTGTGAATTAAGATTTAATGAATCCCCAGGCAAGTTTTATCAAAGGAACTAAAGGAAAGGTAAAAGAAAAAGAAGACTGCTTGATCATGGATTAGCTAAATGAAAATGCTACGTATGTTAAAAGTAAAATCCATCCAAGGCAGAATGACCTTGAACATTGAGATATAGCACTAATCATTAGGAGGCAAAATGCTTTGTTATTTCAATGTAATGATGAATTGACTGACATATAAAGAAAACTATGTTGTAAAAGTATTTCAAAATCACAGTGCAATATTTATTTTCTGATAATAACAAATTGCAAAAATATTATTTTTCTTTATGGAAAGGTTAAAAAAAGGAACAGCCTTCTAAAACTACTAAAATAACCAATTAAGTGCACAAAATCTTCCAGTAGAACAACATCTATCTCTCTTTCCCCTGTATCCTTCCCAGAGACAGTAATCTAAAATTAGATGGGCACCACATCACATTGAATACACAAATGTAACTATCAAACACAATTATCTAAATGATGGTAAGAGTTCACTGAACAAAGTGATTTTTTCCTTTCATAACTATGCTAAAGAACTGTTTTTCAGGACAGAGCAAATAGAATTTATGGACTGATGCAGACATATTATAGGCATAAAGTGGTTATTTGGATAAACATTTCAATCAGTCTATCACAAAAGTAGTTTCGTTTTCTATTTCCAACTGATGATATTTGAAATGTAATTGATGGTAAATTATTTGTGGACCTGGGAACTAGCTTTCAAAATTGTAAGTTTGAGGACATTTTTCAACAGTTTTTATCCTGTATTAGACAAACTGCAACAGAGAACAGCAGGAAAATGTTCTGTTCCCAACAAATTGAACTCATCCATGCAAGATATAATCGTAGCCCCAATCTCAAGTACCAAAATTGCTCATTAAGAATGTAGCTTCTAAGGAGAAAAGCATGTTTCAATGTTTTCTGAAAGAGCTCATTGAACATTGCACATTCCACAAAATAACAGCAACACTGGCAATTTTATTCTGTTTAAAAGACTTGATGTTCTTCTGTGAAATCGCAGGACAGAAAGTTCTCTATGGGAAGGCAAAGAATTTCAAGACTCAATTCCTGTATTTAGGGTCATAGCCAAAGGTGAGGTCAGAGACCTAAACCTGATGAGGAGCATTACAGTTCATCCCTGTGACTTGATGGAAGCCATAGGAGCATATCTGACTGTGTTCAGGCTCAGACTTGCCAGAGGAGCTTAGGGGACCCCTTTCTGTTCCCCAGCTAGAATCATTAAACGACAACCTCTATGATATCCTTAGTACCAGTAAGAATTCTAGGCAGCAGACACATTTTCAGAAACAAAATCTTTTATGGTTTTAATGGTGGATCTCTCATGATCTCTCACAAGTTTTATGAAAAAAAAAAAACCCTGATTTTTACAAGTTATATTATAATAGAACAGTCAGAATCTTCACTTTTTCTCCCTCAGAGTTTTGTTTATCTTTAGAAATGAGACCCTAATGGATTAGGTGCATTAAGCAAATATAAAATTTTAACATTATTCAAGCTACTTTTCTATTGTATAAACACTGTACTATGAGATGGTAGTATAATAACTACGATTACAGTAACCAGGAAATGGCAAAGCACTGAAAAATCCTATCTACAATTAGGATAAAAAAAGAAGTAGAAAAGAAAGTGGCCATCTTCATAATTTCACGCACAATACTGTTCTCAGATTACATCTCTTAAGTTTTGTATTTTGTTTTCCTTCACCTGCCTTTACTTGAAATAGTTGAGAAAAAAGAATAATGAGCATTTTTATTTGCTATGTGAATCATGGGTCAGTACACTAAGAATCCAAAATTCCCAATGAGATATGGCCTACTAAGAACAGTAATGAAAGAACCTAATCCCTTCCCTAAAATGATACTATCTCAGTAATCAGAATATACTTATATTTTGCCTCTCTTCAGGCCACATATTCACTAGCAAATAAGAAAAAAAAAAATAGTTCTACTCACTCACTGCTAGAAAAATACCTTTTGAAGCAGTCTTCAAAAATCAAGAAATACTGACGCATGAATAGAAGCAGTAAACAGTGGCCTTGACCTAAGTCATTTGGCTTTCAGCTTCACCTTCCACTTTCTCGTTCTCCTCATAATGTTGCTGCTAGCAGCTGCCCTTTATTCTAATAAATTTGTGCATACATATATATTCTTCCTGCCAGTCAACATGAAAACTCATTAGAGACAAACAAGGTGGAAGAAAATCCAAGCAGTATGAGAGAAATTCTGACCTGTGATGCCCACAGCAAAACTTCTGTTTCTGCATGACCAGCACATCATCTCCACACACTTGCCCAGGGAGAAGTAAAGTGGTCTCATGGCTTAATCTCAAATCGGAAAACACACAAAACTGCCAGATTTCAGGTACAACCCTGGACAAACTACACAGCTGCTCTCAATTTCCTCATTTGCAACATGCAGATAATAAATCTAGCAAATGTACACTACAATAAAAATAACGAAGCATGATTATGGATTTTTGCCTTATGAAAGGCAACAGTACAGACCCTCAATTAAGAACACTGTAGTCCAATGCTGGTAAGCAAGAGAATGGGGGAGGAAAAGAATTGTCTACTTCTATAATTATTGATTTTTATAAGGTACATATCACTTTATTACCTTGACACTCTTTAAATATGGAGCTTCATAAGCAATTAACAAACCAAATACAAGAACAAATGGATCTTACATAAATGCCAGTAGCAGACCTGCTTTAAAGGACAAAAATGAAAGAAATGCTATTAAGCAGGCTAAATGTCAGAAATTCCTAAGTGCTTACACTTAATTAGAGGAAGACTTTGTTTCAGTAACAGTTTCTTAATCTAAGAGAGTTCATAGTTAATTTTATACCTGCAAGGAACAATCTCCACAGATTTCTAAATTCTATAAAACTGAAGCAAGCTTTTTTCATATACATCCCATTGGGAAGGTCTGTGAAGAACAGCTAAGCAGCCTCCCATATATATCAAACATAGAAATTAGTTTTGGACCTCCTCCTAAAAGCAAATACAGTTTGGTAGCTAGCAGTTTGCCACCAGGACTTTAATCCTGCAAGCTCCACACAGAAGCTTCAACTGCTCTGTCCATGTAGTGCAGAAGTCTGCTTGTATAGGCAAGTCCTGTATTTGTAGCCATAAATACTATCCCAGAAAATACAGCCTGTAACCAGTGAAAATCTCTTTGATTTGTAGCCTTCCTGTGGTTCTTTTTTCTTTCATTGGTCTGCTAGTAATAATGAAGATAATTAGCTTTTACACAGTGAAAGGCTCTACAGAAGTCCTACAATGTCTAGCAAATCTCTCACAGGACCTCACCACTTCAGCCCTCACCAAGAAGAAGCTGCTGATCAAAAGCCTTGTCTTTGTGCCACTGACCTAAGTGATCTGGTCCATCAGTTTTTGTTGCCTGTATAACCTCTAGCAAAATCACCATAAAGGGATGTTCTTCACAAAACAAGACTGTTCAAGGCATGTCACCTACTTATCCTTTACTTATGTGAAGTTTGTTATTTATGCAAGTAGAAGCGTGGGGATAGTGAACTGTGTTTTCCCAGAGACAACTCCAACTAGATACAAGAAAAAAAAAACTCACAGCAGTCTAATCTTCTCTCTCATGGGACTGCCATTATTAAGGACAGTACAGAATGGGGGAAGCCACTGAAGATTGCCGAAGCAACTGTTAAAAGGAGAAAAGAAAAAAGCCAAACTGATCAACAGATATTTTTTTCCATGGAAACTAAGGTATAAAGCCACACAGACTTTGCAACAGATTACTTTTTAAAAATGCTGAAGTTTGCTCCTAGCTCCACCCTGTTCCAGCCTCTCACCTCTCACTGCACCACGTCATTTAAATCACAGGTGGTAATTGCCACTTGTAGCTGAGACCAGATTTGATAAGCAGCAGAGGGAAAAAACAAGGGACCATACATTTTAGACCAGCTTCTTCAGAAGAGAAATCATGATGCTGCTACATACCAGAAAATATAAAACAACTGTATTGCAATACATCAGAAAGGTTGCTGCAACTGACATAAAAAAAAAAAATATCAGCAACACTGGCATGTTATATCTCTCTGTGGCAAGCCAAGGATCAACAGTGTTTGCCACCTCATGGACAAACTGTACAATACAGACAGTGTGTATTCATGACTGGCAGCATCTGAAAGCAGGATTAAGGCTTTTGGATGAAAATTTGTTCTCCTCAGACGAACAGGATTTGCAGCCTTCCACAACAGCAGTGAATATTGACTAGAGCTACCTGTTCTTGGATCTAGCATTTTCAAATCCCTCATAAACAGAGAAAAACTCTATCTTCCTAAAGACACTCACTTGTTTGTTTCAAAGGACAAATTAGAGTTAATAAGAAATCAGAAAAAAAGAAAAAAAAAGAAAAAGGACCATTATCTAGCCTTCTGGACCACAGATGTTTCTAATGTGCAATTTATAGAGCAAGTTTACTTGCATGCGGCTCAACAAAAGTAAAAATCTTCCATACTAATGCAGAAAGTCATTTTCACATACACAACACTGCAGTTCATCACTAATCATGTTTATCAGAGAAACTATCATGTATTATTATTGAATATCATGACAGAGCGTGTAATGGGAGTTCCTTTCCTTCCTTCACACCAGCATTTAGTAGCAGTATTTTTTTCTTTCAGTCATTTGTAAGGAGTCAATCAACTAGCTCCAAATTTCTTACTCTTGCCCTAAAAAGCTCCTGAACCTGACCTGCTTCTTCTCATTGAGTCACTGTGGCTGCATAGAAAATATATGTTCAACCTCTTACTTTTCTTCTCAGTCAGCAACTAGATTGTTTGAAAAACCCATTGCAAAGTTGGGAATTTCTGCCATTTGTCTTAAAAGGGGTGTTAATGATAAAGGCCAAGCTCAGCCATTTGGATGTTAGCACTATTAGACTATTACATCAAATACAAAGCCTCAACCTGAGTTGTTATTATTTTATTATTCAGAAAAGGAATAGACTAATTTGGTTTTAAAACTCAGGACCAATGTAGGATAAAAATCAACAGTACATTTAACAATGCACCAATAAACCTCACATTTTCAGGAAGGTGAACTAGATAGCTTCATCAGTCCCTGCTTTATTTAGGATTCTGCTCCCCAAAACTTCAGTTACTAACTTATTCTCACTTCTAAAACCTTTTACTGAGTCTTCTGTTTTCCATAATTAATGGCTGGAGAAGGGAGTCAGACACCGAACTCCAGTCCAGTTAGGTACTGCCCCAGGCAGAATAACTGTACTTACCAAAAATGGAATAAAAATATCCAATTTAGAGCGCAAACTGTCTGCTTATAATGCACATTAAAGACTTACACAAATCTAAAATCAATAAAAAACCAAATCTTAAAACTGCAGATCTTTTCACCTTACTTTTATATTTTGGCAGTTCAATACACTGGGTTATAAGATTCTCTTTAGTAGGTTTCAGAAGTCTGGAGATGGTTAGTGTGCCAAATGGCTGACTCTCCAAAAGATTGTAGTTTCAGCTCTTGCTCAGATTCAGATATGTGGACATTGGATTTCTGTTTGCTTGTTTGTTTTAATAAGTAACTAATAAATACCAAAGCATGTTCCTTCCTGATGAACTCGTAACACTAGATTTACATTTAGACCTTTCCTGCAGCATTTCTTCATAGAGCGCAATGCATTGCAACTCAGCAATCTTCTTCCAGCTTAAAAGAAAAAACAAGGATAAAATCATGGCAAGCACCACACCTTGGTTTTAAGTACAATGTTTAATCACAGGAAAAACAGTCCATGAAGGAGAGGAGACTGAATAGTAATGGAAAAAAATAATTTACGAGGATTCAGAACTTCAGTCTGCTTCAGTGCTACCCAGAATAGACAAATACAGAATTTTAATTGTAGCAAGATGGTAGAATTTATATGCATCCAACAAATCAGTTATTTCATCTTTCTATATAAAAGAGAAAATCAAGAGAGTAAACATGATGTATTTTTGACTCATTAACTTAAAAGCCAGTCTCACAAAACCCATCAAGAAGGAAGGTGAAAGAAATTCAAGCCCTGAAACCAAACTGAACAAAACACATACAAACAACCAAGTATGCAGACTTGTTCTAATGGGAGTAGAATGTAGACAATTGTTCTTTTCCTCTTTATTTTCCTTGTTTAAGGCCAGAGTATTGGTGTTGATACAGAAACTCCCACAGAAACTCTATTTCCAAGCAAAGCCAAACTATCGGTTATTAATCTTACTTTCCTCTGTATTTTCCCACTGTCTTCACAAGACAAAATGAAACCAGACTAGATTTATGTAAATCAGTGCAGTTTCTGAGTAGCTTTTTTCTTCTGAGAAAGAATTCAAGAGGCTGGCTGGCTTTTGTGCCATGGTACTTTGTTTTCTGCAACTGGTTAGCTTGGGACAATGAAACTTGGGAAACACCATACAGCAAAAATAGGATGGATCTCTTTTTGCAGCACTACTGATTACATGGTAGTTTCCCAGTCTATCAGAACTACTGATGATATTTTTATTTCTTTTCAATTGAAAATAACAGGCAGGAAAAATATCTTGATAACAATTAGCATAATCAAAACAAATTAATTTTGACAGCACTTTTCCCAAGTGAGTTGCCAGCACACTAGCAGACAAGAGAAAAAAGATCACAGTCACAAGCCATCAGCCTGTATTGGAAGCAGCTAGAAATAACTGTCCTCCAATCCCACTTTTGCAAAGAAATCCACGTGAAATGCTATCTCATGCACTGAAAAAACAGCAATACCAGGACTGAAGTATTTGCTTCCTTTCTGTTTCTAAAACTCTCTGACACACTCTGCAGGTCACAAGGCGTCATGTCATCATGTTACATTCTCAGAGGAACAGGGGAAAGCATATCAGGACATACAAGAAGGGAAACTAGACTGTAAAAAGCCTCCTTGAGAAGGGAACAGAAAATAATAACAATAAAAAAGTAAACTGCAAAAAACTTCAGCAGGTACAATTCAAGAGTTTGTTCTTTAAAGATCAAACAACCTGCTTGCACAGGAATTTAGAGTTTTAAAAGTTTACTCAAAGAGATTATTTTACTGCTAGTTAGAATAATGGTTTCCTTTTCCATAGCCATGTC
Organism: Nycticryphes semicollaris; assembly: GCA_013400055.1. Classification (NCBI taxonomy): domain Eukaryota; kingdom Metazoa; phylum Chordata; class Aves; order Charadriiformes; family Rostratulidae; genus Nycticryphes; species Nycticryphes semicollaris. Next base: position 1,492,474 of record VXBJ01002547.1, on the reverse strand, counting down.
TCTCTCCTTGCCTCAGTGAAGCACCAGGATGGCGAGCGAGCTGGAGGCGAATTGGTGAAATCACTGCAGCATGGGCACAAAGGCATTCAGTTGAGCACAAGAAGGTTTTTCAAGAGGAAAGAGGACAGGAAGAAAATTCTGCAGCTGTAAAGCACACTGACCACATCCTGGTGGCCTGGGGAACTGCTCCTGCAAAAACACAGCCAGCCACTGCAACCAACAACCTTTGCAATTACACTCACACTGGTATGGGTAAAAAGCGATAACTTTTATCCTACCAGAGCTTTGTGGTGCTTCTCCATCTCTTTAGCAGGCTGTACAGTATCAGAAAGTGGATAAACTTGTTTTGCAAAGTATGCCACTGGAGTCCACTCCCTCATAATCAAACTGGCTGGAAAAGGAGGGAACACACCCATGTGCAGCATAATACCATACAAAGGATTTGAAGGTTCAAATAACAGACTGAGCAGAGACAGTGAATCGAATTCCAACATGTCTTGAAGCTTATATTGGAGAACAAAGAGTACATAGCAAATTTAACCACTTGTGGAGGGAGAGGAGAGGCTCATGAAGCAGCCACAACATTCAAAGTAATTTTAAACATTTCTGTGATATCCACAAAGCCTAGAATTACTTCTCCATGTAATTTGTAATGCTAGGTAGCACACTGTAGGTCTTGTTAGAGTAAATCATAGAATATCAGGTTGGAAGGGACATCTAGAATCATCCAGTCCAATCTTTCTTGGCAAAAGCATGGACTAGACAAGATGGCCCAGCAGCCGCTCCAGCTGAATCTTAAAAGTGGCCAATGACAGGGAATCTGTGACTTCCCTAGGGACATTATTCCAATGGCTGATTGTTGTCATTGTGAAAAATTTTCCGATTGCTATGTCCCCAGAAGTAACTTGTACCCATTACACAATGTGACTCCTTGTAAAAAGGGAGTCTCCATCATCTTTGTAACCACCCTTTAAATACTGGAACACAGTGATAAGGAGTCCCCTAAGCTTTCTTTTTTCAAGACGGAACAAACCCAGTCCTCTCAGCTTTTCCTCATATGGTAGGCTTCCAAGATGATCTTTGTGGCACTTCACTGGACCCTCTCTAGCTATACACACTCTCACATCTAGGTTTCAATTTTAAGACTACAGGCTATAGCTCTGAAGACACTACTGCGTGTTTCTCAGGATGAGCTCTCTCAACCATGACAACTGGTTACTTGTACCATCTATAAATGTTCTCTTCATATAAGTGATGCCTGTTCTACATCCCAACCAGAATGACTCCCCTGGAATAGGGAACAATGAAGTTAAAAATATTTTAACTTCTTTAGTAGCAATGGAAAAAAGTTCCAAAGTTTTATTTTACATTTCTAGTTTACCCAGCCCATGGAAAATTAAGCTCTGCAAAAAAAAGCAATGCCGCTTAAAACTTAAGAGTTCTTAAACTGAATGATCAAGTTTTACAGGTATGAGTGGTACCTACTGATTGACCATTACTGATTTGTATTTCCAAAGTACAAATTTCATAGTGTTCATAAACAATTATAAATGCAATTTATAAACTTTTATTTTGGCATGACATTTTCTATCTATGAGAATTACTCTTCCGATTACAAATATCTTGATGAGACTTGCTAAGCGGTGTTGTCCCCTCAATGATTTCAATCAAGATACCAGATAGAAAATTTGGTATAAAACCAGCAGGCATAAGGTACCCTTATGCTACAGGATTCCTTGTTAAAATCTCTTTCTGTACTTACACTTCTCCCAAAAATGAAATCTTGGGCATGATGCATCACTTACAATTTCATAGATCAGTTTATTGTGGGAGAATGTTGGAGGCTGGTTAATAAAAACAGACTGATAAAATGGAAAGTTTGATTTAGGCTTAAATATTGGGATAGCTATTGCAGCATTATACAATCAAGATGGATGACTGGATAAAGAAGCACTGGAAAAAAATGCAAAAGAGCTTTATAAGAAGCCAGACAAACATTAATGTTGAAATAACACAATCTAAATCCTGTTGAATTACTTCAAAGGATAGAAAACTTATCATTATGGAAACAAGATAAATCTAAATAATAAAGATATATTAAAAATGCAGTAAAGCTGTCTTGGTTTAATTCTTTCTAACACTGACAGTTTTATGATGTGTATGTGATCCAAATGCTTTCAAAAACAATAAAAATATTGCATTACTTGATTTGAAGCAACAGATCACATTCAAGCCTTGTCATAATATTTCTTCTTCCCTCATGTCCATCATGTCTACATTTTGTGACACATGCAACAAAAATGTTATTTTTCCCAAAATGAAAGAAGTAAGCTTTTAGTAATCAAATTGTATAACAACTGAAGTAAATACTTTCATAGAAGCTTTTCAGGATACCGTATTAATTATATATTATACAGCTAGCCTAATTAGGCTAATTAGTTAAGCTGACAATCATTTAAGTAAGGATATATAATCACAACTCGGTGTTTATATTCTCTAATCAACACGCCTTTTTGGCTGGGGCTGGAGTTTTTTTGTTTTGTTTCAGACAGCTTTCAGTATTAACTTCTGAATGCTCAGCTCCTCCAGAGAAATCTCTACAGGAGTAAGCAAGCAGCTGGTAGCTAAAACCTACCATCTAGTAAGCAATTATTTACACCAAACAGCTAGGAAACCTAATGTGAACAGTATTTCAAGCATCTAAGTTCCTGCACAGAATTACACAGAACTACCTGATTAATCTTTACAAGAAAAGTCATTAGCGTGCATCCGCAGAGTTTTTTAATCATTATCTTTTGCAGCAATAATATTGACAAGGCAGAGCACAATCCCTCTTTAGAATCACTTTCCTGATGTTTAGCCTCACTGTCTAATGTCAAGTCTCTTGGATGCAGAGGAAATTTCATGCTCACCTGGCTATTCTGGGTTTGCAAAGGACATACTTCCACTCTTTACTGCCCATAAAGCAGTTTGGCAACTTTAGTGTGCCTTTAAACACACTGACCTCTAAGCATGGAAAAATCACTACTTCTGTATTTCTTGAATATAGTTTATTTGTATACTAAAATTTTCAAGCTTGGTGGGGGAAGTGAAAACAAAATTAAGGAGCAATGGCTTCCTTTGGCTATTTAATGGTCAAGCAAAGAAATGGGTGTGTGATTTAGCAGTGCCATAGTTACATAAGTGTACATTTGAACACATAGCCAGTTCAAAGCCCCTACCCTCTGGGAATCTGTGCCCTAGTTTTCCTGGTAGCCTAGAGCACGTGCCAAATTTGAAATAGAAATATTTCCCTAATCAGCTAGATCTGGGTCACAATGTCAACTCAACTTAGGTCCAAGTCATTGGCATTCATGATCTCTAGAATGACCATAATGAATACTTGTGCAGCATGGGGGGCTTCAGACGTCACAGTGTAGCAGTCTCCTAACAAGTACCACAAAGCAAAAAATACATACACACTTATGCTTTCCTTTGATACATGTGGATCTAACCGCTCATCTTAAGTAAGCAGCAGGACAGAAACACTGCAATTGTCTCCATTGCCTTCGTGCCCTCTCAAAGGCTGTATGATAGTTCCTGTTCTACAAAAAGGCACTTACAATTGTGATGGTTGTTGGGATGCAGCTAATTTTCACAATAGCAGCTTTTGCATTGTAGCTATAGCAAATTAAAGGCACTTAGTTTTAGCCGGTCAATGAGTTATCTTGACTAAAATACATAATATTTCCAGATAAAACCCCACTTGCAAGGAAGGGGCAGACACATGGTACTTAACAGGAATTGCTCAGCTACACTGAAGAGGAGGCTGGTGACAACAGCTAAACTCAGGAGTATGCAGGTGGGTCTCTTACTGATGCACACCAAGGCCTCACCATCTCTAGCCAGCAGCTACTGATATTTTGCAAGCAAAGATGGCACAGACATTATTAGCTGTTCCTGTATTAAGAAAATGAAAATGATTTATGTAAAAATAGAGTATTACACAAGAAAGCAAGGTCTTCCCTCTGCAAACTGCTGAAATAAGGTGGTGATTTACAACTGAAAAAAACTGTGCTCATGCAATTATTGTCTTTAGTAAGTTATACAGTCCAAGAGGACAAAACCAAAGACAAGTCTCAAAGCTGGTTGATCCTCTGACTTTAGTAGGTTTATACTAATTTACACCAGCAGCATGCCTAGCTCTTCGTTATGACACTTCCATTCTCTTAAGCCACTAATGCCCAATCTAAGGATTATTTTCAGGTATTTTTTTCTGCCCTGTGGAAAAAAGATATGTATATTTGAAGTGTATGAATACATGTACATACTTGTGTAATTGTACTATAGATAAAGATGTTAGAGAAACTTAAATTGCAATATGTTCAAAGCCACCTTCCCTTGCTTTTCAGACTGTTCTTGTTTGATTTAATTGGCCCATTAGTCAACAGAAAGCAGACAGAGTACAGTGAAACTGCGTTACTTGATTGCCTTGGACTGCATCATTACAGAGTCTGGAAATAAGACACCATGAACTATAGAAGGCTCTGCTCTTCACTTATCCTGATGGTTTTGCACACTTATAGGTTTTGTTGAAAACTGACTTTGGGGGTGGAGAGGTGGGTTAACTTTTGTACCTGAGGCAATCCCATAGAAATTCCCATACACTGCCTTAACTTGGTGTTGAGAGCAGGCAAGCAGCCACAGAGAGTACTGTCTCAGGGGTTAATCACCAGGGGTTGTTTACACAGAGGGACATCTGACACACCTCCCCACAGAGACAAACCAAATAATTTCTAATCTCTCTCTACTGTATCAGGGTCTGGGTTTCATCCAGTGCTAATTTGTAATTTTACTGTGCATTCCATCATTTCCACAATACTGTGCAGTAAAAATACCCAGCTCTACGTTTACTCCAGTGGAGAGAAAAAACCTAGAATGGTAACCAGAAGAGCTTTAAACTGTCAAAATACAGAAGGAAGTTTATTTTTTCTAAAGAACACTCACTTAGTACTCTTGGTATTGTTTTTAAGAATACATTTGTGGTATTTGGCAGAGCTACTGGACTGTGCAAAACCAAGAGTTTAAAGAATAAACAGAGGAAAATGTGGCAATACAAAATGTACGTAGCTTGAGATAACAGGAAGGGTGAAATGAAAAATGATACTCTTAGAAGTACCAGTTCTATAAAAATTTCAAACCATCAATTTTATGTAGCAAAATGAACAAAGCAACTCTACAAGCAAGGCAATTACTTATTTCCTTTTGTACTACATGCAGAAATGGAATTAAGCAGAAACATTGGTTTTGCACTATGAACATAAAAGCTTGAAGTTTTGCATGTGCAAAGAATTTAAGCCTTTCCCCACCCCCTTCTTAATTATTTTTTAATTGCTCTACCTTCACTTTTCATCTGAATATTTTAATGTAAACGAGAAAGAGAATCATAGGTCTTCACCAAGGGCCCTCAGTGGTGGAGATACACAGGGGGAACTTTGACTAGGATCAAATCCATTATGTTTTATTTGAGAGATGAAGAGGTATAAAGAAAAAAACGATCCTCTGAGAAGTATATCACATGTCATCTGTGTCAAGCAGGGTAAGAAATATGACTGTATTACCCAGATGTGCTAGGCAGAGTATCATAAAACAATTTGAGATTCTATCTCCTGGTTTCATCTGTTAGCATATGTCCTGCTTTTCAGGGAATAACCTAATACAATACAAGTAATTTAGAGGTAATTAACTGTAAAAGCCTTTGAATGGATTATCACTTCAACAAAGAAATCAAGTCATTATCTATATTCAGATATATTCAGGGACTCTTTCATCATTGAGCAATATTACAGCTATGTATCTTGGGAGGTACATTGCATTTTAAAATCTCTCAGTATATTTCAGCCTTAGGACAGCAATCTGAGCTTTATAATTATATCCAAATTATCATATCAAGTTGTTTTCACAGACTGACAAAGTTGTGGGTAAAAATCAAAATTAAATAATGGGAATGTGCATCTATGTAGGATTTTGAGATGTGCTGTTCTTTAACTGGACGTAAGCGATGGTAGAAAAGCAGGCTGAGGGCCTCCATTGAGCTGGTGAGCAGTGACAATGCCATCAGTCAGTAAACAAAACTCCCTGGCCTTTCTGAAATTGACATGTTTTTGCTACTAAACCAAACAGGAATCAGTCTGAACAGTTTCAACATGGAAGATTGTGTCAGTGAAAGCTCTAAACTCAGTTTGTGCGTGTATCTCCTCATGTCCATTTCGTTAGTACTAAGGAGAAGTGATGATCATGATAGATACTATGATACCTGAAAAGTTTATGTCTAGCAAAGAATTCTGCTGTAGTCCATAATATTCACTAAATTCTCATTCTTTTGCAGGAGGAAGCATAACTGGCCTTTTTATCTCCAGCCCAACAGCTACAACAACATAAAAGTAAACTAATCCAAGCATGGCCCAACCTTCACCTTGAAGAGGCCTAAACATTCAGAGTTAGTAATGCAAATATTACTGAACAGAATTCAAGCCATTACTCATCATTTATACTGAAGAGACTGAACAAAAACGATAATAATGTGATACTAAGATTCCAAAGTGGAAAAGATAAACGACATTTACTCAGCAACATTACAGCTTCTGTATATTTAATGATACACATTAGAGAACCCACCAACATCTGCCTAGGAAGTGATATATTAAGGAGAGAAATGGTCAAGGTAATAATACTAAAGGTTTGTAATTTAACCTCAGAAACTTCACTATTACTGGAAGGCATTTATATATGAATAAATACATATGAACATATCTATTTAAATGGGCTCATACATAGTGCTAGGCTGTACTAGTGCTTGTCAGGGAAGCTAAAATATACAGTGTAATTTCTGTGTAATTGTCTACAAGAAGAAACAACTTACACCAGAACATTTACATTTCTATGGATTTACACATACAATTTATTCACATTATAAACATAGGGATGTTTGCAGATAATTTTTTCTGTTTATGCAATTATACCTTACACTATTTTTACATGTATGTATATACATACTCTAGACTACAAATATATATATGTGGGCATTATAAACATAAATATATATATACAAAGATAATGTGTAATTGTGTTTTATTGCTAATTTGATGTGGGCCAGATTTCAGATAGTGTAAAACATTTGCTTCTCACAAAAAATTTCTTCCCGAAAACTTGGCATACTTAAACGAGTGACAGTTTATCTTCAAATCCTTGTTATTAATTCAATTTCCATACATGTATAAGCTAATTATACATCATTATGACCTAAAAACTTTTGTGCACAACGATTTCAGTTCAGTTTCTATAACTAGTAATATCTCGGTTGATAAGTTTCAGTAGAGTGGGGTCACTCTATTCTGAATTGGAGCAGTTGGTGGAAGGAAAAGTCAAAGTCTGTGGTACAGAGACATTTCATTCATCATGCCTTGCAGACATAAAGCTTCAGCCATTACAGCTCCACTTCAAATCATTTTATGTATCAGATACTTATTTAAATAATTTACAGTATTGAAATAGTTATTGATACTGACTTTCAAAAGCATCTATATAGACTTGGAAGCAATAGATCGTAATTAACTGCATTTTTAAGACTCTAAAACCTCATCTCGAAAAACAAAGTTTCCATTTCCTAGTTTTTGTTCTAAGCACCATTAAAGAATATGAAATTATATGTCTGTGTCTCCTCTGACACAACCAGTCTACCAGCCAAGTTGTAGCATGCATGAGTTTGATCCATTTAACAAGTGGTCTGTTCAGTTTCCAATAGAGAAGGCAAGAGACCCGGAAAAGGCCAAGTTAAATGGCATAACAATTACAGGCAGGATTTTATCTTCTACAGAGATGCTAATTTTTTCTCCCCTGGAGAAGACCCATACACACAATACACAATGGCCTCAGGCTGGTCACCAAATGCTGGTCAACAGATTTGGCAATTCATTTGCAATAAACGTTACATATACTCAAAAAGACCAGCTCACGGTCTTTAAATATGTTTACCACATAAACTGAAATATAAATGAACCACTGCAATTTTTTTTTTTTAAAAGAAACTTAAGTTTAGACAATTTGGATTTTGAGTAAGTTAAATTTGGAAGCATAGAAATTTTAATCTGAAGTCTTTGTGTGTATGATGATCTTTCAGATGCTAAGGAGCTAGTAGAAATACATTATTATAGACGTAATAATCAAAACAAAAGGACGCTTGCTCTGAAATGGTAAATAATTCTTTTATTCATAGTTTCCAAGGATTCAGAGAAATTTAAACTTGCTAAAAACAATTTCCAGTTCTGAATTGTAACTGAACAAATACCTTGCTAATTTGTTCATTCAAGATGGGTTCAATGACGTCTAGAGGATTTTTGAAAACTGTAATACTCAGAACAAATTATTTATTTATTTTTAATACTGCCTTTTGAATAGCAGCAGTTTTGGGTAAACCAAGAGGAACGTTTTGGCGGGTATTTCCACAAAAGAGGTACACCTCAGTGCCACTGCCTTCTGTTGCTGTGTCCAGGTCTACACACAGATTTTGAGCATGCCGCATACTCTGTGAGTACCTTAGGAAACTGGATAACCAGATCAGAGCCTGAAGTGTAAGTACTGGCTATGTCTTGCTGATCTCACATCTCAGTGGCCAACAGCTCCTACTTCCAAAAAGCAGGAAGCAATAAAGGCTAACACTACCAATTTGAAAGTGATGAAAACAATGGAATTTTGTTAATTTGTAAGACTCTATGTAACAGAAGTAGTATAGGAGCTTAGCTAAAATCAGATTTTGGATCTAGAGAATATTGATCTTATCTAATCACAGCTTTTCTTTAGCACCATATTACAGGTGTCATTTTTATCATGAAATTATATAAAATAATCCCTGATCAGCACTCCTTAGGCCTTAATAATACCAAAAAATGCATGTTCATGTAGGAGCATTTTTTTCAGGGTGGCATCTATGTAAAATATGTAAGAGAAATGAAGGCAAAAGCAGAGCTAATACACTTAGATTAACTGCTCAGGTGAAATCCAAGCAGTCACAACACCGCTTAGGAATAAAAATTGGTTTTGTTTACGATACAGACAGTATTTCAGTAGAGAGCCGTACTTTAGTCCTGCGCGGCTAGACCTCCAACTCATAAAACTGTTTAAGCTTTAGTGAGTGAAATGGGGCAATGCCATGTTACATTACAGAAAAAGCCACCTTATATTTTTAGATACCTGTGAAGTTCATTGTTGATAAAGAACAGAATAATGGTGGTCTATGCAAGCAACGCTGGTTTACAGAGCAACACTAAGATTAATTTTATATAACCACTGAATGTCATGGTATTGTATACAGCAAGTAAATATAAAATGTTTATACCTGGAGAAATTCATACTTTTAAAGAAATTATCAAAGTGTTTTAAAGTTTTGGAACTGAAGCATTTTCTTTTTATTTCCAAAAGACAGTGTTTAAAATATGCCATTTTTAACATCATCTTTACAAAATTTTGTCAGGAAACAGAAAATTGATTTAATATTAAAATAGGAAATGCTTGCAATGCTTTTTGTTCAAATTCTAGCTTCAGTACATGGTATAAAAATTGCTTTGTACTGTGATTACTCTCAGGGTTAAAAAGCAAATTCTTTACTTTGTGAATTTCTCATCTTTCATCAGAACTGAATGAAGCCACCACATCTGTGACTTTCTTTCTTCATGCATTTTATTTTTTTTGATGCTTGCATCAGTATTAGAGTATTCAAGTGAGGCCATAACACTGATTTATAGATTTAATAATATTTTCTGTATTTGTCATTACCGTGTTCTCTTCTGGAATAGGCTGGAATGGGGCAGAATTTAGACCTTTCAGACCTTCGTCCTCTGCATCTGTATTCCAAGTCCTTGTACAGTTACCAGAAAGAGCTGAGTTCAAAGTTTATGGGATGGGCACAGAAGGCACAGGGATCTTAATGAGATTCAGAATTATCATAGGAAAAGCAGGCAATCAAATGTATTTTTCCTTACATTCTAAATCACAAGCGTAAAATTAATGGTAATACAAAATAAATCTCATAAATAAAATGAAACAATTAGATCAAGAAATATTACTTGATTTCTGACCTTCAAAAATGACTCTGACATCAGAAGGTGTTTGTATTGTAAATATTCTAACTACAGTTTAATTTTAAACTAAAGATTTGGAAGCCAACAGAAGTGCCCAAAAGGTGCTTTTTATGACCTTCCATTATTTCCTTTACTGTCCTTTCCAGATATGCGCAAGTGAACTGTAACATCTTCATTGTATTTGTCTTCTGCTATTGTGTTCTGCACAGCGGGTCATTTTTGTGTGAGCCATTAGGTCTTTTTTTTTTTTTTCCTGCTTCTTGAAAGCAAGAGTAAGAACTAAGATTGTGAAAGATTCACGAAGATTAACACGAAATGTCCTTACAATTCTAGCTCTACCACTGCCTTTGGCCCTGTATTAGTTACCTATTTACCTCCACAGAATAGCAGGGCACCCACAGAGCATCCAACATGCCAAGATATGATAACGGCATGAGTCATACAGATCCTAACAATAGTTTAATAGGTTGTGAGAAGAACATAAAATGTATTTATTAATAAACTATCAAATCGGCTTCTGCAAGGGGAAGAAAGCTGCTCGTCAAATTTCCTAATGCCAGACAGGAACAGTTTACTCATTTCTAGGTTTTGAAAAATGCCTTCTGAAACCATGGTGAAGGAACATCACAGAGACAGCAGATATATCAACTACATCTGCTCATTCCTGGGAGATTTTCCAGTGTGCACGTAATATGTAAATGAGTAACAAAGACTAACCACTAAAAAGTCATCAAATCAGCCTGAATAAGCCTAAAGAAGTTGAATGCTCATTCCCAGCATCATACTTTGAAAAGATACAATTGCTGGGGAGACCAAACATCCTTATGTTAGTCGCAAGAAAATACTTCAAAATTACTTTCCTAAGGGAAACTTAGCATTCTGGATTCTGATCAAAACCATATCCCACAAGCAATTATAAGCAGACTAACAAGCTAGCTTTTTTGTCCATGAGGTTTATTCTGCCTGAAGTTTATTCTGATATAATCCCACCTGCGACCATGAATTATATTTATTTTAAACTAAGAAGGGAGATCGATTATGCACTTTTTCCTTCAAGCTTGATACAGCTGTAAAGATCTCTTCATCTAAAATTCTAGCTCTATACAGGGCTGAAATAAATCTGTTCTAGCAGACAACATGTTTTCCAAACAGAATGTGTTTAACTATTGCTTGACATGTTTTTTGATTTTCTGTGACACATCTATGCGGACTGAAATGGGATTGAGATTACTTAATCAATAACAGGCTATAAAAGCACATCATTAGGAACAGAGTTTACCTCCTACTGAAGGAGGCCACCAAAAGCTACTAGTACAATAGCATGGTCACAGCTCACCTATTGGTGCCAATTCAAATAATAAATTACCGCAAGGGAGAGAAACAGATTACAAGAATCTGTGTCTGGCTCTACCATCAAAAGGCTGGATTATTACATATTTGCATGTCATTAATTTTGGGTATTTTATTATGAGAAAACGAGAGAAAGGACACCTGATGAAAAATACGAAGCCATATTTCACATGTTGTTATGCAGCAGAAAACAGCAAAGACCTTCATTTTTGAAACAGTTCTCAAGCTTTAAGAGGGAAATTATCATTCTGTACAATATGCATCCTTTACCATTTGTGATACTCTTGTTAGCAAATTTCATGGAGGGTGAGGAATGCTATCAAAGCTGAGAAAATGCCTTAATTTTCCAGCCAAAATTTAAAGGATGTTGAGCAAATATCTGAGACTAGGTATTCTGGTACAGCCTATAAAATTGCTTCCACATAGATACATATCACATTTATAGGACCAAGCTCTAACTAATTCCTTAGGACACTGAAGCTTTAGAAACAGCATAGTGGCAGCCCCAGAGAATAGATTAACTATGGTTTTCCATAGTGAGATTTTAAAATAATGTCCCATGGCAAGTCTGTTAGTGAAGGAAAACGTGTGCTTGTATCACACTGAAAATATTTTGGGTGCCACCATGAAAATAATACCAGCAGCAAAGACTTGTGGACTCAATCCAAGCAACAGGTTAAGCTGTCTTCTGGACAAGAGGAAACCTAAGCTTTAATATCTTAATAGAATGTGAACTTTCCTTCTGCAAACAGTTTGCAACTGCTTCAAAATTAAGCCCTTGGCTTCATCTGTCAGAGCTGGGTAACATTAAGAGAACGGCACTCGTGTATTCTATTATCTTTTAATTATATTTACAATTTTTAATGTCAGAAGGCACCATATACATTAAGCTTTTAGTCTCTCCTGGAGTGGGACCAACGTGCTATGCATTTGACAGCTGCAGCGGGATGTTACTGCTCTGCATTTTCTCCTCTTCCTTTCCCTTTCATAGGTAAATAAAGAACAAAGGGGGCTACAAAAAAAAAGTAATTTTAGATATAGTACTTTAATTGATCACTTTTAGAAGACAGAACTAAATAATTTCACATAGAAATGGGCTGGAGAATTTGTATCCTAACAGGACTTCCATTAAGATTAGCATTTGCTTCTACTCCTTTCACAAGCCTGTTTGCACCTGGTAAATTTCCACTTGATTTTGTGCTTTTAATATAAATTCCCAGTTTGATTCGTTGCAAAAATCTTCCACTGCTTTTTGTTTGTGATGTCTGTTTTATTTACTTCTGAGGTCCTCCATGTAAATGTTTTACTAATGCATAACAATACTAAACTGTAATGGGACTGCCTAAACTCATTTCTCTGTGATAAATTGCATAAGCGCAAAGCAGTTTTACAGGTAAAAGAAAATATTATGGCATGTCTTAATGATATGCAGCACACTGCTTTGATCTCTTATAAAGAACTTCAGTATAAGGACTACCATCACATAAAACACGTTTACTAAAAGTAGGGCCAAAAATTTGAAATTATCAGTGACCTTCACTGTTTAAAGTGACTGTTTCTACTCTCTTTTGGGTAGAAATACAAACATATTTGGACAAAATTTAGTAATTTTTTTTTTTAAAACGCATTTGCCTCCTTAATTAAGGAATCCATTAAGGTAATGAAAAAAAACCAACATATTTTAGGCCTAGGAAAGCCAAAAGGTTTATATATAAAACAAAGATTAAAAACCCCACATAAAAAGCCCTAAAAATAACTGAAATGTTCCTAGAACATAATTCTACCTCTCTTCCTAGACCCTAGGCCCCACAGGGAGTTACGTGGTTTTAAAATTATCTGTAATATAACCTGATAATTTAAATTGCCTCAGCACTGGCTTATTCTCTTAAGTAATTACAGCAAAATGAAGCAACCTTTAGTGTTTCTCAAATAATAAAATAATTTGTAGACTTGGCAATTCTGTTCATCTTTAGCATAAAGTAAAACCGACTTGCATCAGAAGCAATTCCGGAATATGTGAATAGTTTTATGTACGTGTTTCGTATAAATATGTCTTATTGTTCTTGCCCAAAAAACATCTGGTGAAAAATACATTAGAAGGGTATTAAGAGGTAACACTACCCCTGCCCACCCTGCACTTTGATACCATATAGAAGTAAATTTATGAGCACTGTAGAATATGCAAAATACTTGCTACCTTTCTGTTGTACATACACACACAGAGTTCAGAACCAATGCTTCAGGCTGGACAAAATATTGGATTCTGCAACCACAACATAAAGCATAAAACACGTCACAAAACACAATGAGGGCTTCAGAAGGCTCTGTTTCAACTGAGCTTTATGTATTTGCTCCGTATAATGGAAGAAAATTCTGTCTTAGCAGAACATAGTGTTTAGATTCAAGGCTAAGTAATTTATTAATACATTATTTTTGTTTTTCCTCTGCTTCATGAGTTACTCAATATTTGTTTAGGAATGGCACTGGATTTCCAAGTCATGTAACTTGAAATTTCACAGTAATTTCCTTTTAAAATTAGTAGGAGAAAAATAGGCAGATCATCCTCAGGAGGAAGACAGGAGAAGAAAGGATGTAATTGAGGTTATAAGCAAAGCTGGCTGCTACCCAAGAATTCCACCAGCTGAACCACTGAATTAATTGTTGGCCTGAATTCTCATTATATATTGCTGCAAAATTATACTGCCCAATTAGGTTTGTAATCTAATATTCTAACTACACCTTAGATTTTTTTGTACAGCACCCAGCAGTGAATTCCAAGAACTAATTAGTCAATTTGAATCTTTGTTCATAATTTTAATAACTTTTAATGCAAGCTTTTGTTATTTTGCTGCTATCTTAACTCCAAATCCCTTTTAATTCCTCCCTCCCTTCCAATATGAAGAATCATGGTGGGAGGATGGCATATGAGCAACGTAAAAATATTTTGATACAGGCTACGAATGATTCATTAATTCTTGGTCAATAATTCAAAATGAGGTTTCCAAGCTACTAGTCACAACTTTTCAGATTTTATTGGAAAAAGACTCAAATCAGAAATGTGCCCAATTATGTGATGCAGGACTGGTAATTCTTAGCTGCACATCAAGCAAGCAATCTAATACACTTTTGTGAACAATCACTGGAACTTCCTCAGATTGCATTTGCTTTAGTAACAGACCATCAGCACACCTTTCCACCCCTCAAATAGCTGCCTGGTAAATAATGGCTTAGTTCAGCATCTGGGCACAAGTTAGAGGCAATGCATTAGTCTGCTGGGGCCAACGTGGTTACAAATGTGTTTCCAAATGCTTGCTGACAACATGGCAAATCTCTCAAGTCTGTTAGCTACCTTTATCACAGAACACGAAAGTTCTTAACAGCAGTGGAAATATAAGGTAAATGAAAACTGTCAATTCAAAATGACTTTTCCTTTTACAAATTAAACTCTGTATGAAGGAATGGATTGGTGCTTGCTTTCTTCCACACTTAGTCAACAACTATACTTCTCAGTTCTGGGCTGAGGTCAGGATGAAAGAAGTACCAGCAGGGAAGAAAGAAAAAAAAGGAAGGGTAGGAAGAAAGGGAAAAATACCTGAGGTATTTTCTCCTTTTGCCTTGCTGCAACAGACCAGCTTTCTAAATACACTGCTAGGAACCCTTTGCCTGCTGTGCATTGCTCCTTTTACAGGAAAACATGTACCAGAATAAAGCCTGAGCTGGCTGCACATTTTAACCTAAAATCTAAAGGCAACAGTGCTAGAAAATACAGAGAATAAAGAAAAAACATATACAGTAGATACAAGTGTCCTGGATGATTTGAAATCTTGATTTTGAAGAGGGTATGAGATCTGATCCTGATCAGTAGTAGATCTGATCAGGCTCCAATCACAATCTCTAGATATTTTATGACAGATTAGCTCAGAAATCCCAAGGTATGTGAATAGGTTTTATGCAGTAGTAGCAGCTTACACTCAAATGGCATGAACAGGGTGCAGTAAGGACTCAAAGGAGTTTCCTCAGTGAATTTCTACTGGAGTTACCACATCCACAAAGCAGCCCTCAAAAAACTGATCCAAAAAGCCAAAAAGCAGATTTTTAACCTTTACAAGAATATAACAGGTGCTTTAGTGAGCTGCTTTAGTAACCAAATGAAAACTGAAGTTGCTGGCTTTTTTCCACGACTGACTGATATTTTGCTCATCCTAATGTTGTAGTGTTAGAATTTAAAGAAGGTATCTTTGGTTAGGACATCTATATATCAAGAGGTAAGGAAATCAATTTGTTTAAAATGAAATGGGTATGACAGATATGTAAGAGAACACTTAAAGCAGACATGGATAAATGTAAACATGACTAGTTGTTCATATAGAAAGAAGGTTGGAAATTTAAGTAACAACATAAAGCCAAGGACTTTACTTGTTTTCCAGATCCAAACTGACAAGCCCAGAGAGGAAGCAGGTTTGTTTTCTCATGCTCTTTTGCATACAAGGGCAGAATTCTGCTGCAGCCTTTTGCACTGTTGTGGCCTCTATCTTGGATAGTTTAAACTGCACTTTACTGCTAAAAGGAAAGAAGAAACTGAACACTTGGCATAAACACCAAAGGCTAACTGAAATAATCAGTGTTTGTAGTGGTCTATGCTAGTGAAGCCCTACCTACAGGCAGCAAGGGGAATATCCCATTAGCAAGGGGAAATATTTCCTTCTGGTGTATTTGGAAATATTGAGACAGAAACTGATTCTAAATTCCCAGTTGAATGGCATTTTTTTCTGCCATCGAAGCTTTTCCAGTCATTCTGTGAAGACAGTAAGCTTTCACAGAACTACTAACAATTAAACAACATTCTAAAAGGAAATAAAAGTTAACAGAACTTGCTTTCTGCTGTGGCTAAGTACACTCCACTCCCCTAATATAAATACAAAAGTGGTAACGTGTATGAGACCATTGACACAAATACACTATTATCACCCTGCTGATCAATGTATACTGACCAAACATAATGAAACACATAGAATTTAACTGGGAAGAGATACTAAACAGCATGGGTGAGGGTAATGGGATCTGGGTATTCGTGTTTTCTACATAGTTAAATAAATTCCAGTCCTGCTGTTTCCCAAGTAGGGAGAGCACAGCGCCCAAGACTACACATAACAAGTACTTCTTGTTAAATAATGTCTGTGGTTTTGTACGCAATGTTCTTTTAGAGGTCCACATATTTCAGTTATAAAAGCAGATTTCCCTGGAAGCTTTGATCAGCAACCCTATTGTCTGTTGATGGCTGGGGTTTTTTGGGGGAAGGAAGAAAGCAGTTTAATTTCCAAGCTAACAATATAAAACTCAGTGCTTTAATTGAAGCTTATTCCCACTCATGCTAGTTTGAAACAAACTAGCATAGGCACCTGAGCAGTGTCATCAGCCCCACACAGACTACGCAAGTCCATTCAAGTGCCTGTATACTCAGACAACACTGTGTAGATACGTCCTAAAATGTAAAATGATACCTTGTAGTCTCCAAGGAACACCCAGAAACAATTAACCATGCAGGTTTCCTGTATCAGATCGTGTATACTTGTTTTGAGTAGAAATCCAAAAATGCATAGATAATGAATAGCAGTTCCCTGCCTCGCTTGATGTGCTTTCTGATATCACTAAAGGTAGATCCTAGATGCAACTTTCCCTGGAGTCACCTGCAGCTCTGCCTTTAGCCCTGCTGCTGAAAGGGAGGCACAGTTTAATGACCCTGCTCACCTCTGCTTCCCTACAGCACTTGTCCCTCTCTCTGAGGCAGCTTGAAACGGCCCCCAGGAACCGAGGTCAAGTCAGAGGCTGTGTTCGGTTAAATGCTGCACCCCGTGGGACCACTGGGGAATTGACTACTTCTTTCTTTTTGGAGGAGAAATACACACCCCAGACTCCATAGTCCTCTACTATGAGAATAACTGAGTGCATGTGATCCTGCTGTTTTGGACAAAGGAGGGAGAGAGAAAAGCACACCGATTTTAATTTTTTGTTCAGGAGTCAAAGCCATGCTTAGAAAAAAAAAATAAAATTAAATCTAGTTTTCCAATAAGTTTTCTTTGACACTTTGAATATCTGCTCTTTGATAGCCTACTAAATTTACTTAGTGCTTGTACTTGGTGAATTATCTGAAGAATTTTTATTCTTCTACTTGTGGTCTGAAGCAGAAGAATATTTTTCTATGTGGATCTTTTTTTTTTTTTTTTTTTTCCCTGAGAATACAGGGAAATAAGTATTGAAGTCTCCTTGGAATAAACTGGTTTTCTTAATTTCTTCTAAGAAGAGATACTACCCTAAAGTATTCCTGATTTTTTAAGAATGTAGCGGAAACCTATCTTGCATAAAGACGTAATTGTAAAGTTTCACCATTATTAGGATTTTTCTGCAGTTTTGCTTTTGAAAATGCACAAATATATACAAGTATACAACATATATAATAAATCAATAATAGCTACTCAAAATAAATGCTGACCCTAACCTTTTTATGGAAAATGACTGGAAAATGTAATTAATAATGGACTTTTTCTTCTTCAGTAGATTTCTTTTCTATTTTTGAACATCTTACTCAAGTGTGATTTTCCCACACACACCTTGTATCAGGCAATTTTGACTCCTCTGTGGGTTCCAAATTAATTTATTTCAAAATACTTATTAATTTCTTCCTGCAAAGAAAAGCTGAACTGTGACAGAAAACAGTTGCTGGGGAAAGCATTTTTTCCCATTTACAACAAAAGCTTAACTGAACTACATTGACTTTTCTGAATACCAGTACAATTTTGAAAGCGTTTTTTTCTACTGCTACACACATTTTACCTTACACAGAAGCCAGCTAGTGTATTTCATGCAGTCCAAAAAAACTAACCCCGCAATCAATAAAAGTATTATGACTATGTTCTTCTATTTAAATAAGGAAACAAGAGGATCCCATGATGCCTTTATGGCTACTTTGCATTCCACTGTGGAGTGCCTGTTGCAAAATGTCAAGCCTAGCTATTCAGTATGCTTTCCCTTGGAAATTAATTTCAACAGTCTCTAGGCCTGGATGTTCCATGCGCTGAAGACCACCTCTCAGGTTTGAATCTGCTCAGTTCTAGTGAAGGACAACATGTCCTGTAAAACCTCAGGCATGGTGTAAAGTTCCCACTGCGATACAGCGACAAATTTGCTACATTACAAAGCTTATTCCAAGTGGGTAAGGTTACCTGATAGATTGAAGTAATTTCTCTCAACTAAATAGGGAGCCCTGAAGTCAATTGCATTCTGGGGGGAAGAAGGAAAAATTATGTGTGCCCGTATGTGCATATGCGTAAATTCTTACGTGACTAATGAAAATACGTGCCGTTTGCCTGACTGGCACAGAAGATACCATTGGGAACAGAAGAAAAAGATAAGGTGAATATCATAGAGAACACTAACAGTATTTTAAGAAATAATGAAAAAATATCACTAAGAGAAATATTTGCAGGTGTAGTTCCTTCTAGGCTGGTACGGTTTGTGTTTCTTGAGGAATAAAGGGGATGCAAGTCATGGCATAGATGAGGGCAGATGCTGAAGTGTGAAAATACCTCAAAAAATGAGAAAATGCTGTCTTGGGTGTTGATCTAGAAGCATGGCTGAATGTTACAAACTTGTTCATCTATAAGTAAGACTAATCTGGTCAAAACTGGGCTCATTGTTTTTATGGTATGCAGTTCACTATTCATTTTTGGCTA
Organism: Nycticryphes semicollaris; assembly: GCA_013400055.1. Classification (NCBI taxonomy): domain Eukaryota; kingdom Metazoa; phylum Chordata; class Aves; order Charadriiformes; family Rostratulidae; genus Nycticryphes; species Nycticryphes semicollaris. Next base: position 1,473,279 of record VXBJ01002547.1, on the reverse strand, counting down.
AATGAGTTGTTTTCAAGGTCACTGGAAGGAAGCATCAATCATAATTGGGACATACTTAGAAAACTTGAGGATCACATCTCAGGAATGACCTCCACAAGAGCCAAATAGTTGATTTTCCACTTGAAATAGTTGCAGAATGCCAATCCTGCCATGCATATGAAACACTCAAAGGGATCTAAGGCAGAAACTCATTTGAGGACTCCCAGCACATTGCACATCATTATTGAATATAATTAGTTCATTAATCTCAGTCCAAAATCACAATCAAGTTTACTATGCAATTTAGAAAATACATGTTAAAAACCTCACATAACTAAACTTATTTTTTGACCCTGTATATCCTATTGCATTATCTTTTATTCAAAACCAAGTGACTTGCCATATTCACTTTCCTATCTTAGGAAAGTAATTACCTAAGGTCAGGGCCAGCTTCTGAGACAGGCATAGCAGATAGCAGTCCAATAGGACATGAAACCAGCAGAAGATTATTTAGCCTAGATAGCTTAACCTCAGCCAGTATTTCATGCAGTCCATACCTGAACCATCCCCCAAGATAAATAACAGGCAGCCAGAGCTCTGCTAGAAACAGGCCATAACAACTCTCACTTCAGTTACCTCTTCAACAACCCCTCAAAAAGGCTTAAGAATAAGAAAAGAGAAAGTGTTTCTTACCTCACAGGACTGTAATAGACAAAAATGAAAAACAAACGAAAACAAAATAAGCCGATTTCAAGTACAAACAGATCAGTTTCAGTAGAATGCTGAAGATCTAGAAGCCTGTTTTGGTCTTCCTCTAGTGTGTTTCCTTAAACAGCATATAACAGAAATGTAAATGAGGTGATGGAAAAGACAAAAAATTCGCCTCATTTTAAAATTCCATGATAGAACTGATTGGAAAATATTTTGCATGCAATCCTTCCCATAACATGGAGAAGAACACTAAGAGTTCCAGCTCCCTCATGTCTTCTTTCTTCTCCTTTCCTGATCCACAGTTTTGCTGGTGTCACCACAAGGTGAATTCTTATTTCAGCATTGCTCAGCATTTTCTCCTAATCATTCTGCCAACCTACTTACCTATCCCTGCAACAGTATTATCATGGTAGGAGGGAGCCTGAAAATATGTGTGGTCTATATCAGTAAAGATGCAAACAACCAGCCATCACAGGAACTGTTGGTAGGAAAAGCATCCACACAAACCGACATTCCTCCACTGGCTATCTCACTTTGGTTGTGCCAGATGAAAAATTCTACCTTTTGCAAACACCTGGCTCTAAAACATGTTATGGGAAATTTCTGCCACAAAACACATGTAGACAGTAAACAAGTTAATGAAACCAGTGTAAACCCAGAGACCATGTTTCCTCTGCATTGTAAGTCATGCTTCCATTAAATGGAACAGCAATAAAATTATAATACTTGTTTCCCGTATATCACCTTTCATCAGGCATCATTTTCAGCACATGCATTATTCAAGGTCCCAAACACTCTCAGATTACAGAGTGTTTAAATTTGACCTTTTTTTTTTGCCACCATGAGCTGATTTGACCATTTCTACAACTGGCTTCTCAAGAGAATCTCACTGCAAGCTTGGTCTCAAATTTTACTCTTTTTCTATTGCTTAACATCAGTGTAAATGAATGCAGAGCCCTCTCTCATGCGCATCTGTGAGAGATGTTCATAAAATTCAAAAGGAAAGAGCTCTTTTAAATAAATATATCTCCCACCACAGACAACTCCAAAATTGCAGCATTGCACAGAAGAGCCTGAAAACAACAAACCTATTTCAGTTATCACTGTAGGTGAAGATATAGGAAAGAAACTAACTACATATAAATGAGGAGAGAAATAGTAGATTATAATAAAATTAAAAGAAAAAAGTCTAATTATTAGTTATAAATTTCTAACATCAATATGGCAGCATGTTGATTTTAAATACAAAAATATTTTTACTTCAAACAAGGCAAGATATTTTTCTAGATTAACCTTTGTTAATGTTTTATAATAAAACTACACAGTAGGAATAGCAATAACCTGATTTGCCTGTTGCTTTTAAATGAGGGAAAGTATATCCAAATCCAAGTGAGAAATCCTTCATGATAGCAAATAATGGAAATTTTTTCATTACTCAAACCAGTTTAGTCTTGCCTGATGAGAGCCATGGTAAGAGATGCCTAAATTCTGTCAACTCAGCAAAAGAAAAAGATAACTGCATTTTAAATTTCTACGCTATTTTTTACCTCCTATTCTTAACATGATGTATATAAATCATTGAATTGAATGCTGTAATAGTCCATTTTTGAAAGAAAAAACCTGAAAACAAAACACAAAACCCCATGAACCACAAAAAGTAATTCTTTTATGCCACAGAGTGTAACAAATACTAAAAATTAATCTTTTTTTATTGAGAGAGAATATTGTGGACTGAGATGTCTCTCTACGTAAACAGATAAACAAAGTAAAAATCTACTGATGCAGGCACTTAATTATTCTTCTATATTCAATTATAGAGACTAATACATGAATGCCAATTAAAATATATTTGCTTTAATTTAGATTTAGTAATTTCAGTCTTTGCCAGTTACTATACAAACTGATATAAAATGTACTAGATTGAGAAAACACATAAGTAGGGGATCTTGTTGATGTTTTTCCCACTAAACTACAATATTTACATGAAGAAGACATTATTAGAAGGATGCCAATTTGAGTGCTAGCTCCCCTTTAAAAATGTCAAAGTATTGACTATCTTACAGGGCTTCAAAGAAAAAGAAAAATTTAAAGTAACTTCTGCTTTCATCTGGTGGTTTCCTCAGTTAACTAGAGGCATTCCCTACTGTGAGACAGCCATTGTGTGCAGATTTAAGTTCATATCAATTAGACGGCAATGTTTTTAAAAATTACACCAACCACAGAACAGAGAAAAGCAACTACATTTCATGAGAAACTCTGCTCCTTTCAATGAAACTGTCGGTTTCCATAACATTAAATAGGTATTTGCTCTGTTAGTAGTGGGTAGAAGTAAAACCATCCGTGAATACCAAACAGCACATTAATTAAAATAAATTTCTGCAAGTCTGAAACCAGTATACTTTTTTTTTCTGGCGTAACAGGGGCCGGGGTAGCTTTTTAACAGCTAAGCAGCAGTTATCCAGCATCATTTTGACAGCATGATACTGAAGTAGGCAGAATAAGTTAAACTGCTTCTCATTTATGCCATTTTCTCCTGCTTTTCAGTAGGCATTTTAACCTGCAAAGAAGCCAACCAGATATGTGTTAAGAGGCTAACCTGCATCCACAAACGTGCAAATATTATCCTTTATATTGATGCTGCAGAGCACAATCAGTGCAGCTTAGAACTAAATATTATCCTTTATATTGACGCTGCAGAGCACAATCAGTGCAGCTTAGAACTAAATATTATCCTTTATATTGACGCTGCAGAGCACAATCAGTGCAGCTTAGAACTGACCTTCAAAACATACATGTTGGTTTAGTTAAGGAGAAGAACTAGAGTAACACTACACAAGTTCAAGAATTATTAAAACAATACCATAATGCTATGAAGACTATGCTTGCTTTAATCAGAAAGCTACTGTAACCTGATGCTACGAAGCACAAAAGATGTCAAGACAAAAATGTAAGGTACTAGCATAGTAACCCACGAGTGAAGAATTCACTACCCATGGAAAGACAAAACAGAAACTTTCCAAAAAAAGTGGTGGAGGATATCAAGGAAAAAATGGTATAAAGACCTCAGAATTTGTGAAGGTTTTTTACTCATTTACAGTGCTCTTCAGGGAGAAGAGGTGATTTACACTAAAAAAATAGGCAGAAAGCCAATGCCAGTTTGCAGTTATCTGTAAGTCTGCAGAATACAGCAGTACAACCGTGGTAAAGAAATTCTTCTGTTAAGCCCTTTTTCTTACTTCTCTGCAGAATACTATGAAAACATTCAGTATCTGTAGCAAGGTCAGATGGAAAGAGAAGACCCTGATTTTAGGGTTTGGACTGAAAGCCTTTACATTTCTAGAAAGAAAATTTTGTTCAACCAGCACACCCAGATGATACAAAGACAGAGAAACCATTCTTACTCTTAAACTATGTGTATTTTTTTTTTCTTAAAAAGCTGAAGATCATGTTGCTTAGGACTGTAATCCATCATAGTTCTTAAAATGGCATAACATGCCAGTATATGGAGACATATATACATGCACATATATATTTTTCTAGACCAGGAAAATTCACTTGAATTAAAAACTGAGTCAGTAAAGAGGCCAAGATTATAATTATATAGTTAATTTTTGATAGTAAGTTTTGCATTATTTCGTATCACAAAAAATGTTCTGAAAACATTTTTATTTGCCAAGAAACAAAACAAACAAAAAGAAATAGCATATAACGATACAGCCTACTAATTCATTGCTAAGGGAAAAGTCTTAGCCAAGAGGGAGCAAAATTGGCTGAAGAACCTGACAAGAGACACAAGACTGTAAATTACCCATTTAAAAAAAAGCTCTGAGTGACACTGTTGGCTAGATTTTCCTTTTTGGCATGCAACGCCTTCTCCTATAACACTATTTACATCCTTGGGAAGCTGTCTGGGAAAATCTGCTAATGACTAATTACAGAGATCACTCATCAGAGATGGCACAATGACAGTTTGACCTCCCTCCCCCAGTTTTATACTTCCCCCAAACAACTTGCTGCTTTCCCGATTTGTGTCATAACCATTATATCATTTAAACATAATTACATACATGAGAGAAAGCAATCTTTCCACAGCACGCATAAAAAAAAAAAGCATAAATATTAAAAGAGTGGATGATTGCAAATAACTTGAAAGAGCAAGTGATTAAGCTTAATGCTTGTAATTTAAAAGGCGCAGGCAAAGCACATTCACCTACACGCTTGCAGAGCTCTCTTGAGCAAACACAAGCCAACACAGCTCACTAGATAAATTTAGCATTATTTATCCTACAAAGAGCACTACAGAAATTTAAAAAAAAAAAACAAAACCACAACAAAATAATGCTTGCCTCCTATGGTGGCCAAATTTTGATGGCAAACGTTCAGGAGTACTACATGAATACCATGGAGCTCAACAAAAAACAACTCTGAACTGAGCATATGAAACACATCCCCTTCAGTTTAGGCTGCTGTTTGAATATGTTTAAGCAGTACTTGCACTGAATTCTGTATGCTGCTGTCATGCAGTAAAACATATTTAAAGCCACACATACCCCTGAGAGCAAGAACAACAGCTTTCTTTTTATTTATGTTTCATATATTTTTGTTACTTGCAATATCCAGGTGTATTACGTGAACCAGGCTTGTATTCAGTATGGCAGACATATATTGCTTGCTAACTTGAGTTGCCCTAATTATTGGCTGCAGCTGGTCACATTACTCCCTTGGTCCCAGCAGAATAGTGTGGCAAAAGTGCTGGAAGTCATAGTAATTAGTCACAGTCTGATAAGAGCAAAAGACATATCTGTTTCAAAAAAAAAAATATTTTTTTTTCTTAAGGGAAAGCAAACTCCCAAACACAAGCTGCAACCAAATTTTCTGCATCTGGGACTTAGCTGATTATCTCTGTGGAAACAGTGAATATAATATTCATATTGCATACTTTTGGAAAGAAGATTGGGCTTGGCAGCAAAAAAGAAACAGGAGAATTTCTGTGCCACACAGGGGCATGGATCTTGAAAATGAAATTTAGTACTTCACCACAGCTTGTCAATTCTCTCGGAAATAAGAAATGATAATACAGACCACACCCCAATTACAATGAATATTCAATAAACACAGACATCATCTTAAGTAAATATGCGTGTTTAATTGACATTTTAGGATGCTAAAAAAGCATTTTTCATTGATGCTTCCTCTGAATGAGCTCTAGGAGCTCAGATAGCCTTGTCAGGGAATGTAAAGGGTTCGAATCAGAGCAAATTTATGTTTAATGATTAGATTACTTGTTTAGACATATATGACAGTCAACAGTTTTCATTCAAAGTGCATTGATTCAGTTTTTACATTCTTGTCACCAGACTAATAATAAGCTGTTTTCAATAACATGGATCTAACTGTAGATGTCTATGTAGTGCAACTGAAATGTCCTAATTGACAGGAGTAAGCAGCCAATCTATGGCAGTAAAGCTACAAAGCATTCTTCCGAATTACAAATTACATACACAGTTGAAATTAAGAGGAGTAATAGTGCATTTTTTTTCCCTTTGAACACTCATCTCTTGACTGACAACTCAAAGTGAAGATGTGCTCTATTAAAGACTTTTCTGACATGCATTGGAGTGGTTCTTGACCATGCTAGGCAAAAGGATCTACTGCTCTACTGCAGAAAGAGTAACCTTTTCTCAGGGTGATGTGAAATGGAATATGTGAAATGGAAAATCATGACTCCCTATAATCTTCATTGCTTGGCTTTTATATGGTAACCTCCTTTACGAAGTACTTGAGAGTATCAATGACATCCAATTTTAGGAAGGGTCAAAGAAAGCAATTAAATGGCCAAAGACATTGACACTGATATCTGTGTGCCCATAAAATCATTCAATGTTATGTACCAAAACCAAACAGCCTTTAAGCTTAAATTATTGATTTTTCTTTTGTTAAATAATCCCTGCTTTTCCCAGTTATCATTGTCTTTCTTAAATATCTGTTGGAGTATATCCATGCACAGTAACATCATTATGGATGTGTAAAGGATTGGACTACCCTTCCATATACATGCCAATGGTCTGATCTGGGGCATCATGAGCACATCTAATTCCCACTGAGTTCACTAGAGTTTTGTAAAGCATGATAGAAGTCTGAACAAAGGGGCACATTCAGATATGAACAGGTTTCGCATGAATGTCTGCAATCTCAAACCATTATATAGGAAGAACCATGCCTTTGAGATCATGTATGTTCCTTTAGAAGAGTTTGGGAAAAAGCAGAGCCCAGCTCCAATCACAAGCCAAGTATCAGTGAAAAAGACTAAACTGGTTTAAGCCACTCTTCTTGCATAGGAATATCTTAAAGACCTCAATAATATCAAGTGATAATTTCAAGTGCTTATCACTTGTTAAATTTTAAACTGTCTGGCCTGATATTTCCCATCCCTCAAGCTGACTTTTTAAAAATCTGAAGTTGAAATAAGTTGGCTGTTTGAGAATGGCTTCAAAACAAAACACTCCAAGACAGAGTTCCCAAACCAACATCATTCCCTTCAAAGTTTTAGTGCCTCAAATTTAAGAGGTTTCTTTGATATGTACTTTGTCTTTCTTATGGAAAGGAATCCAAACTTGGGCAAACTACAAGCCCCTGAAAAGCCTTCTTCACACAGCTTCCTGGTAGATACATTGGTATTCTGCATCTCCATTTACTTATATTTTTGTCTATGCGCCAAACAAATCCTACTGTCTCACATCCCAAATGTGCCCACAATGCTGCAGGCAGCTGAGGAGGTCTTCACTGGCGCTTACTCCTCCCACCAGATGTCCAGGGTTTTTTCTGCACTTCTTAACATGCTGCCAACCCCCTCCGTACCCCCCAATTATCCTCTTATTCTGCAGATGCTCATGCCGTATGGAAAATGAAAAAGCACTTGGTTTAAAGGCAAGGAATTTAGAAAGAAGCCAGAAGAGAGGCCAGCCAGAAGAGAGGCCACAGGATACAGAGCATCAGGAAAGAAACAGAGACACAGAGAGAGAAGGCAAGAATTCAAGCAGAGAAATACCTGCACGGGGACAGTAGATAAGGACATAAGTAATCAGATACAGGGTGAAGCCACAAAGTTGAAGAAGAAAAGAGCCTACAACATCTAGACTCTCTATCATGGACAAAATTTAGTTAGTTTTGGCAGCCATCTGTGAAATTTCTGTATCCCAAACAAATCTGTCTTGTTCCTTGGTGAAAAAAAGTTTCATCAGAATTCACCTAAATTACAAAGTCAAAAATTTTAAAGAGAAGAGACACTGAGTTTTAGGTACTTGGTATAGCCTTAATGTACTGCACATTGTAGTGAATCATAACACAGAACCTGATAATTATGAACCTTTCCTTACCACCTCTTTATTTTGGTGTTCAGGGTAGGTACTACCCAGTGAATAATCACATCCATATAATGAATGAACCTGCTAGTTATACACATCTTCAATAAGTGGAAAATAGAGGATGTGACATGAATGGGACAATGAAATTTCTGAAGAGCGCCTATAGAATCACATTCTTGCTTCCAGCATAAAGTTTCTAAATACAGAGAAGTGAATACACCCTAAGTTTTCACAGCTATCCACTAGGCCCATGCATTCTACATTGTCAGGGTTATGTGAGGCATTTAAGCTTTGATTTGATAAGGTGCAGGGTGCTCAGGATGGCAAATTAACTCAGTTGGATCCATGCTTTGAAAGTGACAAAAATAAAACCAAAAAGTAGTGAAAAACTTCTTCCCATACAAATCCTTTGCATTTTTGATAATTTGAAGTGTTAGCATTCTTTTGACTCAGTTTCCTATATGTGAAACAGGCATTCAGCATTGTTGTAATAAAGCCATTATTTGGGGGTATATTTACTACAGAATAGCATTATATGACTGAGTTGCAGTTGCAAGGACTCTGATTCCACCAGTTCTAACCATATTTGAAGCTCTTAACATAGTTGTTGAAATGTAATTTCTGAACATATTAACAGGCTAAATATAATAATGTGCCATTAACCTTTGTAATCCAGGCATAAGAGATACACATGTGTATTCTAATAATGTGCCCTAATATGATCCTCATATGTATTACTGGAATCTGTGGACAAGAATCTAAACTATAACCGAACAACAACATAAAAACTCTCAAATCCATGAACCCAAAAATCAAGTTTACCATCATAAACCCATTCCTCTTGCAATGGGTTTCTAAATATGCATAGCATATTTCTACCTAACATTTTCAAAGCACTGTGTGGATTGCTTCTGAGGCCTCAGAATGAAGGAAAAAAAAAATTATTATCTTCTGGTAAATAGTGGGTTTCATACAAACCAGCACACTTTCAGACCTGCTTAGGAGAGGAAAAAAATTGATGTAATCTGATTAGAAATTTTATTAGATTATGTACACACAAATACACATGATTTCTATTTAACTCTGAAAAAACAGAAGATATCCATCTTGCCACTAGTACCTATCAATGAAAAATAATAAAAACTTCTTTTCTGTGTGCCTATCCAAAAGCAATCAAGATTGAGATCACATATCTAGCTGCAACTTCAGCTAAAGTACAAAATGACTATACAATTAATAGCTGCTCTAGCTGTCAAGCTGATTATACAAATTGCCTTTGTGGTGGTAGCAGCATCAAACATTGTCTGTATTTCCCCAAGAGCTATCAGGAAGGAAAAATAAGAACTTCAAACTTACCACTGGATTAATGATAAAGTGTCAGAGGTTCAGAGCAAAAAATTCTTACATCGTCTTAACAGAGCATCACCTGCCCATGAACAGGAATTGGAAATTGAATTTTCTGACTGTCCTAATCAAGGAAGATAAATATGGAATATATATTCACTTGGCTAATCTGTTAGCCAGGAGGCACTGTTTCTAATGACAAAGGTAAATGAGAGAGAGCCCCAGAAAGACCGAGTCTTCTATTTGAACAATAATCAGTGCAACATTATGCTAAAATAAATCCTGGGGTTGAGGGAAAAAATTATCACTCAATTTTAGGTTTTCCTCCTGGTTTTAGTTAATGATAAAACAGAGGTAAGAAGTTGAGCTCGATAGATAGTAGGTTCATTTCCATTCAAAAGCATTACAAATAAATGGGGATCTGAACAATCCAAATTCAAGACTTGAAATAAATTCCAAAATAAAAATTTAACTTCCTTAAAATGTTATTCTTCCAACTCATTTCACATTGCTATCATGCCCAAAGCATTTCATTTTTCATAGGTGATACTGACCCAACTTTCCAGCTCTAGATTTATTTTTCCTCAAAGTTTCCTTTCATTTGCTTTTTAGATGAAGTTTTTCTTCAACCCTATATAGAAATAAGGGTTAGTCATTCATCTGAGATTGCACAAAGACTAAATAATGAGCATTTTTTTTAATACATTAGATCTCCTACAAAAGTAGATAATGGCTCCTTTAAAGGCCACGGTTTGAAGTCCATAACGTGCTTTGAATCCCCAAAATCTCACCTTTGTAAAATTACACTTCACTAGTTTTATTGCAGATGGGCAAAAGAAAAAAAAAAAAAAAAAAACAAAAAAAACCAAACCACACCAAGCAGGAACAACTAGACAACATCAAAACCAGTCCAACCCTAATAGTTTATGCCATATGAGTGACTGTTTGATCTATGGTTTCTCTTTGAATCCTATCAGAAAACAATAAATGCAGAACATAGTGTTCAATGAAAACAAACATCTGGGGTTTTTTTAATTCTTAGTGGTGCATCAGACAAATTATGGAGAAATCTAATCCCTTTAAAATGCAGGTTTTAAATACTATTTTTAAAATAAATCTGTAATTTCAACTACAGAATATAGTACACTAAGTGCTGGGAAAGAAAACCATAATCATGCAGGGAACATTAATATTCAAACCCATACACTGACAACAAAATGACACAACACAATTATAAAATTAATCATTATCTAGTTATTAATTAATATTACAACCTCTGCACACAAGATCAGAGTACTTTCAAGTTTGAACTGAGGCAGTAATCCACATCTCTAAAATCACCTGCCTTGAAAAGCAAACCTTGCATGACCCAGCAGCCTCTTTCAGGGCTGTGGATAGAAACTTGCTTTAGATAATCAGAGCTCCTCAAAGTTCATGCTTCCTGTAACAGAAACTATTTTCTGAGTGGAAAAGAAAAGAGAAATCTTTGAAATCACCCCCATGCAATTCCCCAAGGATCTGAACTAAGGCGCTTCCTCAGCTATGGAAAAGCAACTGCTAGAGAGAGCTGCTCAGTGCAGCCCATCTTGGGACACAGCTGGCTTGTACATGTAGATATTTTCTACCCTTCACTAGAGCTCCATGAAAGATTTTCATTCATGCTTTGTTAACTGCAAAACTTACCCTGAATTAATTAAAATACTGTTTGAATAGACTAATATTTTTCATTACCCATAGAGAATTAAAAAAAAAAAAAATCTAAAATCGTAACGAATGAGATCACTATAAGCACAATCCTGGTGTTTAAGTATCAGGCGAGGCAGTAGCTTTTATGTTTGAAGATTGTTCACATAATCCTCTTCTTAAATACCCACTTAACTGTCTCATACAGCCACTACCAAAACACCGCTGGCACTTCCACTGAACACAAAAAGAAAGTTATTACCTTTCAAATTATCTTTGAGATGGCATATCACTTTAAACGTCAATATAGCACAATTATGTACTGAAATCCTAGACTGGATAAATATAGGTTTACTAAAGATGGGCAAAGGCAGATGGCCATAAAAAGTACCAGTTGTGCCACAGAATTTTATTACCTATTCTATATTTTAATCTCTCAGGAATCTGCCCAGTTTTGGAAATCACCACAGTACTTTAAATACGGCAGACATGACATTAGGATGCATGCAAATATCTTTAGCTTACACTTTTACTACTGGTGTCTTTTTTTTTTTTCCATAAAAATAAGCATGCTACCTTTCCTTCAGTTTGAATTATACTATTTAAAGCTGTTCTATTTGAAATTTTATTTCTTTGTGCATTTATAGTGTTGAGGGGTAGCTATTTAGAACCTAAAGCAATTATTTTATATCAGCTGTATGTCTAAAATTGTATTTAGCTTGAGTTGATACAGAAAAACATAAGTGTTAAAACAACGGATAGTTCCAAACCAATATGTATTTTAGATCCAGTTCCTGTCAGTGGAAGGACATCAGATGTTCTGCAAATAGCACAACTAAGTATTTATGCCGAGAATCTCTTTAAAGCACAGGTAACAGCCAACAGTTCTGATTCTTCACCAGTGGAAAGGAATATAAAAAGTTTGTTATTTGCATCAGCTCCCAGCATCACACCCAGCAACACAATGAAACATGTCTAAATTCCTTTGGTGAATGGGGACGGCTGTTGGTCTTAGGATCAAGATTTCAAAGCTAAGACCACAACCACCCCTTTGGCTGGGCTGAATGATCATGCACTTACACTGTAAATTACCAGTGATATTAAAAGAGGTCATTAGCCCAGAATCTACAGGCTTCCAAGCAAACTTTCAGCTTAATCCATCTGAATCCAAGTGCCATTAGCAAAAGGAAGACTATGTTAACCCTGAAATCAGAAGACCAGTAACAGGCTGTAGATGTGTCAAAACTATCATTCACTTCCCCAGTGTGTATAAGCAATGAAAGACTGGCCACACTAACTTTAGTTTTCATTAGTTAATGATCTATCTGGGGTGTAGGGTATGCATTGTGTCATACATTCATTGCTGCTCCATCTCTGATAGCAGGAAACACACAGTGGCTCAAGCTACAAATCCAACTTTGGCACAGCGTACAGTCACGACTGAGAATTAGTCATATTTCCCTGGTGGAAAAGGAGTCACAAAGTATTAAAAATAATGGACCTGAATAGTAATTTATGATTAAAAATTTTGAGCTTCCATTAACATCTGTCTTGGTAAATGTAGTAACAGGAATTTTGATAATCTACAGGAAAGAAGCTTTTGACTATCCTGTGAAATACACTTTGAAAAGCTCTTCAGAATAAACTAATATGTATAAATTTTTAAGCAAAAGACAGACAAAGATATTAAAGAGGGAAAAAAAAAAGATACAGAGATACAGACTACCTGATGTTAGAGTCACTCTAGAATTTTTATTTTACTCTGTTTTTCAATTAAAAAAATGCATTCTACTAATTCACAATATGACAGTACAAATGCTAAGGCACACACACACAAAAATATCTGTTCTACTTAATCACTGCAGATCATCTTTCTGCAGCTACTAGAAACAATGAAATACTACCACAAGGGAGTAAAAATAAGAATTCCTAGAAATTCAATTTTCTGAACTTTTTTAAAAGTTCCACCTAAAGTTTCACTTTTACTTGACCACAATTCATATATAATATGAAGTGTTACAGAACCTGTATTTTAGGTTAAATAGTTTCCTCATTTAAAATCAATTATTTTCAGCTTTGTAAGTGTCACTTGCTGAGATTAAAATCCAGCTAAAACCTAAGTAAGTTTTCTAATGTCCTACTCACTCAGCTGATAAAGTTCATTCTCCTAATGACAACACTTAAGTATGTGTGTTGATGATACAAAAACAATTAATTGGTTTTCCCTGTAGCTTTTTACCCCTCTCCTGACTGCCGCTGTTCTCTCCTCTCATTTCTGTGGTGCTATTTAAAATATATGGGCTTTACTAAATGACTTGAGCTCTGAATATCTTCTGAGATTTATCAGAAGAGCTGATACTTGAACTTAAAACTTTAATGGCACACTTACAATCTTATAATTCAGAGATAATTTCATTGAGGGTAGTTCACTAAGATCAATCAGATCTAAAAAAAGATAGAGCGGGGAAAGGAAAAATGAAACCAGCAAGTAATGTACCAGCAAGACACTCTTTAACAGAAGACCTTTCATTAATGACTATTTCTAATTAACCACTGAACACTTACAAATCATGGACATTGAACATCTGCAAATAAACTAGAAAGAAAAAAAAAAAAAACCATTAAACTTGCCATGGAGATCGCCTACTAGGGTTGTGTAATCTTACTTCATACACTATATGCAGATGTTTCTGTGTATGTAGGAAACAAAACTCCAATGTCAAGCATCACCAAAGCTTTAGATTCTCATTTATCATTTTTCACGTTTGCATTAATTTATTATCTAAATTATCCCTCTGTGTTTATTCTAAGTTATGCAGAATGATTTCCAAGTTGAAACAAGCTCAGCATTTTCCCTGCTGGTTTTGCCAGAGGCAGGTTTTGTTCTGGTTCACCTGGCAGAGCTCTGCTGATGCCTGTGCCTCAGGACAACCACAGGTCTCAGCCTCCACTGTGGTAATGGGCAAATTGTAGACTCTGTGAAGTTTATGAAGGATACTGTAACCTAAATTATTACACAGTCAAGCATTCCCCAGTAATCATCATACAAGCATTTAGCATATCACTTTTCTGTTATTACTTTTGTTTGTTTTGACAGCTCTAGCTTAGATTTTACCCTGTTTCTCCCCCATCTTCTACTGTCTAAAACCAAAACACCACTAATATCTAGTATTGAATTATTTGAAATTCAAAACATGAAAAAAATACTCAGAAACATGAAGTGGACAAAGGAGAGAGTAAAGTTGCATTGCCTGAGCGTGAGAACACATCCAAAGCCACCACAACAGCCTCACATCTTATTATATGCAACAAACATATAGAACACAGGCTCCTGCTGTTACATCCACCTGGGAAGAGAGTAGAGAACAATATTCCTGCTCACCTCTTGGAAAATTCCATGTGGATGCATTTTTTCCTTCTCTTTTCTGGATGGACTTTAGCAGAACACAAAGCAGCTGGCCTTAGGCACAAAAACTGGAAGCACCTAGGGAGTTCCACAGTCTGCCTATTGATTTCTGACTCCACAGAACAGAAAGAGAAGCACAGAGTCATCCTTTATACTTGAAATGTTCCAGCTGAGAAGGCTTTTTTGCATGCTTGTATAATGGCATAGAGATACTTGCAAACTGATTTTTTTCATATAATAACTAATGTTTTATTTAGAGAACTGAAAATTATATACTCTTAAGAACTACAAACTCTGCATGATAAGAAGTAAACAGTTCTATTTTTCCCCTAGGGAAGAGAAAGTTGATGTGCCCTTTAATGAATAAATCACCCACCTGTTCAAACTAGGAATGATTTAATCCTGTCTTTTTGTTTGGGTTGGTTTTTTTTTGAAAAAAATTAGAAGACAGTGGGTGGCAGACTGATTTGCAACAGGGTTAACTTCACAAACCTGAGTGACCCCCTCTCTCTGTAACCTTGCTGAAACTCCTTCCCCACACCTACACACCCCAGGGCCTTCACCGCCTGTGCAACCAGGACCCTGGCTCTGATATGGCCCAGCTGCACGTGGTGGTTAAGAGAGCTGTGAGAAAATCTGTGGAGAGATAGGAAGGGTGAAATTACAGCCAGGGAGCAGGCTTATTGGGATGGAATTACTGTCTGCTGTGTGATTCAAGAGGGAAAATACCAGCATAGAAAGAAGTGCTGGGTGTGGCTGAGATGGAGGCACCCTTTGGCCAGAGAAGTCTGTACAGTGCTGTGCCTTGTATTTGTGGCTAAAACAGTGTTGATAATACATCAGTGTTTGGCTGTTGCTGAATGTTTTCTAGGCTTTCTCTCAAGAGGAAGGAAGACCTAGGAAGACCTAGCGCAAGTAGACTGAGCAAGAAGTTAGGAGGGGACACAACCATGACAGCTGACCCAAACTGACCTAAGGGATATCCCTGATCATATGACATTGTGCTCATCAGTAAAAACTCAGGGAAGGAAGTTGTAAGGGGGAATGTTTGTGGTTATGGTGCTTGTCTTGCTAAGAAAGTCTTATGTTTACTGTGGTCCTGCATGCATAGATTTTGTTTTTCCTATTAAACTGTTATTAGCTTGATCCTCGAATTTTCTCACCTTCCTTCTATTTTCACCTTCAAGCAAGAAGTGTTGGCTGCAAAATCCTGAAGAGAAAAAAAACCCAACTTTATTTGTCCCTGCCACTGAAGCCAGTGAGATACGGCAACTCAGCAACCTGAGAATGCAATCCAGAGAGCTGTGGAAGCCAAACCTTCCCTGCCTGCCTGATGCCTTCCAGGCCAGCAAAGACTCTTTGGGTGCCTTATTAACAGTGGTGCACTTAATTGCTCGGTAAATACTTGCCAGCTTACTTGTGTGTCACCCAGTAAATAATTGCTTTAGGTTCTAAGGTGTGTATGCTCTGGTTTCAGAAAACTCTGTGCATCAGGCCAAAGATGTCTGAATGAACTGACACATGCAGCTATAGAAATCTTAGATACTCTGACAAGCTGCATGTAAAAAACTCCCACTTAGGTGTACAGATGCTATATAGAAAAGTTTGATCTGTTCTGTGCAGGCAGTAGCTACTGGGTATTCTGGAAAATTATATCCTACATGGCCAAATTACACACTCACAAAACAACTCGTTTTTAACAATAATGACATGGTGTGTTGCAGGTCTTCTATGAATGCAATGATGTACAAACTACACAAGAATATACCTAGCAAAAGTCTGCTGTTAATATTTCACAACTCACTCTGGCTAATCAGACTGTTCTGCTTACTATCATACCAACACTTTTCATCAGTGGGGCAAGTATGAGATAATTTTTCCATTATGTCACTGTTTTATGCCAGCTAAGAATTGTTTAATGGAAAAAAAAGCCAAAAACGCTTCATCTGGAGAGGCAACAGCTGAGAGCTCAACACTTCTTTGGGAAATAAGAACACAGTTCTGGATATGCTTCTTTGAGACAGCCCCTGATTTTGCTGCCACCCATGCTGCATAGCAGTCCCCTGGGATGCACCTTCAGGATACTCCAAGGGGAGTCCTAGTTTCTCCTGAGAGCTCATTGACTATGTACATGAGCATAGAATCACAGAATTGTTCCTGTTGAAAGGGACCTTAAAGATCAATGAGTTCCAACCCCTCTGCCTTGGGCAGGGACACCTCCCACTAGACCAGGTTGCTCAAAATGCCATCCAGCCTGGCCTTGAACACCTCCAGGGATGGGGCAAACACAACTTCTCTGAGCAGCTGGTTCCAGTGCGTCACCACCCTCACAGTAAAGAATTTCTTCCTGATATCTAATCTAAATCTCTCCTCTTTCAGTTTAAAACTATTACCCTTTGTCCTGTCACTACACTCCCTGATAGAGTCCCTCCTCATCTCTCCCGTAGGTCCTCTTCAAGTACTGGAAGGCCACTATAAGGTCTCCACAGAGCCTTCTCTTCTCCAGGTTGAACAAGCCCTACTCTCTCAGCCTGTCCTCATATGAGTGGTGCTCCAGCCCTCTGATCATCTTTGTGGTCCTCCACTGGACTCATTCCAACAGCTCCACATCCCTCTTGTGCTGAGGACTCCAAAGCTGGACAGAGTACTCCAGGTGGGATTTCACCAGACCAGAGTAGAGGGGCAGAATCACCTCCCTGGGAGTGATACTTCCTCCTGATGGAGGAGTATTCATTAGAACTGGTAAGGTAACAGAATCTTGATCTTCCACATTGTGGGTGGCTACTGTAAAAAGCAGGAGAGAATCACGTCTCTCTCCTCTGCTCCAGCTGTTTCTTTACATATAAATTATTAGAAAGTAATTTTTAAAAGCTTTATCAGAATATTCCTACTAGTTCCAAAGAATTTAGCTTCCCTCCAGCCAAGATTGGAGTTTATAATTGTTCCTGTGTTTCTGGTTTACTCACTTGCAACAGATCCATTTAATCTCCTGAGCCCACAGAAAATTTTTGGGGTAAAGGCAGGGGCATGGAAGAGGTTTGAGAAAGACAATGGCAGAAGAAAACAATCTTGCAGTTGAGATTTTAGAAGCTTTCTATGGATTTGGACACTCAAATCCCTATTAATTTTCACAGCATCTTAAGGAAAATATTGCTTCAAGCTCTTTGGAAAAGTATCATCTAATTCTCTATATATGCAGTTTGCACCATTTAATGAAGCTCATAAGAGAGCTGAGATGAACAAGGAAATGAACTAGAATTTACTTCCTGATTTATCCATATGTTTTCTGTGTAAGCCACTTGCATTTGATCTGAACATAAATTTACATTTTCTATTTTATAGATTGCCAATTTAAGCACAGGATATACAGAGTCATTTTCTGTAGACTTTATGAAAAGGGACAAAACCAATACCTCACATGGATGAGGAAAATGACTGCACTCAACAGTGTAATATGGCAGTTGGCTTTATGGTGATGAAGCAAGTAAGCTATAACATAATACAAATTATGTGATTTTAACAAATTACGTTTGAAAGTACAATAATGGACTAACAGCAGCATTACTCTCACATACTTAAGACATTATTGGTAATATTTATTGGTAAAAGACATTGGTAATATATGGACACATCTTCATACTTACGAGTTACAATGCAAGTGACATGGAAAGCACCATTTAACTTTATTAAAATTCATACACTAAAGAATCAATGTACTAGTATCCACTTTAAAAATAAATTATATTACATTTTAATCTTTGTAGATTACGTTTTTAGTCAGCATGCTGTGTTCCAAGTTTGATATGCTGTCTAGCAATTGGTTCTCTAGGAGTATTTACTGGTTAGCTAATAATATACTACTGCCTGCTTTTCTTTTCCAAGCTACTCAACTGTTGACATTTTCTCTAATAAGCAAATAGAACTTCCTTTTGCACTGACACAGCCAGCAATCATCTTAAAGCCATCTGGTAATAGATGCTTTGTAATATACCCATGACTACCCCATGGGAGACAGCTGCAGTCTGAATGAGAGTAAATCAGTACACCACAACAGGCAATTATTGCAACAAATCTCTGAATTTAAAACATACAATTCTACAGTTGTAGAGAGTTGGCCCAAATGTCAGGCCAGAGCTGCATGCTATTCAGTTCCAGATTTCTCTACCAGGCTTGTACCTGGGGTACATCTAGATGGCAAGCTAACACCAACTTACTGTATGAGACAGTCAGTGTCCTGAAAGAAAATCTGCAGATAGACCTTGCTTACAGCAGGCCATGACGAACCAAGGCTTCTCATGGAAAGACTTGGGCTAATCAGTCTTTTGGATGTCACACCTCTGCTGTCACTCTCTGTGGATGTCCATTATGAACCACGCTGTCAGCTACAACAATTACTGCTTGATGAGGTTCAAACTTGACAGGACTTAGGATCCTACCAACTGGGCAACAAAGCATTTTTCTTTTCTCACTCCTTT
Source organism: Nycticryphes semicollaris (assembly GCA_013400055.1). Taxonomy (NCBI): domain Eukaryota; kingdom Metazoa; phylum Chordata; class Aves; order Charadriiformes; family Rostratulidae; genus Nycticryphes; species Nycticryphes semicollaris. Next base: position 1,454,317 of record VXBJ01002547.1, on the reverse strand, counting down.
CAGCAAATCTCCTCAGTCACCATATAATTTCTTGATGTTATATATCAGTGTAATCATTACTAATTTCCCATAGTGGAGTACTGTATCTTTTTCAGAGTTACTGTTCTATTAATGTATTTTCCCAATCAAATTTAAAAATCAATCTGTGAAATAATTACCAGTCATGAGGATGGTCTGGATAGTATCAAAGGAAATTTTAATCAAAATGGAAACAATGACTTGTGGTATCTTTTACAAGCAAGTTTTAGGCTGAAAAATCATATCCATACTATAAAAAGACTTTTAAGTGCTATAAAAAGAAAAAAAAAATGTGCTAATCTTACATGTGTTTTGTTCCCCTGTTGCCTAAAAGTTATCTCTATGACTGTACCTACAATAGTGGTGCAGTGTTCCTTTGCTGTGTCTGAAAGTTGGACTGAATTAAAATGTCAGAAAAGCCTATGCTTAAACACCCTTTTTTCCCTGTCCTTTGTCCTGACCTATTTACAGCCTTTCTTGTAATAAAGTTTGAGTTACCTGTACAGTTACACTTATCCACTTACCAAGACACATGCTGCAAATATCTGTACTCTTTACCAATGGTACAAAAGGGATGATTTGATCATGGAGAAGAAGGATCTGCTGTAGCCTGCTGTGTCTATACTGAGTTTTTAAATAATGCAACCTGCATTACTTAAATGCTTTGAACAAGAGTATAACTTGTAAGTATCTATCTTCTGTAAGTAACTCTTCCAGCAAAACAATGACAGTCCATATTTTAATAACATTTCAGCTGTAAAAAAGGAATCCAGAAAATGTCAAAGCCCTATTTAAGAAAAGCTCTGAATATATTTGAATCTATTTCTTTTTGACTGCATCAACAACATCACATGTTAATTCTCCTGTGTGTGGATTCCATGTGTCACTTGAACCATCTTCGGTGAAGGCCATATCAGAAATTAGTCCTTACCTAAATATTACCTAAATATAAGTTATTTCACCAGAAACAACCCCATCTCACCTTAAGGCACTTGAGTAAGCTTACCAGAAAAAAAAAAATCAAGACAAGAAGTATGTGCATAGCTTAACGATAGAGTTCCCATTACAGGGAGGAATGCTATAACGTGAGCTCCTGCATTCTCCTTGCTCCAAATCTGTCAATCAGAGATGTCTGGTCCGTCACATAAACTGGGACAGAATTCAATTGGTCTGTGTTTATGAAATGCAGACTAAGATATTACCCAGTTCTTCCAGTGTTGTATTTTAAAGTAAATGAACTATGAAAGAAAAACATATTTGAAAACCTGAATAGAATGTTTTTAAAAAAAACTTCTAGTACAACAAATAGAAAAAAGATAAAGGGAACATAGAATTTTTCACATCATGTTTTCAGATGAACTAGAATAACTTTAAAAAACATAAGCTCAGGAAGCACCAATTTTGAACAAATATTATTGGTGTGACTTTTTGGGGCCGTGAGATTCTAGTAAGTGTAACCTAAGAAAGGTTCGTGTTACATGGTATAATAAGATACAGTGTTAGACACTATATATGATAGTGCACATGTCCTTTGAAAATCAGAGTGCTTTGTTAAGACAACAAAAAACTTTAATGTCCAACAGTTAAATAATGCAGACTGTTCCACTTCCATGCAATATCTCACACTGCACTGTAATTTACCATTACTCTATGACACTTAGCCCACAGAAAAAATACCACATCTCATCAAAGTAGATTACTGAGAAGAAATGAGACATCCAAAGAACAGAAGAAAAAATCATTCACATATCACTTTCATAAATAGAAATACTTAGATAATGAGACCCAGAAATACTAAATCACATGATGAATGTCACACAGCAAGCCCATGGCATCTCCAAGACATTAACACAGGTACGCCAAACACCAGTTTGGTACACTACCATGTAAAACTTTCCTATCTCTAAGTTTACACCTGTGCAGAGCTTGACAGGAGTAGTTTAACATTAAGGGGAAATGCAAAAAATGTTATTAAGTTGTTCAGCCTGGACAGTATTTTAGGTATGTCTTACCCTGCTTTGCTTGAATACTTGATTTCTTTTAATATTTTCACTGTAACCAATCACAATTGGAACCTATTCAGGAAAGGTTTTTCTTAAATAACTCTAAGTGTGTGAAAAAAAATTAAAATCATATGTTGCTCAGCCTGTCTGGACTGATATTGCTAGTTCCCTGCTTAAACAGGCAGGCAGAAAGAAGTGCTCATACTTGTTATTCAGTGGGAAGAAGAGAAGAATACTAACTCATGCCAAATATTTTTAAGTGTTACGAATTTACATCAGCTCAGAAGTATATGCTTTTGAACACTGAATTTTAAAGCAGGTTAGATTTTTCTTCTGTTCCTTAAAATGCTTTTTCCCCATTAAAAAAAAGAAAAGAAAGAAAAGAAAAAAAAAGGAAAAAAATGACGTCACAGTATGAATATACAACAGACTGACTTTTGTAATCCAGTATGTGTGACACATCTTCATGATGAAAGCTGTAAACTGCTGTTTATTTATGCTTAAATCTTTCATTAATAGACTTTGACTTATAGGTCTTGTCGGTGAGCAACACCACTTCTGAGATAGAAACACTACCTAGATGAAATGAGAGATACTGAGATGTTCCTTGTTTCTCCTCCCATTTTATCTCAAAAATAAATCTTTTTTTATCTTACTCCACCACAACAAGAAAAAAAATAAAATAAAAGAGTTTGTATGTTGCTCACTCTACAATTCCTTCTGCTATCAATATCAAAGATTCAGTACGTCAGTCACATAAAGAGATCTAACCATTCTGAAAGGGACAGTGTTTAAAAATATATCTATATGCACTAAACAAATCTGTCTTTTAGCTGGCATCTTTGCTGCCAACATTAAAAAGGAAAACACCAGTGTGGATAAAGGACGAACTAAAAAAATCACATATTGGGTGCCCAAACCAGCTACAGAGCCAACGGGAAAACTGTGGACTCAAACCAAAGAATAATTATGATATGCACTCAAAAACATCAATTGGACAATTAATGTAGCACATGACTGGGTTAAAACAAGTTTTGACTCCAGCTAAACATATTAGCACAACAGTGATTTTTTTTTTTATTTACTTTTTTGACTACTGTATGAAGTAATGGAAAAAAATAATTTCCAATATAAGTATAAAGAATACAATTCCCAAAGAAAAACACTATTGTATAGCTGAGATTTCCTGTATTCTTTTAGTATTTTAGTCTCACTTATTACAAAAGCAGTTCTTAAA